>CM033633.1:11677350-12063777 GCA_019453435.1 Rhinogobius similis | reverse complement strand
AAATCCACTAGGCAAGGCAAGTTTATTTGTAGAGCACAATTCGTACACAGGGCAATTCAAAGTGCTTTACATAAACAGGAAAAGTTGCATTAAAATCACAAAACACAAAAAGACACACAGAATCATTTTTAAAATCATTTTAGAATAAAGTGATTTAAAAGAGAAGAGTGCAGATAGATCTTTCAGTCGTATGCACATCTAAAGAGAACTGTTTTTAGCCTGGATTTAAACATTGTCAGAGTGGAGGCCTGTCTCACATCTTCAGGGAGACTGTTCCAGATTTTAGCTGCAAAACTGGAAATGCTGATTCCCCATGTTTAGTCCTGACTCTAGGCACCTGCAGGAGGCCGGTCCCTGAGGCCCTCAGATTGCGAGATGGTTCATATGGCACTAACATGTCAGAGATGTACTTTGGTGCTTGGCCGTGGAGAGACTTGAACACAAGCAGAGCTGCTTTAAAGTCAATTCTCTGAGCCACAGGAAGCCAGTGCAGAGACCTGAGCACAGGGCTAATGTGATCGTACTTCCTGGTTCTTGTCAGGACCCGAGCAGCAGCATTCTGGATGTACTGCAGCTGTTTTACAGCTCGTTTGGAGAGGCCAGTGAACAGGCCGTTGCAGTAGTCTAACCTACTGGAGACAAATGCATGGATAAGTCTCTCCAAGTCTGGTTTAGACACTATACCTTTCATTTAGGCAATGTTATTTAGGAGGTAAAAGGCTGTTGATGTTATTGTTTAGATGTGGCTGTTAATGTTCAGTTCTGAGTCCATTATGACCCCCAGATTTCTAACTAGATTTTTCGGTTTTTAGAGCGAGAGACTGGAGGTGACTGCTGACACTTTCTCTCTGTTTCTGCGGCCCAAAGAAGATGATTTCAGTCTTGTCTGAGTTTAGCTGAAGAAAATTGTTTTGCATCCACAAGCTGATCTGTTGGATGCAATGACAGAAGTGAATCCACTGGTCCATATTCACCTGCCGTCAGTGAGACATAGATCTGAGTGTCATCTGCATAGTTGTGATAAGACACATTTGTGCTGAGTATTAACTGACCTAAGGGCAGCATATAGAGGAAGAACAGAATGGGTCCCATGATTGACCCTTTGGTCACCCCACAGGACAAGCTCACGAGGACTGAGACCCAGTAACCAATATAAACAAAGAACTCTCTGACCTCAAGGTAGGACTTCCAACCAATTTAGGGCAGTGCCAGTGATGCCCACCCAGTCCTCTAGTCTCTGTAGGAGGATCCTATGATCGACAGTGTCAAAAGCAGCGCTCAGATCTAACAGAATTAAGACTGAGGCTTTGCCCAGGTCAGTGTTCAGGCGGATGTCATTTGTCACCTTGATAAGAGCAGTCTCAGTGCTGTGATGAGGTCTAAAACCTGACTGAAAAACATCAAATGAGTTGTTTATTAAGAGGAAGTCAGTGAGCTGTTGGTAAACAGCCTTTTCAAGGACTTTGCCTAAAAATGGCAGATTTGAGATGGGCCGATAATTTTTCAGTTCTGAGGCATCAAGACTGCTCTTCTTTAGGAGAGGCTTAATGACCGCAGTTTTCAAGGCCCTTGGGAATGTTCCAGATTGAAGCGACATTTTAACTATGTGAGTGAGTGGTGTTAACAAAGTGCTCAGAACAGACTTTAGAAATCTGGTGGGTAACACATCGAGGCAGCATGTAGAAGAACTCAGACTGGTGATGATCTCTTGGACAGTTTTGTCAGTTACAGGTGCAAACTGAGTCAGCTCTAAATGTGTAGGTGGTTTTAAAGTTATTATTTGCACTGTGGAATTTATGGCATTTTTAATGCCCTGAACCTTGTCATTAAAGAATACTGCAAACTCATTGCACTTAGCTGTGGAAATTAGTTCTAATGGCAGCAGAATTGGAGGGTTTGTTAGTCTGTTTACTGTTGCAAACAGAGCACGCGAGTTATTACTGCAATTTCCAATTATTTCAGAAAAAAATCCTTCCCTTGTTTTACATAAAATGAGGTTGTACATGTACAACCTTTCCCTATAAATCTCTTTATGAATCTGGAGCTTTGACTTGCGCCATTTTCGCTCAGCCCTGCGGCACTCCCTTTTCTGTGCCCTGACTGTCTCATTATTCCTCCATGGCGCCTTCTGCTTATTTTTTAACCATTTTAACCTTCATAGGAGCAATGGTGTCCAGAACATTCAAGATATTAGATGTAACAGAATTTAAAAAGTCGTCAACATTTGAACATGAAGGATTTTCAAAGTTTATCATTTCAATGAAGAGTGCACTTGTGCTGTCATTTATGTGTCTCCTCCGAAAAACTGCAGGACCAGTCGGTGATTTGGGAATAACAGACAGGTCAAAGAAAACACAGAAATGATCAGACAGTGCCACATCGACCACACTGACGTTTGAAATATTAAGCCCTTTTGTAATTAGCAGGTCCAGAGTGTGTCCTCTGCTGTGAGTGGGGCCACTCACATGCTGAGTAAGACCAAAGGTTTCAAGGACAGCATCAAGCTCTTTAGCGTTTCTGTCGCAAACATTATCCACGTGAACATTGAAATCACCTGTAATGACCAAACCATCAAATTCTGTGCATACAACTGAAAGCATCTCAGTAAAATCATCAATAAAACCTTGGCAGTGCTGGGGAGCACAGGGAATATGAATTAAATTTCTAAGATTGGACAGTCTAACTGTCCTTCTGTTCTCCAGTCTGTGTGACGTGACTACAGATATAACACAGGGCCCCGGGTTTGTTTGACCATTTTCATGACCATAAGTCCCGGCAACGCTGAGACCCACTACATCCTAGCTATGGGAGATAACAGTTCTGGGGGGAGGTGGGGGAGGGCGGCGAAGGGGGAGACCTGGAGGAGGTTTGGGCAAAGGCTGAGTGGGGAGAGCTGGGAGGGCTTTGGGTGATGGACCAGGTGAAAGGCGAGGGGGTGGAGGTGCAGGTCGTTTTTTTGGTGAAGCAGGAGAGTTGAAGCTCCTGGGTGGTGTAGATGTTGTTCCCTGGAAGAAAACACTGGCGCAGATTCATTATTTTAGCTTTTATTAAAAGGTCCACTTACATGCAGAGGTCTGAGCACAGTACAGGAGAGTCTAAATTCATGTTTACATTGAGGCGTTATATACCGTTCCCTTTACGTCACATGTTACAACAGTCAAGTTTAAAATACTGTGTACGTGGCAGTCAAAATGAACCTCTGGTCCTTTTCTGTACTTTGAACGTCTGAAATGTAAGGCTAAACAAATAACATTGATACAGTGATATAGCCATTTCCCAGAATTCTGACAGACAGTTCAGTCTGGGGCATAATGCATACATGACCAGTCACTATATTTGAATCATTAAAGAGCATTCAAAGAAAAGCCAGCACATACATAGAATAGAAACAGATCAAAATTATCCACAATTCCCCCTTTTTATCACATACACATGTGATAACAAAACACAGTAATGTTAGAATATCATAATTCATTATATAGCTAGAAGTGCAAGGCGCAACTTCTTAATTATGCATGAGTTTTTATTTGAATCACAAAACATAGTAATAAGCAGCAAGATCAATTTTTTTCTAGCATTTTATCTTTTATATATATTTTTTATTATATTTTAAACACAAAAACACAAAGACACTCGGACAGCAAGGATGACACAAAGAGCACTTACTGAGAGTATATCTTAAATATAAGCTTAGTGTCTAGATTTTTAGCAGGGTCTAGAGTCAGGGTAGCTCAAGTGATTAGCGGAAGAGTTGAATGGTCACAGGTAGCAGACTCTGAAAGATGTTAGAAGTTGGTGCCCAGTTACAAAAGTTGTCAGGAAATTTTCAGATTAAGAACTGAGGTTGGTTTGAGTATTGATGGAAAAAGTGTTTTTAAGTATAGTCAGCGACCCATAGTCCAGTATAGAAGCATCCTTAGAGGTCAGTATTGGCAAAGCAGAATGAAGATGATAACTAACATTAGTTTTATCAAAGGTCTTCAATAATTAATAATAAACAATAAAGTAAACCATCCATTCACTCACTTTCGTCTCGAGAACCCTCTAAGTTTTTTGTTTCACACTCAAAGTATCCTTAATTTAAGTTTCAGGCAAATAAATAGGTTTACTTATCAATTATATTTTATGTTATATTTATAGTCCAAGATAGTCCAAAGAGATGCTAAATTTACAACAATCATACATTTTTAAAGTACAAGTGCCCCCTGGTAATTCCTTAATTCCTCAAGTACCCCTTGGAGTCCCTGTACCCCTGGTTGGGAAACACTGATTCAAGCATACAAAGTTGGTCCGTCTCATTAACATATGGAGCAGTGTAGAGGTCAGTCCTTGGTTATTGAGTTAGCAGTTAAATGTAGGATGTTTAATGGATAATATCAAAGACTTACACTGTTGTGAAATAGTCTTGGCTGTACATTCGATGTATTTGGTAATACCACACCTCTAATTCTAACTTTAGGTAAGTCATTGTTTTTTGACAAAGTAAATCTATCTTCTAATTTTTGTTCATGAATTTGAAAGCTCTAGTGGTGTGGATGGTCATTTTTACAGTAGGGAGCATCCCTAGTGTTAGCTAAAACGTTAGTACAGTTTATTAAAATGTTTATTAAAATGTGTCTTTAGGATAAATTGTATATAATTTGTGTGATCAATACTAGGTAAAGTACAGTCAAGCACATCACATAAATCAAATGCTACATTACAAGTCCATTCTTTATAACAAAAATGTGGTAAGTTTAGATAAATTTAGGTAGTATTTTTCTTTTACTCTTTTCAGTGCTCATTGTTTCATACCTGTGTGATTGACTGCTATATTAGTTTCTTCATAGCCAGTTACTTTGGTTTTGTTGCCATGATGTGTTGTTTTGTTTTCAAGCTGTCCGAGGTCTTGTCCATCATCCGTGAATTGTAGGATACACCAAAACAAAAACAACATATTAACTCAAAGGAGTATAAGATCTCATCAATATTACTGGGGAGCTGAGAGTATGACCTATACTTCCCCCTTTTCAACTAGTATCAGGAACAGATGTGGATCCAACGGTGGGAGCTGTGCCACCACACGCTCCATGCGGCTCAGGAAGTTGTTTTGTTTCGTGAGCGTTGGAGCCTCGATTTGACCTGGCTCTTTGCCTCTGGATCCCTATCGTTGGTGACCACTCGAGCTGGAGTCCAGGTGCTCACTCGGCTGCCCTCACAGCGATGTCGGGGCCCAGCATCTCCATCTCCAACGTTAGCGCCTCAGCTCTCTGACTAGAGCCCAGTCACCAGGTCTAGCTCCAGCTCTGCAGCTTCAGCAGTGTTTTTTTGACCTGCACAGAAATAAAAAGTGCATTCCCTCCTCCCATTTGATGCGTCCATGGAGAAGAGATTTGTAGGCTATTCTTTTCTCTGGTGGTCGTGGTCTGGGCAGAGTATCTTTCCAAAGGTTTGTTTCCCAAAATGTGTTCATTAATGGCATTTCAATTATTTGGAGCAACCTGCTGAAATAAAAAGAAGAAGGCATTGCACAGAAAAAAACTATCTACACATACCCTTTTTAAATGTATTTTTTATTATTGTAATTTATTTTTATTTTGTAAAGTTTTGGTGCATGACTTTAGTTACATTGTGAACCCAATTTTGTATTTAATTGAATCCAATCCTGACTTTGAATTGAGGCACACACTAAATCTCTTGATGGACGGGTGGTATAGTTACCACATTATTGATTTTCCAGCATTGGTTCTTCTGACGTCCAGTATTCAGTTAGTTACATTTTTGAATCCACACGTTTTAGTTTCCTTCGTGTGAACATTATTTCTCAGTCAACCTGTGAATATAAAAACAACATATACACAACGACTCTTGACAGAGTGAACTTCATAATTCTTTGTTCCACTGTCCACACAGATCCACTATTATTGGATCCATATGCTCCTTTAAGTTATCTGTTGAAACCTGTAAATTTGAGATTATAATGATCTTTACCCATGTTATATGAGAAAAAATGTAATTCAGAAAACGCTTAAGTGAGTCCATAAACAAAACAAAGTAGAAAATGGTTAGTTCATTCATACACATTCACACAAACAGAAGGTTAGTGAAGCTTATTCAGTCCAAAAGTCCAAAAGTGTAAATGTGTTCATGGTTGAGTTGTACACAACTGTTAAAAACACATCTTTTAGTGACTGTATGGGTACAGGAAGTGTCCTGTCTGTGATCACATTCCCCAAAACATTTTTTCAAAACAGCATTTTTTCAAAATCAGATTTGTTAGTTACCTCTTGTTACAACCAATTTAATAACCTTTCAATATTTGATGGATGTTTATCAAAACTACTCTCAATTTTTAATAATCTACAGAGCTCTCTATAATTATTATTACACCAGCTGGGTTTTACTAGTCTGCTTAACTTTTGATATTGTTTCTTTACAGACATGACATGATTTGCATATCCACCAGTTAACTTCAAGTTCAACATCATCAATTTCCACATCTATCACTAATTACCAGTATTCGAGTGATACTTCATGCAATTTTAGTGGTGTCCTGTGCGTAAGCCGAAACGTTCACGTAGTCCTCCCGCTGCTCCTTGACCTCCTCATCCCCTCCGTCTGCCCCGCCCTCTGAGCCGCTGTGACCTGGAGCTTCTCCATCCACATCCTTATCTGTCGCCGTGTGGCACATCAGTTTTCTCTGAAAAAGTCTCAGAAGAAACACAAAAATCACCATCATGTGATAAAGCACAATCCATACAGAAGACACTTTGTGATCTGCGATAAATAAATAGATGAAACGCTAAGGAGTATCTACTAAATTATGCCATTTTGATTTTATATGTCTGTAACCAAAGTGGGGTATTCTTACTTTTCCTTTTTCATTGAACTTTTTAATCATTTGAAATAGTATACTTGCTTATTTGTAATGTATTGCAGGAGATTTATTATATGGTGAAAATACTACAACATGTAAGAATTTAAAATATTAGGCAAACTTGCGCCATGGGCAGTTGTAATTAAGTTTAAGTTTCAAATATTCAATACTTCCCGTTGTGGCCTCAGCTGTGTCCAGTCCGTGGTCAGAGAGCGGAGGCAGAGCAGGCGGTGAAAAGGAGCGGGGTCAAGGATCGGCAGCAGGAGCCTGTACAGGAAATAAGAGCGCTCACACAAGAAGATATTAGTTTGTGCATGTAATGGTAAATACAATTCTCCATGTAGTTAACATGCATATGAAGAGAAATGGCCAAGATCAAATTAATTCTTGTAGTCTATATGCTGTGTTAGACAATTTGAAACCTTCAAAATGTGAATTTGGGAGGTTTTAGCTTTTAGAAAAAATTAAATCTGTTATGACTTCGATAAAACCACTAAATGAGCTCATTTCAGTCAAAAATCCAAAAACAGGAAAACCGTTACGTTCGTTAACAGTCTGAGTGAAAAGTCATGTCAGGACACAAAATGCTTTGACCCCTTCGTCAGTCCAAGTGATTTTGTCAGGAGTTTTCAGGCCTTTCCCATGAATTAAAGCGCTTCGAGGAGAGTGTAAAATTGAATAATTTGGAATGAACTGTTGAAAGTAATAACACATGACCAATTTAGACATAAGTTGCTTTTAGTCACCGGCTTTAGAATGTTTTGATTAGCAGCTGCAAATTCAGTTGAAATACTTTTGCTGTTTTTTTTTTTGTTTGTTTTTTAAGATATTATGCCCAATGAAGGTTACTTAACGCTATGAATGGGTTTAAAACATAAGACTGAAAAGTGTTTTAGTAATTCTGGAGGTGTCACTGAATTAATAAATAAAGATTTGATCTATCCAGTAGAGGTCTTCAAGTGTTTAACACATCCCACAACACTCTCCCCACCATTCGTCAAAGTCATGACCTACTTCTGTGGTAACGAACAGAGAGCACTGCAAATCTCCAGTGTCACTGCTCTGTCATTTTTTCTGGCCCACTCTGTTACTAGCTACTGCCGTCAGATCATCATCAGGGTTTTAGGGTCAATTTCCAGTAATAAACATAAGTGGGAGGAGAGATTTCACTCTACAACCTTACCAAATTTAGGTTGTTCATCAAATCTTCCATGGTCACTTACACTCCGGTCTGAGGTGGAGATTAAACAAATGCCTTTTCTGCACATCAGATCCCAACAGAGTGAGTCCACTGGATACAAAGGAGAATAGAGAAATTAATATTTGAATGAGTGGTCATTAGAGTCAAAACACTTTAAAAGAGATGTGAAGACGTCCCTGTTCGCGGTCCCACAGGAGGCTAATGAAAATATGAAGCAACCACTAAGCTTGGGCTTGTGTCTTAAGCTAGATGTTTTAACCACAGAATGCGTGGCGCCTGAGTCCACAAGAAATTTAATCTTTTTACCGCCAATTGTGGAAGTGTACTCAGAAAATTTAGCATGTGTTTGTATTAGGCACATTCACACAAGCTTCAAGTGATGTGATTGCGTGTCAGGTGCATGTTACCCTCCATTGCTTGTGGTTGGTGAGGGTGACTTGTGATGTGCCGTGGTTTCTGCAGCACTCCCGGACCCTCCCTCTGCCTCCATGCCTAGTCAGTCTGAGCCCTGGAAGCCTCTGTGTCCTTGGAAACCAGGAGGTGGTGGCGTCAAAAAGTTCTGAGCATCCTTGCTTTGCCTGGGCCTTGTACAGTCACGCTGGCAATGTCCATGCATGTCACAGTTGTAAAACACCCTGTGGTTCAGGTTTTGTCCTTGTCCACATCCTGTTTCTCCCACTCCTATCGCCCTGTCCTGTCATGGGGCGTTCAGTGGCGTGTGCATACAGAGAAAAAGTGTCTTTGTGCATTTCTTGTGTGCTCTTCCGCTCTTTTCTCTGTGTCTCCTCGCTGATGTTCTCAGCCGCTTGTCCTGTGATGTGCCCTCAGATTCTCCAGAGTAGGTTATCATGCACACCAATGTATGTTTTGGTCACCTGGCCAGAACTCAGAAAGCAGCAGTCCAGCAGATGTCACAGCAGAGATTGAGTTCATATGCTTGGGCACATTCCGTGGTATTGTGTGAAATGAAACACTCTGCTTCAACACCTTCCCCTGATCTGTTTGTATTGAGTGATAGTCGTCCGATCTTGGTTGGAAACTTGGCTTCGATCTCTTCACAAAACACATTTACAGCAATAATGTATCTGCTGTTGTTGTCATACATGGGCTTATTGGGATGAAAAGCTGCATCATGGATCTCATCGCTCACTTCATCTAGTAAGCGTGAATGTGCTTGCACTCAAGGCCACAGGGTCGACATCCTCTGTAGAAGGCGGCAAACTCTTTGGCTAACCGGGCACCTTGAGTCACAGGGTCAGGCAATAGGCTACCTGCTTTGGCAACATAGTCCAGTGTCCATGGTCGGTAAACACACATTGGACCATCGAGATCCGCCATTTCCATCATGGAGAAGGTGGCAGCGGCAATTTCTGTCCCACCAAGGTTGCTGCGCAGAGCACAAGTTGCTATTTTTTTTTTTTTTTTTTTTTTTTTTTTTTTTTTTTCCCATCCTGGTTGGTGTTGTGCGGCCGGTCTGCTCCTCAGGTCGCTGGATCTGGCAGGGGTCCAGGTCAGGGTCCACAAGCACCGCAGAAAGACGGCTGAGATCTGGATAGGTATAAAAGAAGAGAGAGAGCAGCAGTATTTTGTCTATAATTCTGATGTGACTGTGATGTGCTGTAGACTTGTGCAGTGTGTGCAGCGCCTGGGCGCAGTTGTCTGCAGTGTATATGTGTGTGGGTGTGGGTGTGGGTGTGTGTGTGTGTGTGTGTGTGTGTGTGTGTGTGTGTGTGTGTGTGTGTGTGTGTCTATGTATGTGTGTGTGTGTGTGTGTGAGTCCGTGATGGGATTTGATAAGATGGAGGTCATTCACTCGCATTCACTCAAACACTTACAACGTCTCCAGCCAACTGTTTAGTCATTTTCTTTCGTTCATGTGCCTCAGACTTCCACACAGTCACATAGTCCTCATTTTTTTAACATTTATTTTAGGAGATCAGTAGACACCTTTATTATTATTATTATTATTATTTATTTTTTGCATATTAATTATTTCTTTAATGTTTTGAGTTGATTAGAGCTCAGCGATTCTCCTTCAGGAAAGCCCTTATTTTTTAGAAACTCCCCACTTTTTCGACTAGGTCTCAGAATTAAACGTCCTAAAACCTAATAAGACAGACTCACACCACAACTTGAGAGCAATAAGTTCGGAATCCTTACACCGGCGTTTCTTCCCAACTGCGGTACAGCCCTCCTTCTCTGAAGACTAGACGAGGAACAAGGCTGGATTCAGATCCAGGATCAAACGCTGGATCACACGGGGAAGAAACGACTCGGACCGTAGTTTGATGATGCCAAACTGTTAAATGTTGTGGATTTCTAATGACAAGCTAGACAAGTTAAACAATAAAATTACAATAAGAGAAGTGAGTCTATAACATTAGGTGCTTGATTTATTCAGGTACCAGAATAAATGGTTGGTCGCTCACAGAGCAGTCTCTCCAATGGTTTTCTGGCTCAAACCAGGCCTCAGAGTTGGAGGACATCATAGAACAGACCTGAGTCAGATGGACTCTGACTGATCTGGTCTTGCTTAAGATGTAAGGTAGAGTTTACCATTAAATGTTTGTGCATTGCAAATTGCTATGAAAGGTTCTAAAAGAAATAATAAAATAAAAATAAAAAATATTTGTCCTTCTTCAGGGATGGGGTGTCCTTATTCTACTTTCAAAATCACCATCTTCTACTTTCAAAATCACCGTCTTCTACTTTCAAAATCACCATCTTCTACTTTCAAAATCACCGTCTTCCTGTTTCGACTCCTTCCTTTAGCTCCGCCTACTTCAACAACCCTACTCTATACTTTCTTTAAGTCTGTGTCCACTCCTCACACTCCCTCTTCATTCCTCACACTCCCTCTTTACTCCTCACTCCCTCTTCACTCCTCAGTCCAATTGTAAATCAAAATAAAAACGTTTATATACATTCAAGTAATTTTCATAAAGCCATGAAACATTATCAGGAGTTACAACTAGAAAAAGATGCACCTTTGCATAAATTTTAACTATAGGATAGTATTTATATATTTTTATTTATTTATTTATTTATTTTTTAATTATACATTACTATTATTTATTATTATTTTATTTGTTCAATAGTATTACTTAAATTATAATTACTTAAAAATAAGAATACTAGTATTTATTTATTTATTCAAGTATTATTATTGCTTCATCTATTATTAATTATGCTTCCGTTACACAATTATGTTTTAAAGAGATAATGAATACAACTCAAACTCCTCCTCATTGTCCTCCTCCAGGGTCCAAATATCATGGGCTTCACAGGGTGCACAGATTAACAAATACAAAAACATCTTTTCTCTTTTCTTTGAGGGCTGGACTTCTATATTTTAAACTTAAAGGAACAAAATGCTTACTTTGTTCCTGAACACTACAAAACAAGACGTCTTTTAAGAATCAACCCAGGACAACACAAAATGATTATGTAAAATCCCAAAAATAAACTTAAAGGAAGTAGAGAAAAACCCAGACCTCTTCAACCCTTAAACAAATATTTACACGTCTTCAAACCGTTAATAGACTTTTACTCTACACAAACCATTATCTATCCAACAATTAAAGATTCTCTAACAACTATATTTTAATACTACACACTTTACAATCGTAAACAATTAAGCTTTAACACCTTTATCCAGAACTGCGGCAATGCAACGCAGTTACACTTTTAACAATACTATAAAAACCAAAACAATTAAGCTTTAACACCTTTATCCAGAACTGCGGCAATGCAACGCAGTTACACTTTTAACAATACTATAAAAACCAAAACAATTAAGCTTAACACCTTTATCCAGAACTGCGGCAATGCAACGCAGTTACACTTTTAACAATACTATAAAAACCAAAACAATTAAGCTTAACACCTTTATCCAGAACTGCGGCAATGCAACGCAGTTACACTTTTAACAATACTATAAAAACCAAAACAATTAAGCTTAACACCTTTATCCAGAACTGCGGCAATGCAACGCAGTTACACTTTTAACAATACTATAAAAACCAAAACAATTAAGCTTAACACCTTTATCCAGAACTGCGGCAATGCAACGCAGTTACACTTTTAACAATACTATAAAAACCGAAACAATTAAGCTTTAACACCTTTATCCAGAACTGCGGCAATGCAACGCAGTTACACTTTTAACAATACTATAAAAACCGAAACAAAACACCATTATCCAGAGCTGCGGCAATGCAACGCAGTTACACTTTTAACAATACTATAAAAACCGAAACAATTAAGCTTTAACACCATTATCCAGAGCTGCGGCAATGCAACGCAGTTACACTTTTAACAATACTATAAAAACCGAAACAAAACACCATTATCCAGAGCTGCGGCAATGCAACGCAGTTACACTTTTGACAATACTATAAAAACCGAAACAATTAAGCTTTAACACCATTATCCAGAGCTGCGGCAATGCAACGCAGTTACACTTTTAACAATACTATAAAAACCGAAACAATTAAGCTTTAACACATCAATTCTTCATCAACCAACATCAACATGTCACAATATAGAAGTCAAACCAGCCAACAAGAGAAAATCTGCCCTTTAATATTTGCAATCAAACCATCTAACTTGTAGTTCAGACTTCCGTACCTTTTCTGAGAGCCAGATCTAGCACGCAGGCTGTGAGTTCAATAGCCCTTGTAGTCTTTTTGTTTTTTTATTTACGCTGCGTTTTTGACCTATTTTGACTTTATTCTTTAATTAATTTTTACTCAGAGCATACTTTTTTTATTATTATTATTATGAAATATTTACTTTTATACACTCAGTAAATCACTATTTGTAATCTAATTAGACAATTTTTATTAATTAAAATGGGGCATAGAGCATGGCAGACGCACAAAATGTTTCATTTTAGCTTTGAGTCCAATTTGCAGAAATTTCATGTTAAAGAGGTTCTCTGCCTTACCTTTTTGTGCATTTTAAAGGTACCTTCTTTTGTGCGCAGCAGACCCTATGGAGACTCCCCTGCACTGTCACATCACCCACTGCGTCTCCACCAGTGTCCTCTCGGGCGTTTACCAGTTTCTCCAGGGTCATTAGAGGTCCCGGGTTTCGGCACCAAATTGTAGATGTTGTTCCCTGGAAGAAAACACTGGCGCAGATTCATTATTTTAGCTTTTATTAAAAGGTCCACTTACATGCAGAGGTCTGAGCACAGTACAGGAGAGTCTAAATTCATGTTTACATTGAGGCGTTATATACCGTTCCCTTTACGTCACATGTTACAACAGTCAAGTTTAAAATACTGTGTACGTGGCAGTCAAAATGAACCTCTGGTCCTTTTCTGTACTTTGAACGTCTGAAATGTAAGGCTAAACAAATAACATTGATACAGTGATATAGCCATTTCCCAGAATTCTGACAGACAGTTCAGTCTGGGGCATAATGCATACATGACCAGTCACTATATTTGAATCATTAAAGAGCATTCAAAGAAAAGCCAGCACATACATAGAATAGAAACAGATCAAAATTATCCACAGTGGTATGGCGGGCACAGATTTGTACGGGGAAGAGTTCATCATTGTTGACATCAGAACTCTTGATCTTGCTAAATTAGGTGTGAGTGGAACCATCTTTACTCCTGATTTGATCAGACTTTCAAGATGGTTGGGAAGGTCCCTGGGTGAAGGTGGAGATGAAAAGGAGAGTGATGATTGAGTGGGAGTAGATGTTGCAGGGGGGACCCAGGACTGGTCTGAGGGTAGGGGTGGTGACAGGGCAGCTGCTGGGCCTGACACTGACTGGTCCATTGCCTGTGATGAGGACCCCGAGGGAGGGGGGACGGATGTTGAGCTTGAGTCCTTCAAGGGCGGCGGTGGAGATCGTTGTGGTGCTGCAACTGATGAGCTCTTTACTGGAGGCAGTGTAGGAGATTTTGGAGCAGCTGGAGCTGAATCCTTTGCTGGGCCTGGTGGAGCTGCTGTTGATAAATCCTTTTGTGGAGTCGGCTGTTTTGTTACTGCTGATGTTGAAGCATTGACTTGGTCTCTGGCTGATTGATCCGGTGTTCTTCTCTCATTCCTCTCTTCTCGAACTATCTGTTCACGACCCTGTCCACGGCCATTCTGATGCCTGAGAGCGTGGAGGAGGTTTTCTGTCAGCGCCCTCACTCCACCTCTGCACAGATGTGGGCCCCTTCCTTTGAACAGGTCCTCTCGTTTCCAGAACAGATAGAAGTTCTCAATGTAGTGCAATCCTCTAGGTGCACACTCTTTGGACAGCCAAGTGTTCAATTGTAGCAGCCGGCTAAACTTGTTG
Source organism: Rhinogobius similis (assembly GCA_019453435.1). NCBI lineage: Eukaryota > Metazoa > Chordata > Actinopteri > Gobiiformes > Gobiidae > Rhinogobius > Rhinogobius similis. The sequence goes on along the minus strand of CM033633.1, from coordinate 12,049,417 downwards.
ATCTTCCTGTCAATATTTGGAAGAGGTCCACTGATGAATGTTTTGATTTCTACTTTATCAAGCTCCTCAAATAACTTCATGAAGTCTTTTTTCAAAACTTCAGTCTGCTCCTTTCGAATGTCCACTGCACCCACGTGTACAATCAGCTGTTTAACTCCTCTGTGTGTGGACAGTACGTTGGGAAGCAGTGACGTAATCTCAGAAACTGTGCTGCTGGGGTAGCTACATGTTTTCATTCTTCCATGTACAACTCCACTGATAGCACCGTCTCCTATCAAGAGTGTGTCACTGTCCTTGACGTTTGGCACAGACTGTCTGTCTTTCTGCTGCTTTTTATCAACATCATGGTGGCTACAGTTTTCTCGTTCTGTAAATTCAGTCTCTGATAGTGGCAAAATCTGTTTGTAAGCTGTATAGCAGGCGACTTTACATTAGCTTTGTATCGTTTTGGTTTTGACCGAGTTTGACCCAAGATGCAGCCGGCTGGTCTTTACCCAGTTTTGGGAAAGACACAGAGTCGCTCCGGTTTAAGTTGAAAGTAGCTTTTCTTGAAAGATATGTAGACTTCTTACCCCTCGGTGACACTGGAATTGTATCGTGAAGTCCTTTTTCAGATTCTAGAGCGAATATCCGTGCTTGTAGCTCAATTATTTCATGTTGATATTTCCGACAGCGTTTACAAGAGTTTGTTTGACTTCTCTCCGGACATGTCGCTGGCTCGTCAGATAGTTTGTTAAAAATGGAAAAATTATCATAAAAACCTTGGTTTCCTTCGAAAAGTCATAATCCAAGATTTATAGAGGAAAAAAATTGATTTAAAAGCAAAATAAATAAGAAAACAGCTGTAGCAAGCAGGAGCAGCAAGGAAAAGCGTCTGCACTCTAGAAAGTGACCTGCATAATGCAGTGATCCCTCGCTCTATCGCGTTTCATCTTTCACGGCTTCGCTGCTTCACGGATTTTTTTTACAGTGCGGATATTTTTACAGTGCGGATATTTTTACAGTGCATCCACTGAACTTCAGCGCACGCACAAGAACGGGACCCTTTGACGAGTCGTTCGTTGCAGTTCTCAAATATAATCGAAGGTGGCATATCCGTTTATAGAAATCTTCTTGCTCAGAAAAAGAAAGAGCGCCAACAACTACCCATAACAATGTTCTTCTCCTGCGCCTTCAGTAGAAACAGACGCTACAGCGGAGCGGAGTCAGGACCAAGAGGCACAGACTGTGAAATACGCCAGTGACAATGTTTACAACCTTGTATTACTATATTAAAAATATTGTTTTAAACACATTTTGGGCTTTAAAACAGGTTTTGATTTTTGGTTTCATTCCATAGTTCAGTATTGCATTGTAAAATAATACAAAATAAAGCTGTGACTACTTCACGGATTTCACTTTTCGCATGTTATTTTTGGAACGCAACTCCCGCGATAAACGAGGGATCACTGTATTGTCAGTTGTTTTCACTCAGACGCATTACAATAGCATGAGCTGCTCTCTCAGGCGCCCTCTGGTGGTACAATTTTATTTTACAACATCGTAAACGAGGCAGAAAATGAAACGTACCAGTTTAACCGAGCAGCAGCTCTTCACTCGGTAAAGTGTTTACTCGTGGTTAATCGGTTAACTATGAACACCCTATTTTATATTTTAGACAAGTTTGCTTTGGTCAGTCAAGTTGTATTAAAGTTTGAAAAGTCTGCACTCAGAGACGAAGCGACTCGGCAATCTTATACATTTGGCATTTTTCGAGCGATTACACTTGAAATAACACAATATGCAAAGCAATCATATGCTAGAACTAAAGAAGCAATTGTAGAAAGAGTCAGTTTTCCCGTGCTGTCATCTCCCTACAGACTTTAAAAACAGAGAGAAGCTCCAAAAATATAGCCACAACTCTTTTGTTTTTGCTCCCATTTTTCATGAGCTAAACTTGACTTTGACTTTGACTATAAACACAAAAGACCCATATCTCTCAAATATTGTTAATTGCTCCGATTTTTGACAAATCTGTGAACAGGAACATTATTAATCCATCCCACCTCACAGTTGTGGCATATAAAGATGCTGATTAGACAGCACAGGTGTCCCTTACACTGCCCACAATAAAAGGTGAACTGTTGCGCCCAGTGTGACCCCGTGCCCTAATTGAGATTCACAGTCAGCTAAACTCTCAGGTGTTGTATTTTGACCAGGATTTAATACAAAAAAGTGTGAAACTGCAACGATAAAAAATACAAAGTAGTATTCAGTAAACAGTAAAATAAAACAAATATCTGCTTTGAGTGCCTAATAGGTGGAAAAGAGCTCTATAAATAAACATCATCATCCACTAAATTACAATATGCAAACATTAAACTAGCTCAGTAGTACTGCAGTGCAAACTCAATTAGCTTTATCGGATCTGCAACGTGTTAAATTAGCTACAATAAAACGTCACATACAACATGAAATAATACAGTTGCTGGCATTCACATTAAACATAAACGTACTCATATATCACTCAAAGGGCTGGAAATGAGTGGATGGCTTCAGATAACGCACGCAAATGGTCTGATATGACTTCCTGCGTGCTAGTTATTTACTACTGCTCACCAGAGAACTATAATTAAAACTGGAAGATGGACCCAAAATGGCGCTCTGTTTATCCCTATGGCGTGTGCTCATTGGCGCATGACCCCAAAAAAGTTCTTTATTTCTGCGTTACTTCCTGATACGGAGGCTGCCATCTTTGCTTTAGGGGCACCACGTGACGACAATTTGAAAGTTTTTGTGTTAACGTTAGCTTGTGTAATTGTAATTGTATTCTTCACGTTAGATCAAATGTAAAGGCGTCTGAAATTAAATAAAATAAAACTCACAGGTGTCTCTAGTCTATCCATGTCCACGTACTTCTGTTTGTATCGTCCGACGTGCTCGTTCACGTGGCTCGCATATGTTTGCGTAACGTCTCTTTAATATAAAAACATTGTTTCGGTGATTTTAGAAACGTAGAAAAGAACATTTCCTTCTATTTTATTCAAATACCAATAATAATTAAGTACTGTCTGCAATGACAGAAAAAGGCTGGGCTCAAGAGGCTGCAGTACTTCGCACGGCCACTAATCAATCTGGGACATGGACAGAGTTTAATTTAATACATCCATGCTGCCCACCTACTGGCTACATACAATACAACTGTAGCAACTAGCGCCCTCTAGCCGTCTGGATGAACAAATCGGACCAAAATGAACAGTTTCAGTGCAAAAAGACAACAATGGCAATTTCACCCATTTTGGTATTCACACTGTATTCTCGATCCAACCATCTCTACAGTTTAGCAGCAGCCCCTTTAACTCACACCTCTCTGCCTCTGTTCTTTCCCTCTCTTTTCCTGCTTTTGTTTTTTCTTCCCTCCAACAGTGAAAACAAAACTCCTGACCTTCTCATAGCTGCTATCTTTAGGGAAAAATTGTCACTTACCAAAGTGCTGTGACTTTGAAACGCTTGTGCTTCCGACTTCAATGTCAACACGCCCGAAAAAAGCAGCCTGAAATAACCCACAAGGACAGACAAACGGCTTAAAAGCATTTCAGAGGAGTGTGACTCGCAATTACCTCGTCACTCGAAACTATAATACCTGTTCTCCATCGCGACGCTTAAAATGCAAACTACTCGGACAATCAGGGCTCAGAACTTAATGCACGAGTCAAACGCGGGGCTGGAGTTAAGATTTATGGCTAGCTAGTTGTTGCGGCGCTAGCTCTGTGTCCTTGCTAAGGCTAATGCGATGCTAATGGGCTTTCACAGTGTTTGGGCGGCTGTAAATCTGAATTATGTGGAGAGATGATACCTGCCAAAAGACTTAACTGTAATGGAATTGTTATTGATGCAAAAACAATGGCGTTACGGACAACTGGGCCAAACTTCTCTACGATTTACGGTGAACTTTTATCTCGGCTGATTCCAAATGGCAAAGATACTGCTCCAAGTATTCAATGTGAGGGTAAATTAGCAAGTTTGCAAGTTGTCTGTTCTGGCACTGATTTTTCAAACTGTTCTTTCCGTTGTTTCCCAGTTATATCACAGGCTGAGTAAACAGGCATATTTGTTTAATATTTGAGTTATTGGAAGTAATGTTTCGCTTTTATCTTGATTCAGGCTCACATTTGCATTAGCTTTAAGTAGGACTGGTTAATGTGACAAAAAGGAAGAAAGGAATTTTCTTTTGTCTATTAAAGGAGCTGTACCTGTGGGTTTTTTAATTGTATTATTTTTTGAAACGTGAAAAACAGCTAGTTCAACTACTTGATAATAATTTGTTTTGCCCTAGTACAGATATATTGTAAAAGCACCTATTCAGGTGAAAATGAGACCACAGTGATTTCTCCATCTGTGTATTCATCTTATTCCTGAAGTTGCCGTACGCGCCGCCGTCTTGTTTCCGTTGTAGTTTACATGGAGCAGACGAGCTCAACAGAAAATAAGTTCTACATGGACTAAAAGCCGTTTTCAGACTGACCAGGAAATCGTTGCGTTGTTGACTTGTTGTTGCTCGTGTTCATTAAACATTTTACACAAATCAACCTACTTTATGTAACATTTTAGCGGCGAGACTTTTCCCTCGTTCGTCATTAGCTTTAACGGAGTTCTTGTCAAACGGAAGTGCGTTTACAACAAAAGTGCGGATCTGTAGCAAAAAGCGGCAAAAGTGGGCGGGGCGGAATAAGGTGAATAGATTGTTTTATTCTACGAGAAGCAGGAAGTGTGTCGTTAGCATGCTAATGTTTGTTAGCGTTATCGTGAACGCAAAATTTAGCCAGAGTCGTGAGAAGTGCTTATAAACTTATGGAGATGAATGTTTATGATTATTTATTATGTATTAGGAAAATGAGCGATACATGTGACTGATGTAAAAACTTTAACGTTAACTTGTTGTTTTTCACTTTTCAAAACAGTAAAAATCAGGTACCGCCTCTGTAAAACCACACAGCAAGATTAGATATAAGAATTAGTTTCAAGGACACATTTTTTTTTAGCTTTGTGAACATTGTTTCCCTCATCAAAAACATACCTGAAGATGTATTTAACTTTATTCACGCTTGTGTCATTAATCCTGTTTGCAAGGTCATCTCCCTCTGAGCCTCACAAAGCATTCAGCCTCAAATTTCCCAGATATTTGATGTGAAGGGGAGATTTTTATAAGCCCATTCATCATTGCCAGACTCGTTCTGAGCATTTCTGCCGCGATAATTACGACTGTGTGCTTAAATTAACACGACGGGGCAAGTAAGCTTGATGCTCTCTGTTCCGGTCTGCTCTGTGCGTCTCGTCCTCATTAGCGCCGGTTGAAGGATGAGCCGGTTAAATGTATGTTGAGCAGAGGACGGTGGGAGTGCAGGGGCAGTGAGCAAACCCTGAGCAAGCGGAGAAAGATGGAGAGGCTGCAGGGACCAGGCAGTGATCGAGGGCCTGCTGCTCCTGAAGGACGGAGGGAGAAGAATGTGTGAGGAGCTTTATGAGGACGTTTGAGTGAGCTACTCTTTTTATCGAGAGGTCCACAGTCGATCATTATCTGTAAAAATGTGGTTTGGAGCAGAGTTCAGACTTTGGAGGAGGAAACTTGACCTTTTTGTTTGTGTTTTTTCTTGGTTAAAGCAGAACTAAGTAACATTTCCATCTCATTGAATGTCTTTGTAAGTCCGTGTGGTCGTTGCAAATGTATTTTCGGGGCGTTTGAAGTCGCCCCCTGCTGTCTCTGCGCAGAAAACCAGTGTTTTCAGTGACAACGAAGACAACTCTCCTGATAAACCTTGGCTTTCTTTTTATATTTGGCGACATGAAATGTTTTTGTATGTGATTGTACTTCTTTATTTCTTTATTTAAGCGCCTTTTTGCGTCTTTTGGCAGTGTAGTTTCACAAGAGGGCAGCAGGGGGAGCTCTTTTGCTGAAGTTAGTTCTGCTTTAAGTCTGTATTCACCTTATTCCTGATGTTGCCGTACGCGCCGCCGTCTTGTTTCCGTTGTAGTTTACATGGAGCAGACGAGCTCAACAGAAAATAAGTTCTACATGGACTAAAAAGCTGTTTTCAGACTGACCAGGAAATCGTTGCGTTGTTGACTTGTTGTTGCTCGTGTTCATTAAACATTTTACACAAATCAATCTACTTTATGTAACATTTTAGCTTTTTAGCTAGCGAGACTTTTCCCTCGTTTATCATTAGCTTTAACGGAGTTCTTGTCAAACGGAAGTGTGTTTACAACAAAAGTGCCTATCTGTGGCAAAAAACTGCAAAAGTGGGCGGGGCAGAATAAGGTGAAGTGTTTATGGTCAAAAAACTATAATTGAAAGACATATTTATGCTATTTGCGTTTTAATATGACAAAATAAATCAAAATTGAAAACCACAACAGATCAGTCCGTATTTTTTCTTTTGTTTTTTATACCAAAATACTTACTATTTTTTTTTTAAATGGCACAGTAGTTGAATTACTCATAATTGCTGCTCATGTTTGACCAGGAAGTAACATTATACATTTTACAAAAACTGGGGACAAACGGGCAAAACGTTTAGTAAACTCTTGACATAATCAGTGAAACGTGTCACTTTAAACCAAATAAATTGCTACAGAAGGTTGTGGAATTCAAAAATGTCTCAGATTTACAGTTCAAGATCAAGTTAGTCATGCACACACTCAAAACCTTCACATAACCCAACCACTTTGACGCTGAACGACCTGAGAATGTTTAACTCTATGTGTCCCTGTGGTGCTGTGTGGATATAATGTCGGCCGTTGGACTCCGGTCGTCGTGCTTTGTCCTGTTGGTCTGGTGTTTGGTCCATTACTGCAGTCTGTGGTCGTAAAGAGACGATCAGGTCCCGGGCAGTGCTCAGCTCAAACTGTCTCTGGAAATGAGTGGTTTAAATGTGTCTAAATGAGGATAAGTGCTCCACCGTGCAGCCACAGCCCACGCCCAAATCATTTTATATTTGAACGAGTGGTAAATGGTTTTAATCAATGGATGTGTTTCTGTTTGTAGTGATGTCGTGTTCTTGGGTAGGATTAACAGTTTCTTTTGGACTAAAACTATAACTTATTAACATTATTAATGGCATTTTTGAAAACCACAATTTTCACTGTCCTTTTTATGAAATCTACACAAAAGTTTAGTTTAGTCACTTTATAATAACTACACTTATTCATGCCTTAAAAAAGCATCGACAAAGACTTAATTCATAATCAGCAAAGTTTATTAAGAATTATTCAGACTTAGTAACTATTTAACAAATATCCTAACCCTTATTTGTAACTCTAACCTTAATTAGTTACTAAGCCTGAATCATATTTAATAAACTGTATATTCAGCCCTGCGACGAGTTGGCCACTGTCCAGTGTGTACCCCGCCTAAGGCCCAAAGTCACTGGGATAGGCTCCAGTCACCCGCGACCCCTAACAGGAACAAGCGGTAGAAAATGAATGAAAATGAATATATTCATTATTAAGTCTTTGTTAATGCTTTATTAAGGCAAAATAAGATGTAGTTATTATAAAGTTTAGTTTTATCTTGACTTCACATTTCTTATAGAATAGCATAATCTTTTTGTAGAAAATTGTTGACTTTTTCCTCCACCTCCTTTGGTGTTTCTGATTCAAAGCTCAGAAACAATTACAACCCGTCACTGAGTTTACTCTAAAAGCCCAGTTAAAACGCATTAATTCAGAATAGGCTTTGACACTTATTGTTTTGTACCTTTTTATATTAGTGTTCATAATCTGACTTTATTTGTATCCCCTATAAATAAACATTGATGGATTTATGTTATCGGTGGTATCAAGTGATGATGGGTAATATGGAATGTTACTAAATGCAACTCCAGGTAGGTTTTTGATGACTGAACATAGTTAGAACACGGTTACAAGCGCAAAAAAGTCACTAGCATAATATGTCCTTTAATGTGGCAAGTAGCAAAAGCATTTGCATCAATGCTAACAACATGTAATCTTGTCTTATTCTGGACAATAATTCCCCCTAAAACATAGCCAGTTGCAACAGTTTTGTTTTTTATTTTTGTTTTTTCCAAGCCAACCAATACAAATCCAACACAAATGAGCAAATGTTAGGAAATGGAGCTGGATGATAGATTGATGTCTTGAAATACTCTGGCCAATGTAGCAAACATATAAACAACTATTTGTTTCCGTAGTCTGAAAACATTTAAATTATTTGATTTTATTTTGCTGCCTTATTAAAATGAATGGGATAGAACGTTTGCATTAGTACCAGGCTCTGTGGGTAATTATTCTAAACCTGTCACTCCTGGAGGGTCTATTAATCTGTAATTTGCCTTTTATTGTTCCATTGTATCAAACCACATCTTAATCCAAACTGCTCTTTCTCCATTTCCTCTGTTCGTTTTCTTTTCTTATTTCAAACATAATATATGCCGTTATTTTCTTTCTTGAAACCCTAATTATGAAACAAAACCTCATTATAAAACGCTCACTCTAAACACGCATCCATATTAAAGTTTTTCTGTGAAACTTTGTAAACACGATCAGCGGCCGCGATATTTATCACTTTATTTAAACGCGCATTTTAAAACCCGGACGCGGCGTAAACAAAGGCCTTCGGAGCGTTTGTCCAGATAACCTGTGATAAATGCAGTTTGTATGGGACACGGGGCCATTCTTCACCCTGAGCCTATCTGCGCCGCACTAATCCACTCATTTATAACGACGCTTTTAGACTCGGGCACGGTCCTGTTTGAGACGCTTTGTTCAGTGTCCAGCCACGTCACCATAAAGTACATGGCGTTTAAAGGAGGGCTATGTGTTGTTTTGGTTTTATATTTGACCTCAAACGTGGCCATGTCACCCGCTTAAGTCCAAGGAGAAAATGAAGATTGATCTCCTACTGTGGAATATACCGGCCAAAGCAATTGAAAAGTTACATTCTGCACATTTTTAACTATAATACATGGTGATTTTAACATGCACAGAGATATGAGCGCTGACAGAATGTGAAGTTATGCTGCCACTAATGATCATTTCAGTAGTCGACTAGTCAAACAGTTATTATTATCTATTATACATTGTGGGTTTTTAACTTCTTTTTTTACCAAATAAAGGGTGAAATATTGTGACTGAAGGCTTATAGATGAAGAATACTTACAATTAACAACAACACAGAGTAAACATTTAAATTCAGATCCAATAATGTTACTGTCTTTGTTTAAAAACATCTTTTTAGAGTCTGCATAGTCCAGATAACAGATAATATAATAAATAAAATACGATTATGATTATTTTTGGCAAGTCACAATTAGTTGATTAAAATGAAAGATTTGACTAGTTTAGGTTTATTCACTTAGTTGGGCTGAATTATTAGATTTCTCCTATATTTGTCTGACCAGTTCAAAGAAAAAAAATTAAATTAACTTTATTATTTAGTATCAAGTTAATTATTTGAGTAGATCTGATGTATTTAGGTCAACCATTCCCAAACTGTGCAGCGTCGCGGCCCCAAATCAGCCCGATGATCCCTCGGGGCCTCCTGAATAATTAATTGCTTCATACTAGAATAGAATATTTAATGTTTTTCTCTTTACATTTACAAATAAAATTGGAAATAGTTAAGACCTAAGGCTCAATTTTGATTAAAGGAAGTGCATATAAGCAAATATATTATGTAAAATGATTTTCAAGCTCAAATGATCTTTTGTGCTTGTTATATGGACAACCTTTGGGGGCCCCCGTTTCAGTGCCTCTGAGGGGGCCCCGTACCCCACTTTGGGAAGCATTGGTTTAGGTTTGGTTGAATTATTAGTTGTTTTTTTTCTCAATATTTGTCTGACTAGTCCACTGCAAAAATGAAAATCAACTTTATTATTTAGTATTAATTTGTACATTAAAGTAAATTCGACTAGTTTAGGATTATTCACTTAGTTGGGCTTGATTCATTTTTTTTCAATATTTGTTTGAACAGTTTACTGAAAAAATTAAAATCATTCATTTTCAATTTATTATTTAATATCAACTTCATTCTTAAATCTGGCTGGATTAGGTTTATTCACTTTTGGCTAAAATATAATATATTTTCTAATCTAATATTTTTTATATATTTTTTCTCTTCAACATTTGTCTGACTCTTTGTGAATTCTGACTTGTCTCCGGCTCAGTTTTAATCTAGAATCTATGAAGCCATTTAAACCCTGTTCAGTGGTTTTCCCTTCCTGTTAATAGATCATATTTTCAAACCCATGGAACACTTTATTCATCCGACGGTTGCACGTCCGTCTCATAAATCCCAGTGGTTCTCTGCTCTCAGACCTGGGCCTCCTCTGGCCGGTGGGTGACGTGGCTCTTGTGCTCAGCGGCTGTGTCTGTGATGGAGTGGATGAGTCTCCATTGATGACACGAGCTGGACACGCCTCGACCACTCTGCTCCTCTGCTCCATCCATCTGCTCCGGTGTGCAGCCCACACCCACAGCCCACAGCCGCAAACACAGACGGGACAAAATGTAACAGGACAGGCTTTCATACTCTACACACGGCAGAGGGATTCAGTTTGTTTGCTTTGTGTTTTTGGACAAATCTACCAGTTTACCTGAAACTGACTGCCACAAAGATCCCAATCATAATTAAATTAAACATAAAAGCAATAACTACTATAGACAGAAATATTAAATGTAACTTTTCTGATGTAGGATCTGCAAATTGTTTGTGTCCATGAAGATATTATTGCTGATTATCTTAGTTTAGTTTCAGTGACAAAGCACATAAAAATATTAACCTACACTGAAGTGGAAAGATTAGCAAAGTTGCAGTTATTAGACGTGTTGATGTCAAAAATGGAGTACAATAGACTCTTCAGTGTTTGTAAACAAAACGCTCCATTCCATTAGCCGGTTAGGCAGGACTTAGCTATAATGTATTTTCAATGGGACACTTAGCGTTAGCCTCCAAACATCGCAAACTACGAAAACCCAGAGCTGTTTTGGCGACTGAAACCACTAGTGAGTAACACCTGAGGCCTGAACTGATCCAGGATAACTCAAACATCATGCATTATGTCGTCTTTAGTTCTATCCACACTTATGATGTTCTTAAAATAAATACATTAGGGGATGTATGTACCTTGTTGACGTGTTTTGGCTGCTTAACTCTCTTTAAGAAGAACAGAAGTGTGGATTAAACTGGATCAGTCTCACCTGGATTGACTGAGACATGAGCGTCTCTGGATTAACCGTACTATGAAGCGGCTTCACATCTCGCTCTGTCAACCCAAGGTTTTCTGAATGAGACCGTGCACGTTCACATAAAGGGGCGGAGTTAGCGCCCACCGGCCAATCAGAACACTGGAGAACGGACAAGCGGCGTACTTCTCACAGAAGGAACAAGCTCATCCTCAGTAAATATGAGGAAGTAAAAAGTAAACTTGTGACCACCACACGTGCCCAGCAAATCATGAAATGCATCTGTCGTCTGCCAAACCGCCCGACAGGCTGTGTTCTTGAGGAGACTTTCAGCTTCCCCAACGGAATCATGAAAGTTCCTGTGTTACAGAACCGAAGTGCAAGACACAGTTTGGGGACTGTTAGCGCTGGACTTTGTTAGTGGTGTTAGCAATGTAGGGCTCTAAAAGCCAACGGCACTCGATTCCTTCACAAGAGAATCGGTTCTGATCTGATTCTGATTTAGGAGTTTGCGGCCTGTTGCCGTAGAGATCTACTCTGGCAGGAAGTGAACCAGAGCCGTAGTGCCGCCACACCAGGTTTAACCCTGAAGTTACCTCACTAACTCACTCTAATCAAACTTCGTACTACAATATAGTTTTCGCAACGATTAGTATCTGATTTTCGATCATTTTGACAACCCTCCAATCTAAAATACAATCTTAAATGCACCTTAAAGGGGCTGTACTTGATTTCTACTGTTTTGAAACGTGAAAAACATAAGTAGTTCATTTTACACTCTTTAAATCAGTCACATGTCCCGCTCACTTTTCTAATACAATCCCAGCGTCCTCAATATTCACTGCCATGAGTTTATAACCACTTTTTTCGAGTCTCTGAGCCCAGAGCGAGTGTTGTCTTTGCAGTAAAGCTACCAAACGTTAGCACGCCAGCGGCACACTTTCTGCTTGTAGAATGTGTGGGGTCTCTTTTCACCCAAATACATTTAAACAACTTTTAAACAATATATCTGTGTTGGGACAAAACAGCTTGCTCTTTATTACATGCATGAACTTCTGTTTTTCACATTTAAAAAACGTAAAAATCTGGTGCAGCCGCTATAATTCTAGATCGAATCTTAGGCACAGCTGTTGTATTGGCATCAAGGTTTATTATCCTTTATAATGTACAATATACAAAAATATAGGATACCAAAAATTCACAGTGTCTAAAAGGCAGTGATTACAGTCTACATACAGGTCTAACCGTACACCGGACGTTGCATAGAAGGGCACAGAGCCACGCGTCGCACGAGACACCGCTCACAATTTGAACAATAACTTACACCAATAATCATTTCTGCATTAAGTGTTTCCCCGGATATTTTTGTTTTTCGGCTTCTTATCAATTTATTAATTTGAGTAGATTTGATTAGTTTAGGTTTGTTCACTCTGGCTTTTTTTCTTCAATATTTGTCTGATCAGTTCACTGCAAAAATGAAAATCTACTTTATTACTTAGTATCAACTTAATTCATTTGAGTAGATTTGACTGGTTTAGGTTTATTCACTTACTTGGACTGAATTATTAGATTTTTTTTTTCAATATTTGTCTGACCAGTTCACTGCAAAACATGAAAATCAACTTTATTATTGAGAATCAATTTAATTATTTGAATAGATTTGACTATAGGTTTATTCACTCAGTTGGCCTTTTTTTCTTCAGTATTTGTCTGACCAGTTCACTGAAAATCAACCTCATTTAATATTAACTTTTTTATTTGAGTAGATTCGACTAGTTTAGGTTTATTCACACAGTCGGGCTGAATTATTTTACTTTTTTCCCAGGATTGTCTGACCAGTTCACTGCAAAAATGAAAATAAACTTTATTTTTAAGTTGAATTTATTAATTTGAGTAGGTTTGACTGATTTATTCAGTTAGTTGGGCTACTTTATTTGACTTTTTGATTATTTTTCTGATCAGTTTTATAGTAGTATATTCTGATTTCAAACTAAATCAACTCATTCATTTAGGTATTTTTCTACTGGCAAATATTTAGCTTGAAATATGAAAAAGTGTGAATCCAGTCAGAAGTTAAACATTAAAAATAACAGACATTTAGTGAAGAACAACTAAGCTAATGTTTTAGCTAACTTCACATTCAATTAGTGTTGGTTTTAATTAATTTTATTAGTGCAGCTCACTGTAAACTGCACGATCGAATTAGTGGATTTAACAAATACGATTATGATCAAATTTTAAACTTTAATTAATGCTTATTCCTTTTCTGCAGTGTTTTTATTATCTTTTATTTTCTGCAGCGTTTATCCAGATGCAATACCGTCAAACGCCAGCAGGGGAGGCTCCAAATTCAGAGCGGTGTCCCCGTGCAAATCTTATGGTCGGGGTGTACTTAGCTGCTGCAATTTATTCTTCTTTAAACAACTATAAGGCTTTTTAAACAAACAGTGTTAGCTTTACAATATACAGGGACATTTACAGGGGCCGCAGGAGGCTATTTACACGTTTGAGTCCTCGTGCCGTGCGCTAAACAAAAATGGACTTAGCATTCATTGATCAAGCAGTATAAAATATAATGTAAATGCCCTTTATATTTCCAAGCATTGAGCGTTCTTATGTAGCTCCTGTCGATTCACAAATGAGTAAAAACAGTGGACCAACTCAAATGTACAAATGTCTTACACTGCGGAAAATATATGTGTAAATAAGTTAAAATGACTTGAATTGAAAATATAAATTCAATAATTTTGTGTTGTTTTTTTTTTGTTTTAAAAGGTTTCAAGATGGTTTGCTTCATTTAAGTAGTATGTTTTTCTAATTTTACATGCAATACAATTTATGGTCTTATCTCAAATGACAAATTACTTTTTATTAGTAGATCAGTGCTGTTTCTTTTTTTGTTTTTGAGTGGAATAGTGCTTGTTCCGTTGGTAAATCAAATGTTTAGTAATACTAAATTTGGGCAATTCATTGTTTAACACAGAGACAGATTCATTTTCTTATTTCAAGCCAAATACATCTTTAAACTAGTCCTAAATACCATGAGTTATGTTAATATCTGTCATAAACATTCAACTGAAACTTAGTCAAAACTACAAAAAGTGTTTAATATTCTGAATTCCAGTCATTTTAACTCGTTTTCAGTGGTACAGAAGCCTTTACAGACAGTGGTCCATCCGCGCTCTCATGCACTCAGGCAGATTCATTCATGTGGTTTCAGAGCATGAGACAGTTAATACATTCTTGAAGTGTTATTTATGTACGGAATTACATCTGTGTCAAAAACATAATTAATTTGATTGGGTCTATAATTGAGATGCCAGTTTTTTTATTTCATCGGTGTCTTAACTGGGGTGCACGGTGGCAGAGCGGTTAGAGCTTCTGCCTCCCAATAAGGAGATCGTGGGTTCGAATCCCGGACCACCCCAACATCGTGGGTTCGAATCACCTCACACGATCTCTCTGGGTGGAGTCTGCATGTCCTCCCCGTGTTACCGTGGGTTCTCTCCGGGTTCTCCGGCTTCCTCCCACCGTCCAAAGACATGACTGTGTAGGTTAATTGACAACTCTAAATTGCCCCTAGTGGATGAATGTGAGAGTGAATGGTTGTTTGTCCTTGTCTGTCTGTGTGTGAATTAATGAGAGTGAATGTGGGACAACAGATGGAAACTAGCCCAAGGCTACAATCTGGTGTGTTTACAGCATGTATATCATGTATGTTCATTAACATGCACTGTCCCAACCAAAAAATAAATAAATTAACTAATCATCCAGTCATTGGATAAATAAAGCAACTCAGACCAGAATTGTATACTTTTGTAAGCAATAACTACTGTAGACATTAAGCTAGCTGTGCAAGACTAAAACCTAGTTTAAAGTGCGTATGACAGGTTTTTACGATTTTCTAATTTTGACTTTATTCAGTGCATTAATACTTTGTGTAAATACAAATTATAGTTTTACACCAATCAAGTCGCTAATTGTGGAGACAAGTTGAAAAATCTGTTGACAATTACAGGAAGTAAATAAACTGATGACATCACACTGGGGAGACAATAGTTATGCATAATTTACACAAAATCTGTGACATTAGATGAGTTTTGGCCACTGTACAGTGTGGTTGCTATGGTAATTTCCTAGCGTGATGTCATACTTTACAAAGGGGAGTAAAATTTAAAACCTAAAAAACAGCTAAACTTGAATATATTCATCTTAACTGCATTTTAGTCAAATGTGTATTTCAACCTGTCATAGGCCCTTTAAAGTGTTTACCATGTGACGAGCTGTGCTGTTTTAGAAGCTTATAATTGGACTAGTTTACATTTATTTCAGTTGTTGGCCTTTTGTCCTCAGGATTTTTAGACGTAGAACAGTACAAAGTAATCTTGACATGTCACATTTTCATTCTTGATCAATGCTATTTATGTACTAAACAATAGCATTGATCAAAAAGTACATAACATACGTATTATCAGTATGTTTTGACACAGATGTAACTCCTTATCCAAATCTATAATGTTACCAAGATGCTAACGAATCAAAAAACATCACTAATCAATTACAAACAATATGTCCTCCTATGCTACGTCTTTTAGCATAATAACAAACCTCTTAAAAAAAATTACAAAAACAATAAGTGCCAGTCTACTAGCTTATTCTACCGCCATAGAAACACAGTCCAGCCTTACAGCGCATTCATGGGCCGCGTCTGTCACGTACGACCACCAGTAGATTACACATTGAACTAATTGTACAATCAATTAATTCATATTTTGAGTCTTTAATGTTCATTGGAAAAAAAACAAAGTGAATAGAAAACTCGCTGGCCCCTCCTGGTGGCCAAT
Organism: Rhinogobius similis; assembly: GCA_019453435.1. Classification (NCBI taxonomy): domain Eukaryota; kingdom Metazoa; phylum Chordata; class Actinopteri; order Gobiiformes; family Gobiidae; genus Rhinogobius; species Rhinogobius similis. The sequence continues at coordinate 12,033,392 of CM033633.1, read as the reverse complement.
CCTGCCTACTGCGTTCAGGCACCGAGGCATTTGCAGATCGTTTTTATGAACAGTACGACTTTGTCCCGTTTTCAAACTTTGGAGATCTCTTGGTTGAGTTTTTGTTTTCGCAACTGTCTGTTTCTCGTTTCCCTTTCTTGAAGTCCTCCATGACGATGTTGCTTCAGTACATTTCAATATTATCAAGTCTTATATTCAATTGATGTTTTATAGCATGGACTTGGATAAGCGTTTTCAGTTTTTTAGCTGCTGAGAATGAAGTGAAATCCAAAAGGCTAGCTTGCTTTGCTAACAGAAGCCGTCACGTTGCTGTTTAGCGTCGCTTTGTCCGACTAGTTCCATCTTTCAGCAAAACAGAGCCCATGTCGTAGCTTCAAGTCTTGTCAAAGTGATCCAAAATAGTTCAAATCCAGCTCCGGAATCGGTCCCAAACTGGACATGGTTCGACTGTGGGCCGTAGACGAGGTTAGCGTAGCCTGTTGGTTTGTCGCGGAGGCGGGTCTCAGCTGTTGTTGCTGTTGCTATTGCTGTTGTTGCTGTGGTTGTAGGTCCGGCAGGGGGAGGGCGAGGAGTTGGGCTGGTAGTCGAACTTCCCGAGCGCGGTGGGGTAGTACGTGGTGGTGTAGACGTTCGTCTGCTGCAGAGGAGTCGGGTAGAAGTTGGAGCGCTCGTCCGGCAGCAGGTTGTTTTTGTTCAGCGTCTGGATGGGAAGAAAGAGCAGATATGATTAGTACCTCTATTCACTGTCCACTTTTACGTCTGACTGTTGTTCCAGTTAAGCAGAAATCCCATTCATTTCAATGGAGAACTAGAGAAGTCTTGCCGTCCAAATATTTTATATAAAGTAGGTTGATTTGTGTAAAATGTTCTCCGACGAGTCAATAATGCACCTCTTTCTCTCAGTCGCCAGCATTTCTGTTTTGATTGTATGGTATTTTTTTATTGGTGGCTTTCAGATTCTAGAGTGTCAATGATATTCACAAACTTTCAACCTGATCATTTTCTATTAGTGCACTACAAAAGAAAATCAAGTTACAGTGTCTTATTTTGAGGTGTTTTTATTGGCTAAGATTAGTTAAAGACTATTTATTTGATGGAACTTAATTTCCTTGTTTTTAACCTGTTTACTTTCTTAGTTCAATCCAAATTATCTGTTGGTGGGTTAAGATTATTTTACTTTTCGCATAATCAGCCAGAAATATTTTGTATCACTAAAGATATTAAATCAAATCAAATGGAATCATATCCAGAAAAAAAATTGTTAGACCAGTTGTGCATTTTTTATGGAATGTTGTGAAACATCCAAATCTGAAAAAAACAAAATAAACAGTGTTTTGTAGTTAAAAATTCTGGGGCCTGGGTCAAACTCTTGATGGACCCATCACAGAGGTTCTCCTAGCACTGGAGCCTGATGGGTAGATGCCCTGAAAATGTATAATTTCTGAAATACACCAATGAAATCCTGTGAAAAGGCTGTTTTCATGTTAAACCAAAGTAATAGCATTGTGATCCTGGTGTTTTGTTTTAGGATTTGTGAGAACGAGGGACGAGTTAGATTTGAAATCAGAATTATTCTGTGGATAAAGTATACACCAATCATATTTTATTAGTGCCTTTGCTCCAGGTTTTCAGCAAAAGCAGTGCACTCAGAAGAGATTTCATTGTATTTACGATTACATTTTTGTAATAGAAATCACAATTATAAATCAAAGGTTGTTTAGGACACAAAGGCCAGTGAATGAGTTTTTATTTGAAGTGAAGCCATTTGACGTTCTGGTGGGGAATATTTAAAGATGAACAAGTATTTTAATCAAAAACACAGAATTTTCTGGTGTGATTCCTGCTCCGTAATAAAACCTCTTAGAATGTTTTGGTGTTATTGTATCAGAGAAGTTAACAGCCATTTCTATAGTTGATTGATCGATTAACTTGTTGCAGCTCTACACGAAACTGAAGGCTCCCAGACCCAGGAGAAACATCCACACAAAAAGGCCCGAACCTGCGACTCTCTTGCTGTGAGGTGAGTGCTAGCTACAAGTAACAATAAATCTAATCTAATGTTCTAGACCAGGGGTCTGCAACCTTTATTATCAAGAGCCATTTTGCCCCCTCTTCTACCAAAAAAAACAAAACGTCGGGAGCCGCAACAAATAATCATGTAAATAGACAAGGGTAGTATAATGCCCAAAATCACAACAACAGTTGCCACGATGGGCCACAAGACTTAGGCTTATTGTAAAACTGTTCATATCGGGGATTTAGTTGATTAATAAAGACACTTTAGAAGTTAAGTTAAATGGGGTAGATATTATATAGAGCTATTGTTTTAATACTTACTGTCTCTACTGGTCGGTTGCACACGTAACAAAAAGAATTTCCCCTTGGGGATAAATAAAAGTAATTCTGATTCTGATAACCAACACTACAAAAGCCGTCAGCACGTAAAGGCTGATGATATGTGACTGACATATATTTGCAAATTAGATGGCATCAACTTAAACTCCAAGATAACTGCCCAAAAAAATAAACTAATTTACGAATAAAAAAATACCATTTATTTATGTCAAGGTTTTTTTTTCCAAAGCCGAAGAGCCGCAGGTTGCAGACCCCTGTTCTAGACCAGTGGTTCTCAAACGTTTTACCAAAAGAAAAGATCTGGATTTCTGAGTTTCTATCACCAAATGTGCTATTTCAGGTCAAAAGTAGGAATACACCATTGCCACAGTTGTTTTGGCTAGAAATGTATTAAAGGAGGAGCATAAAATGTATCTAAAGAAGTAAACATTACAATCGAAGAAGTGTTTGCGTACCACAGTTTGAGAAACACTGTTCTAGACTCTGCTTGTGCATTTAGCCCAGAAGACCAACATTTGTTCTGGTTATTTTTCAGTAAAAGTAGAACTGGGAGGAGTTCAGAGAGGCCATGGAGGAGGACTATCAGTCGGCCTCAAATAAATTCTGGCAAACCGTCCGTCTCCTCAGGAGGAACACCGTTGAACTTGACTGAGGATGTTGTCGGACGGTGGAAGGAATAATTTGAGGATCTCCTCAATCCCACTGTCACGTCTTCCGAGGAGGAAGCAGAGGCTGGGGACTCATCCATCACCCAAGATGAAGTCACTGAGGTTGTTGGCAAGCTCCTTTGTGTCAAGGCTCCGGGGGTGGGTGAGATCCGCCCTGAGTATCTTAAGTCTCTGGATGTTGTGGGATTGTCTTGGCTGACACGTCTCTGCAACGTTGCGTGGTGGTCCCTCTGTATAAGAAGGGGGACCGGAGGGTGTGTTCCAACCACAGGGGGATCACACTCCTCAGTCTCCTCGGTAAGGTCTATTCCAGGGTACTGGAGAGGAGAATCTGACTCCATTGGGAGATCGAGGGTTCATGGGAGTTTGCCCAACCAGTCCACATGTGCTTTGTGTGCCCTGGGGCGCCTTGAGGCTGTCCGGTCCCTGTATGACTGGAGCAGGAGCTGCGTTCGCATTGCCGGCAGTAAGTCAGACCTTTTCCCAGAGCATGTTGGACTCCGCCAGGGCTGACCTTTGTCATTTTTATGGACAGAATTTCTAGGCGCAGTCAGGGCGTGGAGGGCGTCCGGTTTGGGAACCACAGGACCTTATCCCTGCTGTTTGCGGATGATGTCGTCCTGATGGCTTCCTCAAACCAAGACCTGCAGCTCTGGGACTGTTTGCAGCCAAGTGTGAAGCAGCTGGGATGAAGATCAGCATCTCCAAATCCGTGACCATGGTTCTCGACCGGAAAAAGGTGGCTTGCCCTCTCCGGGTGGGTGGAGAGTTCAAGTATCTCGAGGTCTTGTTCAAGAGTGAGGGAAGGCTGAAGCGTGAGATTGACAGGCGGATCGGTGCAGCGTCTGCATCGGACGAAGCTCTTGATTTACCGGTCAATCTACGTTCCTACCCTCACCTGTGGTCATGAGCTTTCGAGATCGCGGAGACAAGCGGTCGAAATGAGCTGGGCACTTCCTTAGGATGAGCGAGCTGAGGTGGCTCAGGCAGCTGTTCCAGATGCCTCCCTCAGGAGGTGTTCTGGGCATGTCCCACCGGGAGGCGGCCCCGGGGTAGACCCAGGACACGCTGGAGAGTCTATGTCTCTTGGCTGGCCTTGGAACACCTTGGGATCCCCCCGGAGGATGTGTTTGGGGTGAAGGAAGTCTGGGAGTCCCTGCTTAGAAATGGATGGATGGATGGATTTTTCAGTAAAACTTCCCAAAACGAGTCAAACATGGTGTATTTCCTTCATCACGTGGCTGTTTCCCGCCTCAAGGTTACAGCAGAAGTGTATTCAAAACCAAAGCAATTTAACAAACCCAATTTAAGTCATGTCAAGCATCCGTGTACATAAAAGCAAGAGGAAACCCGCTTGTGACTCGTGTGCGGTAACAGGAGGCATTAGGTGAAGCACTTAGTCTAATGTAATCCATCTGGAGAGAGCGAGGCTGTAATCGTGTTAGAGATGCTGAAAACGCTGCACGGAGCCCGGGATGAATTGGTTGGAGGAGGCGGGTGAACGCGGCGGATGTAGCTTCGACGCTAGCGCTGCGTTTATGTGTTGTTCTTAATAAAAGTAATGAGAGGAAGCTTTCAGCGCCAGGAGACCGACGTGATAACTGTCCCACTGACCTACATTAGGCTTTTCAAACTATGCTCTGGATAAAAAAACACACTGGGTCATTCATGAAACGTTTGCATTTAAGGTTTTTTTGGTGTTAACATAATTTTTTGTTAAAGCTATAAACACATTCTAAATTCAGAATGGAGGCAAAACTGAAGTGGAAGATACTGGGATTTAGCTTAAAAAAATATGAAAATCAAACATGTGGGTGACATCAGAGCTGCTTTAAACACATTGTATTTTATATTATGATAAAGGAAAAATACTCACAGAAATGTTGAGGCCACAATAATTTTTCATTTTATCTAGAGATATATTTAATGCTATAACATTAGTTTAAAAAAAAATTAAGCTAGAAATTTGTATTTTGTCCATCATTTGTTATAGAAAAGCAAACTGACCTTTCTACTCTGGGAATTCAAATGTGCTGCTTTTTCCCAACACAAACACTTAAAACCAGCAGAATTTAGATCTAATGTGAGCGAATCATTGAAAAATTTACAGTCAACTTCATTTTGCCTCCATTCCAGAATTTAGATGACGTCACATTTTAAAGGGTCTATATGACTTAGTTTGGGGGGAGGGCACCTGTGGTAAATATTTATCAGAGTCACATCAGTCAAGATGCAGTTTGTGAGGAAAGTTTAAAAATATAAAAGTTTAGATTTACAGGAAGTTGTGCTGGACCATCATTCAGCAAAATAAAGGTCTTATAGGTATTAATCAATTCCTATGGATTTTGGCCTTTGTGGTTGCTAGGTAACAGTTGTGGAATTACTTCTATGTCATATTTGCTGCCCGTGTTCAATAAATAATAAATGAAGTACCATATATTATTGCATATGAGGGGGAAAATACTTTGCATGCCCTTATTTTAGCATAATCTGTACTTTTACTATTTCTATTATTATTATACATTAAACAATTTAGAAAGGTCAAAATCTACTCTAATCAAAACAAAATTCTTACTTTATTTTTTTCCACTTTTGAACTATTACCATCAACACTTCCTTGTGCATTTGTGCCATTATATACAATATTCCTGCCTCATTCTTTTCTAATGGGGCATATCTTGTATCTCAACTCTTTCCATCCACAGATTTGTACACTTTATGTTTTGTACCCTCACTTTCCGTCAGTATTCCACTCTACATCTTGTACGTTTTGCTGTGTCATTCTACCCTTGACACTTCTTACAATCGAGGCCGTTTCGTTTCATATTTCTTCTGTGTGTAATCACTTTGTCGACGTTGAGGTGGGCCGTGCGTTCATGTATTGGGCTCGTTACAGATAATGAGACGAGTCTTTCAGCTCGAGCGACGGAGGGGAATTACACACGGATTCAAAGTATACGACGTTATTACTGTGACACATCAACGAATGAAGCGGCCAATGGATAACAGTATTTACAAACGCACTATCAGGGTTTTAGTCAGCAGAAATACTTAATATAAAGTCATTTTAAAGCTGGAATACCTGACTTTTTTTGGGTGTAAATTAGGTCTGGGTGATATGGCAAAAAATGATCATGTCTCACTTTGTATTTTTCTATTGCCTTTAATAGAGCTGCACAATTTAGGATAAATCTAATTGTAGTTTATGTTTTAATAATAGGATTCAGTTCAAATTCATATTTTAATCACAATTTGTCATTTTAAAATACGCCTTTGTCACATTTGTTGTCTGTAGGTTTTGTCACTTGTTTCAGAACATGTTTGTACAAATCCAAACTACAGTGTTAGCAGTTTTTATTCAGATTATTGTAAACGCAGCACTTTCTGACAAAAATGAGACGTCTGTGCACTGTCTGCGTCTAATAATAAAGTATTTTGTCCTAATGTAAGAGCTAAAAGCAGCGCTCAGGTGGTCCTCCCCATTTTCACTTTGTCGTCTGAAAAAAGCAGTTGTAAAATAGCGCACAGGACTAAAAATGAATGCAAGTGAATTTTAACGATGGTTTGTGAGGGACGAGTTAGATTTCAAACCTACTTCTGATTCTGCAGTGTGAAAATCAGGTACCCCAGCTTCAATTAAACTCATGTCTTCTTTTTAAATACTTTGAGTTGTTTTTAAAAAGTTAAGGGTTTAAATTTTGAGGGCGCCAACACATTCGGCCATGACTGAGAGGAAAAAGTGAATAAAAATAAATTACACATGTTCTAAGGAGTTTTGTTTGAAATTTTGTCCATGTTGCTTATTTCTGTTTTTGTGTTATTCCAATACTTTTCAGGGAGAAATACTTCATTTTGGTGGAAATTTTATGCCGTAGATAAGCTAATAAAAATAAATTACATATGTCCTAAAAAGTTTTATGTCAAATTTGCTTTTTTTCCTCTTTTTTGTGTTATTCCAATGTACACAAAGGAAATAAACATGTATATAGAGAGAGGGGTGCCAATGCTTTCATGACTGTATATATCATTTTTTACTGGATTTATGACTAATTGTAAGCGCACTTATCTGCATGTTTGTAATACATAAACAAAGCCTGTCCATTTCCGCACAAACGGCTCGTACGTGGGCGTTACCTTGAACTCCATGGGCGTGTACTTCTCGTTCTTGGGCGTGGTGTTGCCTTTGTAGTTGAGGTGGTTGGGCGTGGTGGGATGGATCACGGCCGACTCCTGCGACGGTTTGTGGAAGCGCTGACAGTAAACGTACACCAGGAAGGACAACAGCCCCGCCCCCAGGAAACAGGACACGCCCGTCGCGATCAGGTGGATCGACGTGAACGCTGCATGAACACACAAAGACCTTAGTGTCGCTGGGTTTAAATGATAATTGTACAACTTTTAGGTTCTGAAAAAAGAAGTAGAAGCAATTATTTATAAAAGGAAACATTATTAAATGTGAGTGTTTGACTATTGTGACTTAAAGGAAAAATATTACACATTTTTATACTGTTATTAACCTTAAAACATGTTCTTGAGTAAGCTCATGATATGGTAAATTTAAGTTATTTAAATTTGCCATATCATGAGCTTACTCAAGAACATGTTTTGAAACAAAAAAAAGTGTATTCTGCACTAAATTAACAAGTTTCTCTGCCGTGTGCCCTGACACTTACACAGTTTAGTTATGTTATCACTTTAAGAGTTATCGCGTTTAGATGGCAGAAATGTTCAGAACGAGTCTGGCGATGATTTAAGGACTTAAACAGCAGAAGATTCTGTGATGTATAAAATCTGAAAGTACATCACGGACTGAGGAAGTTCAGCAGGAAGTGTTTTTGACACTCTGATGGAGAGGGTTTTCTAGTAAACATTCTTTAAAACAGCGTGAATGCAGCTAAACTTTAGGTGTGTTTTTGATGACAAAATATTGTTAGAACATGATTAAAAGCTCAAAAAAGTCACTGTAGCAGAATGTGTCCTTTAAACATCATTAGAGATGTCAAGATTATTCAGGTCACAGTATAATCGTAAGAAGTAAAAAATAAAGTAATTTCAATTCAATCTGAACTTCAAAATAGTGCACTTAAATGTATGATGCTTTTTGTGGAGAAAATTTGATTTCCTTGTATTATTGCAGCAGTCATGTGTTAGAATGAAAAATAAAGGAGTTCACTTTTGTCACGTGTCAATAATCGTTATAGCATTAAGTTTCTGCTACAAAAATTGAATAAAACACTGAAATTCAATATTGTGACATTTTTAATCACAATTTTATGTTGAAATTATGACTAGACAATAGTGACATCTTTTATTTACTTTCTCTCACAAATGTAGCTTTATTAAATCAAACCTTCTGAATAATAAAGTAATGATATTGTTGCATAAAAGCCAGCCAGATAATATAAAAACAATATACAAAATAAAACCAATATACTACAAATAGTAATGTAATCCGCAGGACAAATTACCATCTGAAAAAAGACAATACATTTTAAAAAGTCCAAATATACTAAAATTCAGATCAATACAACTTCATTTAATCACCTTTTAGACTTCTTAGTTTATATATGTTTCCAGTAAATAATAACATAGGGGTGAGGAATATTTAGAATTTTAGATATTTTGCATGTTTTTTGAAAGTATATTTTAATAAGTTCATTGTTTATCGTAAAAATGCTACCAAAAGAGCTGATTAAAATGAAAAATTAAAAAAGTTATGGTGTAAACGTCGATGTAAATCCTCATTCGTCCAGGTGTGTTTCATCGTAGAAAGGGTTTCAGAGGTTGTCATCCGAACGCTGTTTGAAGATCGAGACGATTCGACTTTTATCCAAAAGTCATTGTCAATCAGAGAGCTGGTCTGGGAACTCAGGCTTATATGCTACTCTAAGTAGTGAGAGTCCTGCAGGCCAATTATCGAGTTTCAGGTGACACTAGACAAACAATTTTCCAAATGTAGGCAGGCGCTCAGTGACTCCTTCCTGGGGGCAGGACTTTTGGATAAAAGTCGAAACGTCTCGATCTTCAAACTGTCCGGATGACAACCTCTGAAACCCTTTCAATTATGGCGTAAACATTCAAATAAGGTGATATTTCTGCACTTGTGTGATTCATTTTACTGACGTTTCACAATTGTCTGATAATTAAACCTCAACGAATATGTTTAAAGACACATTTCTGTTGTAGAGACATAATATCGTCTCAATATCTCTATCAGGACACTGCAAAAAAATACTGATACATTTTTTATATCTATATCACCAGCTCCAATAACACATTCTAAATCCAGACTATCTTAACTCGGCGACAGTTCATTTTTCTCCCTCGGCGCTCGACACAAACATCCTCTTTCTGCTCGTGCACTTCTGTCGTAGCGTTCCCCGTCAGTGTTTGTGACGAGCCCTGCCCTTTCGCCGTCGTGCCACACTTTGGCCGCGGCAGATGCATGTTACATGGCGCCATGGAGACAGTGGACATGCAACAAACACACGCAACACATTTAGACACGAGACACAGGGAGAGTGTGTTTGAACTCACCTCCGCACTGCTGGTCCTTATCAAAGCCTGAGGCGGGAAGAATGACTGTGGAGAGGAGAGGACAAGGGTCAGACAGGCATGCACACGGGACGGGAACAGCACAGGGACAAAAGACACACGTGCAGCAACGGTAAGGCTCAGTGGAAATGAGGTGTGTGCAAAAGTTTAGGACAGTGTTGTAGTTTGAGTCGTTAAGGTTTACAGATTCTATATTCAGTGGAGACAGGCCTCTGCTCTGACAATGTTTAAATCCAGGCTAAAAACAGTTCTCTTTAGACGTGCATACGACTGAAAGATCTATCTGCACTCTTCTCTTTTAAAGTACTTTATTTTAAAATGATTCTGTGTGTCTTTGTGTTTTGTGATTTTAATGCAACTTTTCCTGTTATGTAAAGCACTTTGAATTATCCTGTGTATGAATTGTGCTCTACAAATAAACTTGCCTTGCCTTCATTTATTTATTTTCTACACCTTGTTCCCGTCAGGAGTCACCGGAGTCTATCCCAGTGACTTTGGGCCTTAAGCCGGGTGTCCACTGTACGATTGTTTTCGTCCTATTCACCTTATTTTGGAAGTTGCCGTAGGCGCCACCGTCTTGTTTCTGTTGTATTAGTTTACACGGGGCAGACGAGCTCAACAGAAAATAAGTTCTACATGGACTAAAAAGACGTTTTCAGACTGACCAGGAAATTGGTGCGTTGTTGACTTGTTGTTGCTCGTGTTCAATAAACATTTTACACAAATCAATCTACTTTATGTAACATTTTAGCGGCCAGACTTTTCCCTCGTTTGTCATTAGCTTTAACGGAGTTCTCGTCAAACGGAAGTGCGTTTACAACAAAAGTGTGATCTGTGGCAAAAAACGGCAAAAGTGGAAGGGGCGGAATAAGGTGAATAGAATTGTCTTTGTTAAACCCCTGGAGCAATAATATGAGTCAAAATGTATGTTTATTTAATTTTCACAAGGGGTTTAGTTGATAAAAGACATTTAGGTACCACTTTATAATAACTACATCTTATTTCGCCTTAATAAAGCATTAACAAAGACTGAATTAATAATGAATATAGAGTTTATTAAACATGATTCAGGATTAGTAACGACTTAAGGTTAAGGTTGGAATATTTGTTAAATAGTTACTAAGCCTGAATCATTCTTAAACTATTTGTTGATTATGAATTAAGTCTTCATTAAGCATGAATAATGTGTAGTTATTATAAAGTGTTACCGACATTTATTGTACTGTATTTTATTCTTTTTTGATGCTGATATTTCACTTTTTAGTTTGATTCTGTTTGGCTTTCAAACGGCAAAAGCATATCATTTATAGTTGGTTTTCTATTCTTCAGTGTTTAGACAAGCCAACAGTACATTGTGTTTAAGTTTAGTGCGTAAACAACACTTTTCCTCATTAGAGCCGTCAGGTGAGTGTACCAGCTGTGTGTTTGACCTCTGACCTCTGGACACTTGTGATGCAGCTGATGTGCTAAGAGTTCAGGCCTGTGTCCCTCGAGGCCGGTGTCTGTCAGACTTTTCAAACTCAGCATCACAATCAGCACCGATCATTAATATTAATGCTCCGTCAGGTCACACTTTATCTCATTAACAACCAGCTGCTAATCTGCATCTGTGGGTGGTTCATTCAGACTTTATTCTGCTCTTTTAATCTTATTCTGCTGCTGGTTAAACAGTTACTGCACTTTCTGTTAATAATCTCCTTATTGTGGCTTATTATTCATTTTTGTCTAATTATGATCCAGTAAAGCTTTAAAATAAGGTTCCATAGTCAACTATTTGACACTTAAATTAGTACAGAGGTCATTAGAAGTTATAATTGTTAGAGTATAAGCACTTAAAACGGAATTTATCACTTGGTTATTGAAAAACATTTAATAAGCATCCTGAGCTCTATTTAATATTTGTTAAATACGAGTCGACGATAAAAAATAATTTTATTTTGATAAAACAAGTACTTCAATACTTTTACTGAAGTAGATTTCTTTATGATGACATATTTTTGTTTTGATTCTGTATCTGTCATTTTACAAAACAAAATTGACTGATTGGGTACAAACCAGGTCTAAATGAGGACTCAACTTGGACTAACTCAGGACTAAATGAGGACTCAACCTGGACTAACTCTGGACTAAACCAGGTCTAAATGTGGACTCAACTTGGACTAACTCAGGACTAAATGAGGACTCAACCTGGACTAACTCTGGGCTAAACCAGGTCTAAATGAGGACTCAACTTGGACTAACTCAGGACTAAATGAGGACTCAACCTGGACTAACTCTGGGCTAAACCAGGTCTAAATGAGGACTCAACTTGGACTAACTCAGGACTAAATGAGGACTCAACCTGGACTAACTCTGGGCTAAACCAGGTCTAAATGAGGACTCAACTTGGACTAACTCAGGACTAAATGAGGACTCAACCTGGACTAACTCTGGACTAAACCAGGTCTAAATGTGGACTAAACCAGGTCTAAATGAGGACTAAACCAGGTCTAAATGAGGACTCAATCTGGACTAACTCTGGACTAAACCAGGTCTAAATGTGGACTAAACCAGGTCTAAATGAGGACTCAATCTGGACTAACTCTGGACTAAACCAGGTCTAAATGTGGACTAAACCAGGTCTAAATGAGGACTCAATCTGGACTAACTCTGGGCTAAACCAGGTCTAAATGAGGACTCAACTTGGACTAACTCAGGACTAAATGAGGACTCAATCTGGACTAACTCTGGACTAAACCAGGTCTAAATGTGGACTAAACCAGGTCTAAATGAGGACTCAATCTGGACTAACTCTGGACTAAACCAGGTCTAAATGTGGACTAAACCAGGTCTAAATGAGGACTAAACCAGGTCTAAATGAGGACTCAATCTGGACTAACTCTGGACTAAACCAGGTCTAAATGTGGACTAAACCAGGTCTAAATGAGGACTCAATCTGGACTAACTCTGGACTAAACCAGGTCTAAATGTGGACTAAACCAGGTCTAAATGAGGACTCAATCTGGACTAACTCTGGACTAAACCAGGTCTAAATGTGGACTAAACCAGGTCTAAATGAGGACTCAATCTGGACTAACTCTGGGCTAAACCAGGTCTAAATGAGGACTCAACTTGGACTAACTCAGGACTAAATGAGGACTCAATCTGGACTAACTCTGGACTAAACCAGGTCTAAATGTGGACTAAACCAGGTCTAAATGAGGACTCAATCTGGACTAACTCTGGACTAAACCAGATATAAATGTGGACTAAACCAGGTCTAAATGAGATTCAACCTGGACTAACTCAGGACTAAACCAGGTCTAAATGTGGACTAAACCAGATCTAAATGAGGACTCAACCTGGACTAACTCAGGACTAAACCAGATCTAAATACAGTTTTACAACAGACAGCTGCATTATCAACTCATTAATGTCAAAACCAGTAAACAATCTGATTTTCCTCAATAATACTCTTTATTTGTGTATTATTTCAACCTTTATTTGTTTGATAATAGATTTTAAAAGTCAATGTACAATAGAAATAGTGTTTTGACTCTTCAATCTTTCAAATAAAGGTTAACAGTGACAGCTCTGTGCTCTAGACTTTATTATACGTCTGTGGAGTCAGTTTCCTTTGGGTTAAATGAGATTTGTGTGTCCCTTCTGTGCGTTCTGTGTTCATTTGCATGCGTCCTTGCTCTGAAACACAACGGCTCGTCCCATGATCCTTTGGTGCAGTGTTAAGTGAATGGCACCTTCGGTTTGGATCCTTGAAGTGTTTCGGGAGATTTGAAAAGGACGGAGAATGTGCTTAGTCAAGCGCCGAGGCATCAAGGACGAAGAGGAAAGTTTGTGGAGCGGAGAGTACAATAACTTTTGATGGTCTGAGTCAATTTTAAACCAAATGTTGACTTTTATGTCATTAAAATGTCATTGAACGACTTAAGCTCCATCTGAGAAGAACGATCAGACACAACTTTATCACCACCTCACTCCCAAATTTAGATTAGATTGAGATTAATCCAGGTCTAAAGCAGGACTAAAGCATTTCCATTAGATACTGACAACTTTAAATTGAAAACACTAAAACAACTGCAGTAAACCACAATTAAACCACAACTAAAGCGTTTTTAATAGATACTGACAAGACTAAAAGAACAGCAGTAAACAAGGACTAAACCAGGTCTAAACCACAACTAAACCGGGACTATTGCAGGACTAATCCAGGTCTAAATGAGGACTAAACCAGGTCTTTACCAGCTCTAAAAACAGATCTAAACCAGATATAAAACAAGGACTAAACCAGCTCTAATTCAGCTCTAAATCAGGACTAAACTAGATATAAACCAGGTCTAAACCAGCTCTAATCCAGGTCTAAACCAGCTCTAATCCAGGTCTAAACCAGCTCTAATCCAGGTCTAAACCAGATATAAACCGGGGCTAAACCAGCTCTAATCCAGCTCTAAACCAGGACTAAACTAGATATAAACTGGGTCTAAACCAGCTCTAATCCAGGTCTAAACCAGATATAAACCGGGGCTAAACCAGCTCTAATCCAGCTCTAAACCAGGACTAAACTAGATATAAACTGGGTCTAAACCAGCTCTAATCCAGGTCTAAACCAGATATAAACCGGTTCTAATCCAGCTCTAAACCAGGACTAAACTAGATATAAACCGGGTCTAAACCAGCTACAAACCAGCTCTAATCCAGGACTAAACTAGATATAATCCAGCTCTAATCCAGCTCTGCTCCAGGTGTGACATTGCAGTCTCGCTCGTGTCCCTGCAGTGAGTCCGGAGCAGGTGTTTTGTCCGTATTGTGTACATCTGTCCAGCGGGAAAAGTGCCAGAAATGAGTCATTGCGTGGCCCTCGGAGTCCGACCTCTGTCACCGTTTGAAATTGAATTGAGATTTTTGCCCATCAGTCAAATGAACGTCCTTGACCACCAGAGACTTTCACCTGCTTTTTTAAACTCTGTCCAACAACAACAGCCTCAGCAAAGAGCCCGGCGTAAGATATCGAACTGTTTAGATGGACAGGCTGGTATTAACACGGAGAGTCTTACTTTGTTATATAGAAGAGAGAATGCACAGTTCATTATCAAGTGAGATTATTTTGTGTTAGTCTACTATATTGTACAGTGTAGCATTAAACATATCTATTGTAATGGAGACTAAGACTGTAAAATATTATTAATTGTGATATTTTGGTGGTTTTTTCAATATACTTATCTGTAAAACACTGCAGGTGAATAGGAAAAAAACAACCTAAAATTATATCAATTTGAAATGTCTCCTGTAGTTTAGTCATATAAATGTAAGAAAAAACTGTATTTTCATTTAGAAATAAGACATTTTATGTGTAAAATCCCACACGTTTGGGACATTTCAAGCTGTAAAATTGACAAAACCAGATTGAAACTTCTTTGCTCATTTTGTAAATATATTACCGGTAGTTATAATAAATGTACAGAGGTGATTTTGGTCTTTGCTCTATGGGACAAATGTGTTTCTTGGACGTTGAGTTTGTTTCTGTTCTGGTCAGAGGCTCTGAAATTGATGTCCACTCATCTTTTCATTCATTTATGTTTAGTTTTCGTCAGTACTTTTAGTCATAGTTTTAGCCATTATGATCAGTTTTTATTTCGTTTCAGGCAAAAATATGATTAAAACTATGACAAAACAAACACTCCATTGAGTTCTGTATTCAATTAATGCATTTTGATAATGATTTACTTACAATCACCACATTTACATTTAATTGAGTGGAGCAAACATTTAGAAACATAGACATAAAAACAATGGCAAAAATGAGGTATAAAATCGAAGTTTGGTCGAAATGAATGGACATATGTCACAAAAAGATGCCGTTTTACAGTGTTTAAGGTCATTGAATATTGAAAAAGTGTCAAAGTTTGTCCTGAGCAGAGTGTGAGGGGCAGCACTGACCTGGGATCTCGTTGCAGTCGCGCCTTTGGGTGCTGTTCCCGACACACGGAGTGCCGTTCTGAGACCCACACACTCTGCTCCTCATCTGCAAACCAGAGTCATCACAGGCCGACCACAGAGACCAGGCCATCCAGCCTCCTGTGGGAGAGAGAGGAGGGGGGGGGGGGGGGGGGAGGAAAGAGAAAAGGAGAGGTGAAGTGAGAGGAAGATAGAGCGAAAGGAGAAGAGAAGGGGAAAGAAAAGGGAAGAGAGGATAGAGAAAAGAGAAGGATGAGCGAGGAAGAGGGGAATGAAAGTAAGAAGAGAGGAAGAGAAGAGAGAGATTAAGATAAAGAAAAGGAGACGAAAGAGTGGAAAGTGGGAGGGAGGGAGGGGGGGTGGCAGACAAGAAATAAAAAGGCGATAGGGAGTGAGAGAAAGGGAAAAAGAGGGGGTGAGGAATGATAGAGTTGAATGAGAGAGAGAATGAAAGAAGAGAGAGAAGAGCAGAGAGAGGGAAAAGAGAAAAGTGAAGAATTTAGAGAAGGAATACGAGCAAGAAAAGAGAACGGGGAAAGGGAGGAACAGATAAAAAGAAGAGAAGGAGAAAGAAAGAAAAGAAACACAAGGTTAGTACAACAATCACTGCAACAAAACCCTAAAGGTCACCAGAAAAAAAACGATTCCTCCAAGAAAACCTGTTAGACTGATTTCCACTGAGTCGTACAGTGACGGGTCAGAGCTCCTCTCAGTGAAGAGGTTGTGGGTCAGACTCCTTTAGTTCCTGTATGTACTTTATCCATGACCCATAACACACAACTCAATGGAGATCTTGAAGCAGAGCGGGGTTATTTAGTGCGTTGTATCAAGCTTTTTCGCATAAAAAGACCAGAAAAAGCAGAAAATCCCAGCGTTAAACCTGGACGGAGTGGACAGGAAAGCGGGTGGTGTTTGGTCCGGGTTCAAACAGGACCGGACTCTTTACCTTGGGGTCTGGGCTGCTCCGAGTCCACGGTCTGAGCCTGTCTCACCGCACAACCTTCAAAAACACCAGCCGTTTGAACAATGACAAGATTTACTCAAGAACAAGGACCACATTGTGAAAAGATTGTGCTGATCGTCTGCAAAGTACAATAAAGTGAAGGAAATGTAATAAAACAGACGTATAAACTGTACAGCAACTTGTAGATGGGGAGCTTTTTTTTCCCAGCAATAATAAAAAGTTGTCAATTTAAGGCGAGACACTACAGGCTAAACTCAGGCAACAAAGTTGTCCAATCTGCTCCTAAAAATGTTTTATTCTTCGATTTAATCCACTTCATCCATAGATTTCTCTGGGACATTGTTCCTCCAAAGGCTTAAAATGCATTTTTCTCCCAAAAAGACAAAGATCACCCTTAAAGTAGATCCCACACCAAACATTACAATCTTGGACTCAACAAGATTTTGACAAAATGTACTGAAGGATTTTTTGATATCTAATTCTAAAACTGATTTTTGACGTTTTAAGGCAAAAAAAAAAAAAAAAATAGGCAAAATTTGAATTTTTAAGAATTTTCAATCCAATCTAGTTTACTCAAAAACAAATTAAGAAATCTAAAGTCCCCTCTGTACATTTTTTGTACCAAATATGTACAAAATGAACCAAGAAATTTAAACCTGGTTCTGTCCATTTTTGCAACAACAAAATGTGTATGAACATAGAACATAACATTACACTCCTAAAAATGGAATGCACGTAAAAATGTAAAATAGCTGAACGAAAAGTCAAAAGTCCTTCCAGCTCTCATCCACATTTCACACTACACTGCCGTGACCATAAAAAGCCTATGGGCCACACAAACCTTTTATATATATATTTACAGAGGTGGAAAGTAAGAGTAAGATACCTAAAAGTACAGATACCTAAAACCTAAAAAACTAATTCAAGTACAATTTACAGTAGACACTTTTACTTCACTACATTTCAGAGCTTGTATCTGTATTTTCTACTCTACATTTTTTAACTGGACTGAAAAGTAAAAGTATATTTTCTGAAGGTTTTAGACCGGCTGAAAAGGCCAAGGGGTTAATTTTTTACACGTTTATGGTGACATGCATCTTGTTTTGTTTTTCCATTTGAGCAAACAAAAAGCCTCTATAAAGAAAAATAACCTGGAAAGTTGCCTTTAATGACCAAAACTACAATTTGATGCTTTAATAGTAATATTTTTTAATTTTTTAAGGAGTACTTCAATACTTATACAATACTTACTTTCACTTGTGTATTTTTTTGCCGTTATATCTGTAATTTTTCTTGAGTAACAAAATTGGGTACTTCATCCATCACTGTATATTTATTTTTAAGAGAAAGAAAGAGAAAGACTTCTTGATAGCTGTGGAAACATCTTGATTTAAGTAAACACTGTGCAGATCACACCCTGACACTTCCTCACTCGATGGACGGCGATAACGTCTCTCTGCTCTGAATCTTTTTTAATGTTTTGGCTGGAGTCTATTCCGATATCCCGCCAGATGTTTAATAACCGCGCATTACGACGAGCCGCCATAATTGCTTCATTTATTTTCATTTATTTGAGTCCTGGTAGAAAAAAGCGCGGCGCCTCGTTAGCATTCGGCCCACGTAATCCCGGCCTCACCGTCGGCCATTACGGCTCCAGCTTTAATCAAATGACCCGATTTGAATTCGGCAGTGACTGACAGAAGCCGCGGACATAATTACACCGAGGAAACAGACGCACAGGACCCCGCGGATGTCCAGCCATTTGCCTGTCAATAAACGCAATTAAGCGGACAGGAATAGCACGCTTTGAAAGGGGGTTTGTCGTGGAGGATGTGAATGTGTCCAGGGAATCCAAGCAAAGGCAATGTTTGAACGAGACACAAGATCAATACTGCTGCAGATGTACGTTATTATTGATGATGTAGAGCAGGGGTGTCCACATACTGAAATTTAGACCAAACGGAGGGCCACAAATCGTGAAACGTTCAAAAAAGTTGCATTAATCTGATTTTTAAAGCGCCACCACACCTAAATTCAGTCTGAATGCCTTAAAGGGCCTATGACAGGTTGGACTACTCATGTAACTAAAATAGAGGTCAAATAAATATATTCAAAGTTTCGCAAAAAATAATTATACATTTTATCATTTTTAGCTGTTTTTTTTTTTAGTTTTTTAATATCACTTCCTGGTTGTAAACGATGACATCACACTAGGGAATTACTCTGAACACTTGGCTAAAATTCAGCTAATGTCACAGATTTTTTTTATCCTACAAATCAAAATACATGTGCACACCTTTGTTTTGTTGAATCAATGTTTTAGGGGAATTTAAGTTGTTGATTTTGTGTAAATTATCCAGAACCTTTGGATGGAGTGAGTCTCCCTGGTGTGATGTCATCAGTTTTTTACTTCCTGTAATTTCAAACTGATTTTTCAACTTTTCTCCACCAACTACAACTTGATTGGTTTAAACAGGATTTTTTATGTACCATAAGCATTAATACACCAAATAAAATCAAAATTAGAAAATCGTTAAAACCTGTCATACGCACTTTAATGTCAGGTCTGTCTCACTCCAAAATGTTAGTTATTTAGGTTATAATTGTAGAAAATCTGAAAATTGCCGTAAAAAGTATGTCTTAGGTCAATTCACCAGGAATCTTGAGGGCCAAGAAAAATTGGTCTGCGGGCCGCTTTTGGCCCCCGGGCCTTAGTTCGGACTTGCCTGATGTAGAGTAAATTCAACAATATAAAGTTTCTTCTGTCAGTTATTGTGTTTTTAAACTGCTTTTTGGACCCTGTAGTCTCTGAGTTTTATGTTTTATAGCGTCGGGCAAAGTCAAATTTATTGCCACGTCACAAAAAAAAATGGATGACGCCGATGGACCAAGTATCAAGGACTGGACAGAAGATAAATTAAGGGCTGGATAATTGACAAATTTGGGGAAAAAAAGTGTGAAAAAAGACGTTTTTATGTGGATGACTTCAGTTGCTGTTTTAATTATTCATTTTTCGTTCTGTTCTTTGTGGTTTTTATAAAGGTTATTGTGTTAATGTTAAAAAACGTAATAAAAAGCAAATGGAAATAATAAAAATGAATGTGTTTGTATTCAAAAATCACAGAGGACTGTTTTGATTATGACCTGAGTTACAAATACATTATTAAAATAAAGTAAGTTTTAGTTTTAGACTTTTTCTGTCATTACAATTACAACTAACTTAACTTTTCTCTCTCTTTAACTGGGTAAATACACAATTAAGTACCACAGTTTCATTTGTATCTAATGCTTTGCTAAAATGACCAAACTGCTTCATACACATCTTTTTTTAAACGTGCATTTTGTTGGTTTGTTTGATGTTTTATGTCTGTATCGCTTTGGAAACTGTTGTTTATAAAATGTGTTCAAATGTGAATGAACTTTAAAAGTGAATAAAGTGGATTTCATATTATAAACATAAAGCTTTTGTCACTTGTAGATTTACAGTGTAGAAGAACGTAAACTTTTACTAAATTAGAGCACTGTTACTTTAAGTGGACGACTCATTGAACTAAAATGCAGTTAAGATAAATATATTTCAAATTTTGCTAAAATTCTTCACAAATCTTATCCCAGTTTAGCAGTTTTTATGTTTCTAATTTCACTTCCTGGTTGTAAATGACGACATCACACTGGGAAATTAAAAATCAACCACACCGTACACTGGGCCAAGACTCAGCTAATGTGGATTGTTTTTTACAAATAAATATACATGTGCTTAACTACTGAATTAATGTTTAAAGGGTCAAAAAGTAGTTTCTTTTGTGTAAATTATGCATGACCTTTGTCTCCCCAGTGTGATGTCATCAGTTTGTTTTCAACAGATTTTTCTCTATAAACAGCACTTGATTGGTGTAAAACTATAATTTATATTTACAAGAGGTATTAATACACTGAATAAAGTCAAAAGTAGAAAATCATTAAAAAAACTGTCATACGCACTTAAAAACTAAATATAACTCACAGAAGAGGAAGCAAACAGAAAACAAAAAGAAGTACATTAGTTAGGATGAGGATTGTTTAAGTGAGAATGAAACTAAACTAAACTCCAGGTAGGATTTTGCTGAAACATTGTGACAAAAAACGAAGGTCGATGTGAAGCCAAATCTCAAAAGCTGTGTTTCTTTTGTCGAGCAAAGTTAAAATTCTCTCTAAAAAGATTTCCCTTCACCTTTACGTTCTGACATCGATCTCTGGCTCTGATGAAACACGAGTTAAAGGAGACGTCCTGCTCGTCCCTCAGCTCTGACTTTGAGGCCGGTGTTCAGAATAAGACGTTTTGACTGCACTTTTAACTTTAACTCTTCACTTTTAATGTCACGTCTGCAGAGACTGGTAGTTCTGCTTCCTCTGGAGGTTTAGGAAACGTTCAGTTGATATTATTATGATGATAGAATGATATTTTCTTGTGCCTGATTTAAGTGAAAGTGCATTTTTACAGCAGTCATTACTTTGGTCCCGTTTTTGTCTTCTGATGATTTAGTTAAAACGTTTGATCTTTTCCTTTCTTTTCACACCTGTTAACGGGCAGTCAAAACTGTCAGGTACGAAAAACAATTAAACGACTAATTCTAAACTGAAAAAACCCCGAAAAGCATTAAATAAACATACTGATGACTTTGTTTAGTGGGACAGTATCTTCTTCATATCTACCATCAGGTTTAATATAGGTCAAGAGCAGCTGAAGATGGAAAAGTTGAGAAAAGGGAAGTGATGCTGAGCTCTAAAATTATCCACAAAATTCCAAAATGCAGAATTTACATGGCAGGATTTGCAAAAATAATTCAAACAGCTTAAACATGAATTTAAAGCAGGAGTATCCAATGTTTTTTCTCATAAATTAAAACAAAAATATATATCTCATATATATATATATCTCAGACCTCTACTCACTGTCTTCATCTGATAATTAAACATTTAATCTTTTCAAACTTGTAAGAAAAATTGTAGAAAAAAAAAATATATAATAACACACATATGAAGATGTCTAACCAGGAAGAACAACCATTAAAAAAGTATTAGCAAATGCAATTTAAAGGGGCTGTACCTGATTTTGAAACATGAAAAACTTAACTAGTTTAAAGTCAGGCACATGTATCTCTCACTTTCCTATTGCAGTCCCAGCATCATAAATATTCAACATAAGTTTATAAACACTTTTCACTAGTTTCTGAGCCCTGAGTGTCACAGACTGTCCTGGGTAAAGCTAACAAACATTAGCATGCTAACAGCACACTTCTTGATTCTCTTGCTGTATAAAACACTCTATAAACAGATGCAGAAAAAGAGCTGTGGACTCATTTTTACATGAATAAATGCTTTTACATTATGTCTGTGCTGGAGCAACACCGATTTTACTTTATCACCTGCAAAAATCTGGTACAAGAACTAGTTGTTTTTCACGTTTCAAAACAGTAAAAATCAGGTACAGCCCCTTTAATAATGTAATGTGTGCTGCAGCAGGAGTCAGACCCTCTCGCTGTGAGGTCTAAGTGCCACACACTCAGCCTTTAGATACAAAACCAAAGCCGTTGACGTTTGTTTGTCTGTGATTACGAGGCAGGTGCTCCAGGATCCCGTCTGTGTCTGACTGACAGCTGCACTAATTCACAACACGACAATCGGCCAGAAAAAAATGAACAAAGACCATTTTAATTCCCGACTACAAGACGTCTCCACAACACAACACAAAACAATGCGTATTTGTCCCTCCTGCTTTTCTGCTCGGCAAAATGAAAAGCGAAAAGATTAAAAAGCGCAATATGGCGGCTTGATATTGAAAGCCTCGGCCCTGTGCGCCGAAATATTATTATGGGAGATGACAGAGAAGTTCAGGCTCGTGTGGATTAACAGAACTCATGCATATTTCAGTGTCCTTGTGGGAACAGATTGGCAGAGAGGTGAGGGAGGGAGAGGAGGGAGGAGGGGGAGGAGAGAGGTGAGGGAGAGAGAGGAGGGAGGGAGAGAGGTGAGGGAGAGACGGGGAGGTGAGGGAGGGGGAGAGAAAGAGGGAGAGGGGGGGGGCAGAGAGGGGGGGCAGAGAGGGGGGAGAGGGGAGGGAGGGAGAGAGGGGGAGAGGTGAGGGAGAGAGAGAGAGGAGGGAGAGGGGTGAGGGGGAGAGAGGAGGGAGGAGAGGGGGAGAGGTGAGGGAGAGAGAGAGGGGGGAGGAGACAGAGGTGAAGGGGAGACAGGGAGGTGAGGGAAGGAGAGGAGGGAGGGAGAGAGGGGAGAGAGAGAGAGAGGAGGAGAGGAGTGAGGGAGAGACAGGGAGGTGAGGGGGAGAGGGAGAGAGAGGGGAGGGAGAGGGGTGAGGGAGAGAGGGGGAGACAGGGAGGTGAGGGGAAAGAGGGGGGGAGAGAGAGGGGGGAAAGAGGGGGGAGGAGACAGAGGTGAGAGGGAAACAGGGAGGTGAGGAGGAGAGAGAGAGAGAGAGAGGAAAGAGGGGGAGAGAGAGGGGGGAGGAGGCAGAGAGGTGAGGGTGAGACAGGGAGGTGAGAGAGAGGAGAGGGGGGAGGGAGATGGGGGAGACAGGGAGGTGAGGGGAAAGAGGGGGAGAGAGAGAGAGGGGAAAGAGGGGGGAGGAGACAGAGGTGAGAGGTAAACAGGGGGGTGAGGGGGAGAGAGAGAGAGAGAGAGGAAAGAGGGGGAGAGAGAGGGGGGAGAAGGCAGAGAGGTGAGGGGGAGACAGGGAGGTGAGAGAGAGGAGAGGGGGGAGGGAGATGGGGGAGACAGGGAGGTGAGGGAGAGAGAGGGGGGAGGAGACAGAGGTGAGAGGTAAAGGAGACAAAGAGGTGAGGGAGAGAGAGAGGGGTGAGGGAGAGGAGGCAGAGAGGGGGAAAGGGGGAGCAGAGAGGAGAGGGGGGAGGGATGGGGAGACAGGGAGGTAAGGGAGAGAGAGGGGAGGGAGGGAGGTGAGGGAGAGAGAGAGGAAAAGGGCGGGGGGTGTTTAAGAGAGGGGGATAGTGGAGGGGGGCGAGGAAGAGAGGGAGGGGAGAGAGAAGGAAAGAGGTGAGGGAGAGGGGGAGCGTGAGCGAAAGACAGAGAGAGGGGAGGTGAGGGAGAGAGTGAGAGAGTAAGTGTGAGTGAGTGAGAGAGAGTGTGAGAAAGAAAGAGGAGACAGATGTACAAAGAGAGGGATGCTGGGGCCAGGGGGGAGGGAGCGAGAACAGAAGGGAGGAGAGGACACGAGAGAAAGAGTGAATAAAGAGAGACGGAGAGAGAGAAAGGAGGTAGAAGAGGAGAGTAAGAGACAGAAAAGAGGGGAAGAATTATGGAAAGGGGAGCGAGAGAAGGACCGAGAAAGACAGTGGAGGGGGAGGAGAGTGGTAAGGGAGAGAGAGTGAGGGCGAAAAGAGAAAGAGAGAGGAGGAGAGAGAGATGGAGGGGAGAGGGAGAAGAAGAGTGAGTAGAAAAGAGATAGAAAAAACAAAGAGAAGAGGAGGGCAGAGAAAAGAAGAGAGACGAGGGAGAGAGAGAAAGGGAGTAATGGAACTAGGAAGACAAGAAATGTGGGGGAAGGAGAGGAAGAAATGAGTATAGAGGCAGAGAGAGAGAAAGAGGGATGCAGAAGGGAGAGAGAGAAAGAAAAAAAAAGAGAGGAGAAGAGCAGAGGTTTAGAGAGAAAAAAGAAAGAGCAAGAGGACGCGAGGAAAGAAAGACAGAGGGAGAGAAGAGAGATGTAGAAAATTGAGAGGAGCAGAAGAAAAAGAAAGAGGAGAGGAAGGACGATGAGAGAATAAAAGAGAGGAGGAATGGAAAGACAAAGAGAGGAGAGGAAAAGAAGAGATGGAAAAAGAGAAAAAGGGAGGATAAAACAAGAAATGAGGGAAAGGAAGAGACAGGGAAGAAAGAGGAGAGAGAAAAGAGAGATAGAAGATAAAAGAAAAGAAAGACTGAGGACGATAGAGGACAATACAAGAGATGAAAAGAGAGAGAGGAGGAATGGAAAGAGGAAGAAAGGAGAGGAAAAGAAGAGAGAAAAAGGGAGGATAAAAGGAGAGAGACAGACAGAGAGAGAGAGAGAACGAGAAATGAGGGAAAGGAAGAGACGGGGAGGAGAGGAATATTGTTAACCTCGTCACATCCCGGGTTCAAAATGGAAAGAGGATTTATGGGACGACGAGAGAGACAGAGGGGGAGAGAGAGGGGAGAGAGCGAGAGGGGAGAGAGAGAGGGGTGAGTGTGGTCAAGAGTTCAGAGCAGTGTGTCTTTGATGCGTCCAGCTCAAGTCTGAGGATTGTGATCACTGTTAATTAATATGCATGAAAATCCACTTTGCAAATCTATTATTAAAAAGCAAAGCGGCTGGTTTAACGAACAAAGAAAGTGTCGAACGTTGTGTGAAGAAATGATTGCAGATCCAGCGCTCACACCATTTATTGATTAAGAAAAGGTAAATAAACACAAGTAAATGAATGACTAAATACGTAAACATGTGTGATGTTTTAAAGACGACAATAAAATACCTAAAATCTTCAATTATTTCCCTTTTTCTGATATTGCAGTGTGCCCTATTTGAGGAAAAGATCAAACTGTCAGTAACAATAATCTATAGACGTTACACTGCTAAAATTGCCTAAAATGACCTGAATTCAGAATATTAATCTTATTTTGAGCCGTTTTAACTAGAAAATATTGAATTGCTTCAGGGACGTAGACGATTTCACTGGTTTCACGACATTTCTGACTGAAGATAATTTAAATAAGAAAATGTATTTGTCAATGAGGTAAGTACAAAAAACACCTCATTCTCAAACAGTTTGGCTTGTTTTAAAGACAATAAAAGATACATGAAATCACAAATATTTCCCTTTTTCCGATATTGCAGTGTGACCAATTAGAAGAAAAGATGGCAATTCAAATGATATTGCTCAAGTATAGATATTTATATGTTACATGACAGACGAAATGGTGAAAAAAAAGAGCAAACTTGACTGTTAAGAGCTTTTATCCATGTAATTATCGTTGTTTTCTGTCTCATTTACACTCTCAAAGTTGTATTCAGTAAAATGTTAGAGTAAACTTTATTTTCCGGCACACAAGAGGCCATTTCTCCAACTTTGCACCAAATAAACGCCACTGCACTGGGCGGACTATGCTACAATTATGCTCCAATTCTTTTTTTTTTTTTTCACAAAACAGCTAAAAACAGGTAGGATTCAGTAGCATCCTGTTTGAGCACAGATGAAAAATTATCTGTGGGTTTACGTTAAAGGGGCAGAGGGAAAACAGGCAACGGTGGAAGAAGTACTCAATTTTAAAAGTAGAGATACGAGTGCAAAAAATTACTTAAGTAAACATGTTGAACTTCAAGAGTAAAAGTATTTCAAAGACCAGTTGTACGTATTAAATGTTGTAATTTTTTGCTTCATTTTGGTCAGCAAAGGTCTATTCAAAGTCATTTCTTAATGTTTGTCGAGAAATGTATGTGTATATTTTTGTTTGTTTATAGTTGAGCTTGAACTCAAAACCTTCAGGCAGAACGTCACCATCAACGAGCTAAAAATAACCCTCAAACAAAATGAAAAGTAGTTTTTACTTTTCAGTCCAGTAGTGGAGTAAAAAGTACAGATACTCGGTCTCAAATGTAGTGAAGTGAAAGCAAAAAGTATCCACTGTAAAAACAAAAAAAAAGTAAAGCACAGATACCTAAAAATTGACTCATGTACAGTACTTTTACTTTTGTACTTTGTTACTTTCCACTATTGAAGTCAGTACTGCAGTTTTCAACATGGAAGTCAGTGGACATTTTAGATCAATATTGCGATTCAAAATAACAGAAAAACAATAATCTATAGACGTTACACTGCTAAAATAGCTTAAAATGACCTGAATTCAGAATATTAATCTTATTTTGAGCCGTTTTAACTAGAAAATATTTAACTGCCTCAGGGACGTAGATGATTTCACTGGTTTCATGACATTTCTGACTTGTTATAAAATTAAGCTTGAAATAAGAAACTGTATTTGTCAATGAGGTAAGTAAAAAATCTTACCTCATTGGCAAACAGTTTGGCTTGAGATAAGAAAAAAATGTGATGAAACAGGTCAGAAACTAAACAATCTAGGACCATCAAGAAAATGCATCTAAACTATTAAAATCTGTTGAAATTAAAGGCGCTGTACCTGATGTTTCTGATTTGTTTTGTTTAATAAAGTAAAATCTGTGTTGCTCCAGTACAGATATATTGTAAAAGCATCTATTCAGGTGAAAATGACACCACAGCGCTTTCTCTGCATCTCTTTGTAGAGCGCTTTATTCTACGAGAAGCAGGAAGTGCACTGTTAGCATGCTAATGTTTGTTAGCTTTACCCAAGACGGCTCAGAGACTGGTGAAAAGTGTTTATAAACTCACTATGGTGAATATTTAGGATGCTGGGACTGCATCAGGTAAGTGACTGATACATGTGACTGATGTAAAGACTTTAACATGAACTACTTCTGTTTTTCACGTTTCAAAACAGTAAAAATCACGTACAGCCCCTTTAAGATTAATATCCTGAATCCAAGTAATTCAAACTAATCTAGAACTAAGTTTTTGCAGTGTAGATTTAAGATGACATATATTTCGTCTTTAAATTTAAACCAATACACAATTCTTCACGAAAGCTTTTTATCAGATCAATTAAACCTCTTCACATTCACACACAAAGCACACACAGGTGGACAATATACCAGTTTCGGCCCGATCTTTAGCGTCACTATTTCATAATTTAGTTCTAATCTGTGTGTCTCTTACCGTCACATGTATGCGTGTTGCACAGGGCCTCCTCCGTGTGCAGGCCGATGCAGATGTCTCCTCCGTTTGAGGGCGAGGGACTGTTACAGGAGCGTGTCCTCTGATAGTGTCCTCCTCCACAGCCCACGGAGCACGGAGACCAGGAGGACCAGCACGACCACGAGCCCTTCACTGGACACACAGGAAGAGAGGAAGTTTAATTTAATCATGTGTCAAATCCTCTTTTCTGAATGTGTCCAAAGGAGTGCCTCAGGGGTCTATTTTAGGCCCGTGTCTATTCTTCATTTACATTAATAATCTTTGGGTTTGTTTAATGTCTCAATGTGTTTTAACGGATTAAATAAAGGTTTATATATCAATTACATTTGATTTCACTGTCCACATGAATATATTTGTTTTCTTCATCCTTCAATGTCATCAAGTACAACTGAAGGTCTGCCATCTGCCTGGAATGTTCCAGTGTATGGCATTAAACTTACGTGTCCTTCATCATGTCATTTACAGGTGTTTTATTTTATCTCCAGATCTCTGTGCCGGGTTTGATCAGGACGACCGTCGCTGGAAGATTTAACCTATGGCACATGTCTTTTGGGGAAACCGGAGCCTAGAGGAAACTCACCCAGACACAGAGAGCAACATGCTCTGCCGGCCTGGGAGTCGAACCCACAACCCTCTTGCTGTGAGGCGAATTTATCGTTTTGGACAATTGGACAATCAAACAAATCCAAACAAAAACCCGTCCATGAGCAGGAGTATTGAGACGGAGTGCCCTCTCTGCGTGCCCAGACGTTCACTCATTTATAAGTATTTATGGTCCCACGGCAACCAGCTGTGCTCCTTCAGCAGAGCGGAGGTCACTATCCTGCGCTTATGAGACGTTTACTACTCGTGCTGCCACAGTCTGAACTGAAATCGTGTGAGCTGGTCTGACTAAGGGGTTTTCGCAAAAAAAAAAAAAAAGAAAAATCTAAACCAACTAAGCCAGATTTTTGGGGATAAATTGAGAACCATTGCCTAAAGTTTCACAACTCCATCTCCTCAGTGTTGGGGCAGATTGTTCAGAGTCCAGTTATCAACACTGGACCGACACCTCCTTCTCTCCCTCTCTCTCTCTCTCTCCCCCCTCTCTCTCTCTCTGTATATAGGTCAGAGGTATCTGTGTGTAATTGATCTGACCGTTCCTCTCCAAAGACATAATTCATTTCAATCTCCTCCCAGCAGAGCCCTGCGCCTCTCGGGCCGCTCTTCCTCTGATGTTATCATCCTCTCGGTCTTAATAAGCTCTGCAGGTCTCCACATGACAGAGGCGTTATGACAATGGGACACAGGGCGGACATGAACGCTGCCTCACACATAAGGCCACACTTCATGGACTGATCTGATCTGGTGTGAGAGGGTAATGAGCTCGACTGAACACAACACTGGGCCAACAGAAGTGTATCAGAGTGTAAGCAGGGGTGTTAAACTGAAGGCCCGCGGGCCAAAGCAGGGCTGTTCAACTGAAGGCCCGCGGGCCAAAGCAGGGCTGTTCAACTGAAGGCCCGTGGGCCAAAGCAGGGCTGTTCAACTCATCTGCCAAAAAATATAGAAAATATTTTAGCTCTTGTTACCGTTTAGTCCTGGTTTAGTCCTAGTTTGAATCCTGGTTTAGTCCTAGTTCAGTCCTGATTTTAGTCCTGGTTTAGTCCTTGTCGAGTTCCTGTTTAGACCTGGTTCAGTCCTGGTTCAGTCCTGGTTCAGCCCTGGTTCAGCCCTGGTTCAGTCCTGGTTCAGTCCTGGTTCAGTCCTGGTTCAGTCCTGGTTCAGTCCTGGTTCAGTCCTGGTTCAGTCCTGGTTTAGTCCTGGTTTAGTCCTAGTTCAGTCCTGGTTTGAGTCCTTGTTTAGTCCTTGTCGAGTTCCTGTTTAGACCTGGTATTAGACCTGGTTTAGTCCTGGTTTGAGTCCTAGTTTTAATCCTTGTTTAGTCCTCGAGTCCCTGTTCAGACCTGGTATTAGACCTGGTTTAGTCCTGGTTTTAGTCCTTGTCAAGTCTCTGTTTAGACCTGGTTTAGTCCTGGTTTTAGTCCTTGTTTAGTCCTCGTCGAGTCCCTGTTCAGACCTGGTATTAGACCTGGTGTAGTCCTGGTTTTAGTCCTTGTCAAGTCTCTGTTTAGACCTGGTTTAGTCCTGGTTTTAGTCCTGGTTTAGTCCTTGTCAAGTCCCTGTTTAGACCTGGTTCAGTCATAATTTTAGTCCTGGTTCAGTTCTGCCGATGTCATTAAAGCCTTTTGTGTTACATTTTTTTCATATTTCCAAAATTCTAGGTTCTGCTGATTCCTCGTTTTACCAAATGGTTAGGGATTTGAGGCATGCCTTCAAAAAAGTAGAAATGATTGAGTTAACGGATTTACACTTGGATTTAATTGAATAATTTTCTATTTCTGCACCAAAAAAGAAACCAAAACAATAAACACTGCCAGACTGAACGACACAGACAGCGACAGTGACCTTTTAAACTAAAAAGTGTAAATTAGTAATGTTTGACGGTGATTTGTAGTGGAGTCTTTTCAACAACAACAAAACATGTGCCACAACTGAAAACAGGCGGAAAAACACTGTTCACAAAAGTCAAATGTTAACCACTCTGCCAATTCAAGCTTTTTTCTTTTTTTAATAAAAGCTTTGAGCAATTGAATACTAAAGCAGCTGAAGTTGTACAATTTATACATCTACTGAAGGCTAAGAATGAGCTGAATCCAACCAAATGTATTACTCTAACACCAAATCTCACAAACCTAGAAAAACATGTCTCTGGGTTTGAATAATGACACCACTTTCTGAAGCTACTGTGAAAGAATCATTTCAGTTTTGTTTATTTATAATGACAAAGACATCGCTGAACTGTCCAGTAATTACAAATCTGCAACACTTGGACTGATTATCTCATTGTCTGCTGCTGCATGTGACAAACTGGTGCCTCACTGGTGATTCACTGGTGAGTAAATGAAGTCACTGGTGAGTAAATGAAGTCACTGGTGAGTAAATGAAGTCACTGGTGCACGTGGAGACTTACTGTAGATGAGCTCATGGTCAGAACAACACCTGAGCCACAAAACCTGACATGGTGCACAGAGAAATCCTCCACATGAGTCACGTGTGAGTAAAGATTAGTGACCGACTGTGAGCAGACAACATGAGGTCAGTGGAAAGTGCCCATTACAGACAGTAAACAGGGCTCAGGTTTTAGCAAATCAAATCCAATGCTTTTTAATACTGCATTTCAAGATTTTCAATGCCATAATCAACATCAAAACAAGACATTTAACTTCTTATCATTACAAAACTACAGGCTTGTAACCAATTGAGCAGCAGAATGACAAGAATATAATAAAATACTTTAATTTACATTTGAATGTGAAATTTCAAAGAAAAACTACTATCATGGACAAACACTTTTGATTGGCTGATACAGCGGCTGTGGGGAGAGACGGACTTCGATAGTTAATTGCTCTGGTTTTTATTACATTTATATTTGGTGTGGTATTTATTTCTACAGAGACAGTGTACAGGATGTAGCAGAAGATCCACCTGTAGTCGTTTACTGTCCTGATGGATACTTTTTTAAAAAATCAAAACAGATTTTAATTTAATGCCTGTGGGGATTGAATTTAATGCATTTCAAGGTGTTATTTTTGACAAATTTAATTGCTTTTTAATGCCCCGCAGAAACCCTGATAAACAAAGCTTCCCAATAGATCCTTTAAAAGTTTGTAAATAAAACCATTCTAAATTCAGATTGGAGGCAAAAGTGAAGTGCAACATGATGTGATTTCACTGGAGAAACTGCAATAAACCTCTGAATATCAAAAAGTATGAAAAATTGAGATGAAAATGAAAATGAAAAGCCTCAGACACATGTGCATGACATCAGCTGCTTTAAACACATTTATTATTGTATTTTACATTATGTTTTAGTTAACTGTGATAAACTCTTTGTACTGTGATTAAGTTCATTCATCATGAATTTCCAGGTAGAAATGTCAGTTTGGACAACGATGGATAAAATCATCTTTGTAATTTCAATGGCTGAAGTGCAACTTCAAAGATGTAAAACTATTATAAATAATTGACCCTCCAAACAAACTAAGTCGTAATTAGAACATTTTGAGAACCTGTCATATAGACTTTAAGCTTACGTCTAGAGTTTTTCTCGATTGTCCTGTAACATCATACAGACATTATCAAATTATGCTACAACCTGCAAGGCATCTTTCTTATTTTTGTGGTCATTGTTTATCGTAAACTGTCCCTGTATGAATAAAAAATAAACCATACCAAAGTCATATGCGGTCACAGGCTAATTTTAGTTTTACATTATGTCCTGTTATTTACTGTTATAATCAAATGTAATGCTAATTTATTTTATAATCATGAATGTCCATGATTATATGACTAATAAAATCTGTTGTCTAATCACAGGATAAGACTTATAAGCTTAAATGAACATTGTGCTATGACTAAAGAACAGCTGATAGACGCAGAAATAACGTATTTGTATTTTGTTACTGTTCTGTACTTAAGAATTAAAATATCTGGTGACTTTTTACTTCTTTTTAACCCAAGAATCTGTGTCGAAATACAGAAACAGGAGAACGGAGCAGTACTTTCCATGTTAAAAGTGACAATGGATAATAAAATAATAGTGATAATGAAATAGTGAAGTAATGCAGTGATTCTGAAGTATTAAAGCTGATTTAGTTTGTTCTGTGAGAGAAACTTTGTGCAGTTCTTAGCATGCTAGAGTTGACATAAAGGGCAGAGGCATTAACACGTCCCCACTGTGATAATGAGAGACCTTTGTGTGACCTTTATGTCTCTGGAGACTGTCAAAGGTTTAAAAAACAAAGGAGGACAAGGAGAAATGTGCTTCATCAAATGGCAGTTTAAGAAATGAGGTTTGAATGAGGCTTAAACATGTCGAAGCTTTGCTAAAACTTTAATTTACACGTGTACCAAGATATGTGAAGTGTTTTAAGAAGTTTTTGACCAAGAAGTTGTGTTTATCATCTATGGCAGTGATAAAGAAGCTTCCGAAATGGCCCGAATTCAAATCAAAACAATGTTCACACCAATTGTTCAGTTTTGGCGGCTGTTGGAGGAAAACAATAGCTGGACCGTTCGTTGCAAACTGTGGTGTCATCTTATTTCCATGCTGAAATGCAACCAAGATGTGTTACAAAATAGATATTATTCTGTGTTACTCAAGTGTCACGTTATGTTTCCTTGCTTTGTGGGACATTTCGCCGACTGAAGTTCATTTCCAGGAGACTGAGCTTAACCTTAAAGGACACATATTGTACAAAATGAACTTTTTTGAGCTTTCAACCACGTTTTAACATTGTTCCCTCGTCAAAAGCTTAACTGGAGTTGTATTTTTGTGCTTTTCACGTTTGAGTTTGCAATCTTGTTTACGAGGTTGTCTTCCCTGAGCCTCACAAAATACTCAAATGTCCCAGATTTGTGACATCAAAGGTAGAAATTGAGAGGTCTTCTTCTGTTTTTAAGTCCTTATATAAATCATCACCAGGCTAGTTCCAAGTATTTCTGTCTTCAAATTATAACTTTGTGTTTACGTTAGCGTGTCTAGGCAAACTAGCTTTTCTTTATTTGTGTATTTTCCCTTTGTAATTCCCTCTGTTGCCAGTAGAGGGAACGCACGATAGATAGAAAGCAATGTGTGATTTTCAGTAGATACATTATTTTAAGTTCTAAAACATGAGATTTCAAAGCAAAGGTTCTATTACAGTACAAATAATGCAGAATGTGTGACCTTTAAACATGATTATTTCTTGCTAAAAAATCAGGAATTCCCCCACTAGTGCAAATAAAATATATAGACGATAAAAAGTGTATATCTTTTATTTATTGAATGATAAGGTGATATAGTAGTTATATTGACAGACCTGTGATCAGGAGTGTGCAAAACTATGTCTGTGAATGCCTTGGTTGAGATTGAAGTATTGCACACAATGTAAATTTTTATTTCATTTTAATCTGCTCCTTTTATTTATTATTATTTATTAACCTTAACAAAATCTACATTTAAAAGCACTGACAATTTCTGAAAGGTTCACGCTCTTTGCTTTTCAAATTTGTGCGAAAACGCCTGACTGAGGCCAAACCTCCACTCTAATTCCAGGGCATTCCAGGCTGTGGGAGCAGCATAAGAAAAAGCCCTCTTCCCCCGGTCAGTTCTAACACGTGGGACAGACGAGCTAAACATGTCACATGAGCGCAGGGTGTAAGGACCCCCCGCTCTCTGCACAAAGACACGTGAAGGGGCACATTTACATAACACTTTATACTAAAAAACATCCAGTGTGTGACCCTTCTGGCACCTAAAGGCCACCCAGCCCTGGCACAGAGCTCACAGTGGAGGGTGAGCCTGCCACAGCCTGCCACAACCTCACAGTGATATACAGTGTCAAAGGATTTAAGACATTTGCAGCCTTTTTACTGAATATTTTCAACTGATATACAATTGACTTGATTTTCTAATGCCTTTATTTTCAACCAGTGCGCCGGGGAACACTGGCCGGGTGTGCCTTGAGAAAATGTCCAGTTTGAGTTAACAGATTCACAAATGCGGATTAATGAACTAATACACCTTTTTGAAGTGACATTTTCACCCACAAAACCATCACTATTACCAAATTTAAAGAACTAGACAGTGCCACAGACATTATTTGCCTCATTCTATACAATATTTTTAACTAAATGGTGTTATTTGGTAATATTTTAGTTGTAGGTGGCGTGCGGTGGTAGCTTTTAAACCCAAAACGTGTGCCACAACTCAAAGAAGCTTGAAAAACACTGTTCTAATGTGTCTCCAAAACAACTGCGCCACTCTTAAAGTGTTGGTCTGACCTGGACAGGCCTGTACGTTGCAGTCCTGGTACTCCACGGGCGACCCTCTGCAGCCTATGGGGGCGCTCTTTCCCTCCGGCCCGCTGCAGCTGCGTCGTCGGGTGCGGTATCCACGGTTACAGCTCTGCGTGCATGACGACCAGCTGTCCCACGACGTCCAGCTGTTCCCCGCCACACGCACCACCGGGGCTTTGAGCAGCTCCTCCACCAGAGCTGAGGGGGGCAAACACACACAGGTGAACGATACAAAACAAAGAGTCTGGCACCGTCCTCTCTGCTGGGTCTGGTGCTGCTTTATCTGGAATGTTCCACAGTATGGCATGATATTTCATTTATTCAGTTGTAGGTGTTTTTATTTTTGTTTTCTTGGCTCTAATCTTTCACATCATGGCATAAAAAGTGTCTGTCTCCATCATGAATGTTCTGAAGTATGTTTTTAAGTCCATATGTTACTCCCTACTTGAACATGAGCAGCAGATGTGACATAGGTCGAGGTAATTTCATTGAGTTATAATAAGAGCCAGAGAAAACGTCAGCCTGGTAACCCATAGCAACCAAAGCATCATGTGTTGTCAAATTCTACTAAAGAACTCATACAAACTCATAGGGATTTAAACATAATTTTGTACTAAATACTTTGATAATTTACCTTTTTTGTGTTTGTATTTTATAAAACACTCATTTTCAAACAAAACTAATGTGTCAATTTTAGGTTATAAATTATTTTTTATAGTAATGGTTGTGAAATAAACAATCATTTTCAATTATGCTTATTCTAAATTATTTTATTCAAATGTAAGTGTGTGATAATTGGACATGACATGTGATGGAGACACCTGGGATAGGGGAGGGGGGTTAACCACATTGCTCAAACGTTATTGTTTTATGTTGTTTGTTGTATTCCATGGGTTATCTGTAAGAAGGTATGTTTGTTTGTTTGTGTTTTTTTTTTTTTTTTTTTCTCTTTTTTTGTTTAGTTTTTTCTCCTGGGATGTTTTTTGGGAGGGGGTGTGAGGGGTGTTGTACTTCTTATTGCTGATACAGTGCTTTATGTATGTACAACTAAAAATGAAAACTGAATTTAAAAAAAAATAAATCACATCATTTTCATTGGTTGTGACCTTTTTGTGTATTGACACACAGAGTCACACACAACAGAGTTTCATTTTAAATAAGATATAGACCAATGCAGTGTTTTAAGGGTGAATATTTAATTTAATTTTCAAATAAAATCATTCCTGACAGACACAGGTATTGGTCTGCATTATTAGGAGCACAAATATACCATTGTCTGTGAATTCAAACACTAATCTATGACTTTTATGGCTCAGTCTGTATTTAAAATTGTCGCTGTAGCTGCATCAGAACCCACAGTCTCTCTTACCTGTATTATATTATAATCCAATGGGTAATTCGGCGATTGTTACCTAGCAACCATACTGTAAACAAGGGTCAAAGTAGATCAATCTGTCTGATCGTCTTGACTCACTGTCGGTCTCGCAGGCGGCCGTCCCGTCGTTGGGGCAGAACCTGGTCTCCACTTTCCTCCTCCCGATCTGCAGCTCGTGTGGGTCGCTGAGGTGGGCGCGGCACATGTAGCGGACCCTCTGCTCCTGCCTGGCCCCGCCCTGGGTCACGTTCACGGGCATCCAGGGCGTCCACGGCGTGTTCCTCTTCACCTCCGGACACGACTCCAGGTTACACGCCTTATACTCCTGCACAGAACACAGTCATGCTTCAGTTAACAATGGACCGTGGAAAAAGGCTGTTGTTAATGTCCTGATTTTATGATTCTGTTTTGTGGCTGAAGAAATACCACAGTAACAGTGAGCAATACTGACAAAAATGAATATCTCGCACATTTTTTTTTTTTTTTGTTGCTTCATCTCAATAATGATATTCTGGTGATATTTTACTAAAGCATCAGGATTTAGCTAAAAATGTGTCTGTTGAGGTTCAACTACTGAACTTGTATTCAACACCTGCCACTTTAAAGGGCCTATGACAGGTTGAACTACTCATGTAACTAAAATACAGTTAAGATAAATCTATTTAAAGTTTGGCAAAAAATAATTACAAATTTTATCATTTTTAGCCATTTTTTGTTTTGTTTTGTAATATCACTTCCTGGTTGTAAATGATGACATCACACTAGGAAATGAATCTGTTCACTTGGCTAAAACTCTGCTAATGTCACAGATTTTTTTGTCCGACAAATCAAAATACATGTGAACACCTTTATTTTGTTGAATTAATGTTTCAAGGGTAATATAAGTTGTTCATTTTGGGTAAATTATGCAAAACCTTTGGATAGAATTTCATCATTTTTTTACTTCCTGTAATTTTAAACTGATTTTTCAACTTTTCTCTACAAACTATGACTTGATTGGTGTAAAACTATATATTTTTTGTACAATACATATTAGTACACCAAATTAAATCAAAATTAGAAAATTGTTAAAACCTGTCATACGCACTTTAACAATATATTATATAAGACCTGTCTATTTTCACTGCCACATTTGCACTGTCTGCCAACTGTACATTTCTGTATATAGTCTTAGTCTATTTTATTCTTAATTTTATGCATGCCTCTTTTATACATTTTATTATATTTTGTTCATTGTTTTATGTTGCACCTTACGCCGAAGCAAGTTCCTGTTCCTGACAAAGGCAATAAACCGTTTCTGATTCTTTTGCACAAAATATGAAAAGACTATCAAATATCCACAAAATTACCACTCTATACCCATGTTTGAAAGATTTTAAGATAATACACTTGATATTCTACTTGAAAAGGGCTTCAGTAAATACAAATGTGGACTTGTAGCGTATTGATTTGCGCCACTTGAAGTAAAAAAGCATCATTTATTTTCTAATAGTAGTTTACTTTCTGCAGCTGTGTTCAGAGTTTGGTCCTGATTTAAGCCCAGTTTAGCCTGGATTTGTTTGGACATGTTCTAGTCCTGGTTTAGTCACAGGCCAGGATTAATTTTGTGTTCAAGTTTAGTCACAATTTGATGTGGAGTTTGATGTGGAGTGAGTGCACCCTTTGAAATGTGACCAGTTTCAAACCTTCAAGAGTAAACTACAACCTACTTTGCTGAATATGCCATTCCATATCACACCCTTAAAGTTTTTTACCATTAATTAAAACAAACTGAAAATTGTACATGCACTTTGATGCAAATAGCTCCCTCTAGAGTCTATAAGAATCCTTTTTCTGCAGTATGTACAGATAAACAGCAGATGGTGCCTCTTTTAACTTTAATCTTTTGAAAACATCTTTAAAGCTTTAACTGTTGCCATGTTTACACTTCAAGCTTTTAAAATATCTGAAAGGAGTGAAATGTATCAAAATGTTAACGATAAGTGACTCTTCAAAATGTTAATTTCTTCTTTTTTTACGCAGCATGCAGTGTTTTTCACAGCTGACACCAATTAGTTTTGGTGTTTGATAGATGGTGTGAGCAGAGAAAGCAACTTTAAACCAACAGTTCCAACAGTTCAGTCTGATCTGTGTGAGCCAAGGAGGAAATAGTAATTTCACTAATTCTTTCTCTATATTTTAACCTTTAACCCAAACCACAACAATGTAATTACATCCTATTACTGATTGTTCCAGAGTGCAATTGTATGTGCACTGCAAAACATTTATTTCTAGATGAGTTAAAATGTCTTGATTTAAGGATATTAATCTTTATTTCAGACTCGTTGAGATTAGTTAAAACTATTTATTTGATAGAACTAGATTATTTTACTTGTTTCAAACCATTTCTGACTTGTTTCAATACATTACTTCTATCTTCAATCCAAATGATCTGCCAATGGGTTAAGATTAACATTTATTTTCTTATTTTAAAGTGTGTATGACAGGTTTTTATGATTTTCTCATTTTGATGATTTTATTCAGTGTATTAATAGTCTTGTAAACATAAATTATAGTTTTACACCAATCAGGTCACTGTTTGTGGAGAAAAGTTGACAAATCTGTTGATAATTAGAGGAAGTAAACAAACTGATGACATCACACTGTAGAGACAAACTTTATACATGATTTACATAAAATAAACTACTTTTTTGACCCTTTACATTAATTCAACAAAATAAAGGTGTTCACATGTATTTTTCTTTGTCAAATAAAAAATCTGTGACATTAGAGGAGTTTTGGTGCTCTGTACAGGATGTTTTCTTGGTCATTTCCTTGTGATATCATTTACAAACAGGAAGTACAATTAAAAACCTAAAAAAATAGCTTAACTGGGGTAAAATTTGTGAAGATTTTATTAGAATTTCAAATATATTTATCTTAACTGCACATTAGTTAAATGAGTCGTCCAACCTGTCAGAGGCCCTTTAATCTATTACATGATCAAACAGAAATACCTTGAAATCGGTGAAATATTCTGCGTCACATGAACAATAAATCAAAACTACTAAAATCCAGATCAAAAATGATAAATTCAAATCGTTTTAAACCTGTTTAGACATAAATCTTTCGCAGTGTGTTGTTACCAGGGCACATCCAGGGCAGGTGTTTCCGTTCTCACAGCTCCTCACTCGGGAATGGACTCCTCCTCCACAGTCTGAGCTGCACTTGGTCCACGAGCCCCAGGGAGACCAGAAGATGGGCTGAGGACAGGCCACGCCCTCGTTACAGAACCTGCGGGACAGGACCAGACTGGATGAGCGCCAGGGAAATTCAAGTCTACCTGACAGGTCCTCAAAATGTCCCAATTATGACTATAGCGCATGTAGTCATTATTTATTATAGTTTTACATCGGTGAAGCTGCAGTTTGTGAAGAAACTTTAAAAAAATGAAAGTTTAAAATGGCAGGAAGTAGTGCTGAGTTCTAAAATGGAATCCCTCTGTGAGTTCTTCAAAAAGCGACGCACCACAACTGACACCATTTTTCTGAAAGTTTAAACCATCATTCAACAAAATAAAGGTGTTATCATGTATTATTATTATTTGTCAGATCATAACTATTGTGTCATTTATGTGGATTGTGCCCCTTGTTTTCAAAATGGTTGCTAGGTAACAGTTGTGGAATAACCTCTATCTCTGTCATATTTGCTGCTCATGTCTAACCAGGAAGTAACATTATAAACATTACAAAAACTATGAAATTGAGGACAAATAGGCAAAATGCTTAGTAAAATATTAAATATAATCACTACAGGTTAGTGACGTGTCGTCTTACATGTCATATTCACGTGTCTTTTTGCCACAGACCCGCTAAAACATTATATAAAGTAGATTGATTTGAGCAAAATGTTTAATGTACACGTGCAAAAACAAGTCAGCAATGCATTGATTTCCTGGGCGACCTGAAAACGTCTTTTTAGTCCGTGTAAAACTTTCTGTTGAGCTCATCTGCTCCATGTAAACTAATACAACGGAAACAAGACGGCCGCGCATAAGGCAACTTCCAGAATAAGGTGAATACAACAAATAAAAGATGGCGGCGCCCACGGCAAATTCTAGTATTCACCTTATTCTGCCCCGCCCACTTTTGCAGTTTTTTGCCACAGTGCGTTTACTTTTGTTGTAAACGCACTTCCGTTTGACGAGAACTCCGTTACAGCTAATGACGAACGAGGGAAAAGTCTCGCCGCTAAAATGTTACATAAAGTAGATTGATTTGTGTAAAATGTTTAATGAACACGAGCAACAACAAGTCACAACGCAACGATTTCCTGGTCAGTCTGAAAACGGCTTTTTAGTCCATGTAGAACTTATTTTCTGTTGAGCTCGTCTGCTCCATGTGAACTAATACAACGGAGACAAGACGGCGGCGCGTACGGCAACTTCCGGAATAAGGTCAATAGTGTGGATAGACTTTGACGTTTTTGTCGTGTTAAATGTTGCTCTCACCGCTCGTCCCGGCTCGGCCCCACACACACTCGTCCTCCGTGTCGAGGTGAAGGGTTGTTGCACGACCTCTGTCTGAGCTCGAACCCAGTGCCGCAGGTCGTACTGCACTGTCCCCATGACGACCAGGGAGTCCAGCCCCCGTTCCTACGACGACAGGGAGAAAAACGTCAGCGTTAAAGTCGATATGACAGGTTCTCAAAATGTTCTAAGTATGACTAAGTCTGATGGTAAATATTTATTCTAGTTTTACATCTGTGAAGTTGCAGTTTGTGAAGAAATTTTGAAAAATAGAAGTTTTAAATTACAGGAAGTGTGGAGTTCTAAAACAGAATCCCTAGTGACACACTATTGAAAATACAATTTACACACCACTGGCACAGTTTTTTGACAGTTTAAACAGTCACTCAACAAAATAAAGGTGTAATCAGGTATTATTATTTGTTAAATCATAACTATTGTGTAATTTATATGGATTTTGGCCCTTGTTTTCAAAATGGTTGCAGCTAACTTTTGTGGAATTACCTCTAACTATGTCATATTTGCTGCTCATGTCCAACCAGGAAGTGCAAAAAATGTGGCCTATCTTAAAATGACTTGAATTTACATTTTTTAATTTAATTTTTAAGTAGATTTGACTCAATAAGATTTAACTTCAATGATGCAGAATATTTTTCTAGTTTCAAGGTATTTCTGTCTAATCATGTGATCATTTAGCTTAAAATAAAAAACAAATGTGCCAATGGGGTAAGTAGAATAATCTTAATCCACTGACAGACAATTTAGGTTGAAATAAGAAAATAATGTATTGAAACAAGTCAGGAACACTTTGAAACAAGTAAAATAATCTAATCAAATAATTCCATCAAATAAATACTCTTAGGAAATCTTAACTAGTCAAAAAGTCTGAAATTAAGATGAATATCCTGAAAAAAAGACATTTTAACTTATCTAGAAATTGATTTTTGCAGTGCATTATAAACATTATAAAACTGTCAAACTGGGAACAAACAGGCAAAATGTTTAGATAAATCTTAAATATATTCTTTGTTAGAGAAATGTGTGGTTAAACTGTCATAAGAACATGCCGACGCTGTATCAGATTACAGCACTGTTACGTCAAAATAATCTTGGCGGACATGAAGTAGAGCCGACTTTAGTTCAGAGAAACATCAACTGCTGGAGAGACTGTGTGCCGGGTGTTTTGGGACTGTCCTACTTGGTTATTAGTGGGACAGTCCCAAAACACATGGAGCGCAGGAATATGGGCTGAGATTAACAGGGCACTGCACATTGTATCCAGCAGCAACAACATCCCACTGGACTTCAGAGCTTTGTACGTGGGCCTCAAAACTCCTGCCATGGACACATGAATGGATACCTCTAGAGAAAACTTCTGACTACAGGGAAAACAGCTTTACAAAGAAATGGATGATACAAACTGCACCAACAATCAAGGACTGGACCAAATTATAATTCACTTTCGAAAAATTACTAAATATGAAATGTGACAATTACGACAGGGTTAATATGATATAAAATGTTACCTCTGTGTGTCTTGTTCTGTGTTCCTTTTGTGTTTATATTTTTATTTTTAAGCCGAGACACTACTCATTTTTTTCAAATTTGTGTTTTTTGGTCAGTTTGCTCTGTCAACATATCGGCTTTCATGTGGAAACAGCAAATTTGTCTAATCTGCTCCTAAACATGTTTTATTCTTCCATTTAATCCACTTCATCCATAGATTTCTCTGGGACATTGTAACTTCAAAGCCTGTTTTCTTAAAATGCTCCCTCAGAGACAAAGATCAAACCTTAAAGTAGATCCCACAAACATCAAACTCAAGATTTTGATGAAACGTACAGATATCTAATTCTAAAACTTATTTATTGAAGTTTTATGTCAAAAAAATTAGGTGACCTTTGAATTTTGAGGACAATTTTCAGTCCAATCTAGTTTACCTAAAAACTAAATAAGAAATCCCTCCTGTACATTTTTAATAACTAATATGTGTAATAATAACTATGTGTACAAAATTAACCAAGAAATTTAAACCTGGTTGTGTCCATTTTTCAGATTTATGGGTCTCAAATATGTGTATTTTTGGCCGTTTTTACACATAAAATGTCTTATTTCTATAGGAAAACATGACATAATGAAAAACGTATACATTTTTTTCTTACATTTATGTGCGTAAACTACAAGACAAAAAAATTCCATCCAAAATGATGGAAAAATGTACACAAAAGGAATACATTTTTCTGATTTGAACATTTACTTAATAGTTGTTGTATATTATCATTTGTCAAATATTATCTATTGCAGGGGTTCCCAAACTTTTCTGGCCGGGACCCCCAAAATAGCCATACAACCGACTCGAGACCCCCAAAGCAAAATGAAAATGACAGTAGCAATAATTTTAAGTGTCAAAACATGTTAAATCAGGTTTAATATTGGTTATTTGAATAGTTTGTTGTCTTATTGGACCCTATTTCACTAAAAGATACTGTTATTAATTAAAAAACAGAGCAAATACAATGACATATTCATTAAAATTACATCTTGAAATCATCTCGCGACCCCCAGCACACCCCTCGCGACCCCCCGAGGGGTCCCGACCCCCACTTTGGGAACCACTGATCTATTGTATAAATTAGATGAGCTTTAGCCTTTGTTTACAGTATGTTGCTAAGTAACAGTACACAAACACCTCTAACTAAAATCATAATTGGCAATATTTGTCAAACTGGGGAAAAAAGGAAAAATCTCAAATATTATTATGTTCACTGTGTTTTTGTGAAATGTCACTTTGCACTTTATGTAGAAGCACTGAGTAATGTGGGAGAAAATGCTCCAAAGAGATTGTGAATTTGACATCACAACATTCTGACATTTGATCAAAAACGAATCAGTCAGTGCAGAGTAATGGCATTCTCTCAAAACACAAATGAAATGTGAAAGAGCTGCTAAAGTCTGAAAACCAATATAAAAGTCTGCAATTGTCCAACAGCTGTAGAAAACCAGATTTTTTGGTTTGATTCACGAGGAACACAGCAGCTCATGATCCTTCTCTCCTTAAATAACATGTTTGAGTCCAAGTGTTGAGGAAATTAATTGTTGTGCAGCCGTTGAAGTGTTCTCTATCTCCAACAGCTGTTAGCAAACAAGCTAGCCAAGCTCTGCGCAGTCGAAGCAACAACGAGAAACTACTTTCAGTTAACAATTTGCCGAATAAAGTTAAATTGAGCGAAACAAAAGCTTGACGGACACAAATTAGCTCAAAGGAAAGCAAAGAAACACATTTGATCAGTTTGTGCTGTCGATAATTCTACCACTGTCTGAATGTTAAAGAGCATTTTTTAGCATTTGGGGATGCTATCAGTCAAGAATCAGGACAAAACATCTGATTTATAATTGGAAGTCTGTTATTTCTGTCATTTCTGTTTGTTTTGGCTCTTGAAGCGATCACATTTTGCTGTTTTTAGTCTCTTCTGTGGATTTTTCTGGATCATTCTGCCACTTTCTGAATGTTAAAGAGCATTTTTTTAAATAAACGGAGTAAAAAAGTGTTTGGGGATGCTATTACTCAAGAATCAGGACAAAACATCTAATTTATAATTGGAAGTTTGTTATAATTCGAAGGACAAAACATTAAATACTGCACGAAATATGGTATTCAAAAACTAAACCATATCTGAAATACAAATGTTCAAATCATTTAAAACATAAAGCTTTTGTCGACTTCATAGTGGTACTTCTGCTATTATCATTTTTTTGTTGGTCATAACTAAATCCAGACTTGAGACAAACCCTGTAAATGAACGGTCGTCATTTCTGTTCGTTTCGGCTCTTGAAGCGATCACATTTTGCTGTTTTTAGTCTCTTCTTCTAGTCTTTTTCTGCCACTGTCTGAATGTTAAAGAGCATTTTTTAGCATTTGGGGATGCTATTACTCAAGAATCAAGACATAAGATCTGATTTATAATTGGAAGTTTGTTATAATTCGAAGGACAAAACATTAAATACTGCACAAAATCTGGTATTTTCACAGGATTCAAAAACGAAACCATATC
This sequence comes from Rhinogobius similis, assembly GCA_019453435.1. Taxonomy (NCBI): domain Eukaryota; kingdom Metazoa; phylum Chordata; class Actinopteri; order Gobiiformes; family Gobiidae; genus Rhinogobius; species Rhinogobius similis. The sequence goes on along the minus strand of CM033633.1, from coordinate 11,989,265 downwards.
CGAAATACAAATGTTCAAATCATTTAAAACTTCTGGTATCTATTTTTTTCATAATTTACACTGGTCATAACTAAATCCAGACTTGAGACAAACCCTGTAAATGAACTGTCGTCATTTCTGTTCATTCTGGCTCTTGAAGTGATCACATTTTGCTGTTTTTAGTCTCTTCTGTGGATTTTTCCGGATCATTCTGCCACTGTCTGAATGTTAAAGAGCATTTTTTTTAAATAAAAGGAGTAAAAAAGTGTTTGGGGATGCTATTACTCAAGAATCAGGACAAAACATCTGATTTATAATTGGAAGTTTGTTATAATTCGAAGGACAAAACATTAAATACTGCACAAAATCTGGTATTTTCACAGGATAGATTCAAAAACTAAACCATATCCGAAATACAAATGTTCAAATCATTTAAAACTTCTGGTATTATCTATTTTTTTTTCATAATTTACACTGGTCATAACTAAATCCAGACTTGAGACAAACCCTGTAAATGAACGGTCGTCATTTCTGTTCGTTCTGGCTCTTGAAGCGATCACATTTTGCTGTTTTCCGTCTCTCCTCTGGTGTTTCCGCTCGGCTGTTGTCGCAGGAGCAGACACAGTGTACTAAGTGAGAACACTCATTCAATTTGCTTAAGTGCTGTGTTCCTCCGCTGCTCTGTTCCTGATTTAATTGCCACTTTTTGCACAACCACAATTCAATTCTGACACACAGGACTGGAACGGGCTCGGGATGAACGCCGGGGAGTTTGTGTCTTAAATTTTGAAGGGTCGATTTTCTGTTAAAGCGGCGAGAAAGAGGAACGTCTTGCTTGTTCTGTTAATTAAGATCTCCGTGTTCAGGCTGTTCTTTCAAATACGAGCGGCGCAATGTTAAAAGAGATTTCAAGCTGTAGAAAAGTGGAGAGGTACTGGAAGTTTTTATTTTAATTTGATCGGCTACAAAATCACAATTTCAAGTAAAGTAGAATGCTATAATTGAAAATCTGCCCAGTTGCTTGGTTAGCTTTTGTGTCTGTATGAGCACATCCTCAAAAAGTACATTTATTGGTAACGCTTTAGATTAAGGCTCCTTAGTAAACTATTTATAATGCATTAATAAGCACTTGTTATGTGTTTATAAGCACTTATAAGGCATTTATAAGCATTTATTTGCGTGATAATTGAAAATAATGTGATATACAGCTCATTGATGTACATGTGGTTTTATAACTCAAACATGTTTTGGCTGATGGATTATAAACATGTATGAGGCGTTATAAGTGCATAAAAAAACGATTAGTGCTTATTAACATCTTATAAATAGTTAACTAAGGAACCTTAATCTAAAGCGTTACCCATTTATTTTTTCGCCATCCTTTAATGCCACTGAGCTAAGAATAACCTGGAGCTAACTGTACAGATTAATTGCTGAACTTCGTCATTAAATTAATCTTGTATCTTAAGGTTGGACTAACTAATTTGAAAAAATGCAGTTCAGATAAATATATGTCAAATTGTGTTAAAACGCTTTACAAATTTTATCACGATTAAGCTATTTTTTTTTAGGTTTTTTGTTTTACTTCCTGGTTGCTAATGATGACATCACACTAGGAAATTACCATAGCAACCGTCTTGTACACTGGGCCAAAACTCTTCTAATGTCACAGATTTTGGTTATTTCACAAATAAGAATACATGCAAACACCTTTATTTTGTTGAATCGATGTTTAAAGAATCAAAAAGTGTCGTCTTTTGTGTAAATTACATAATAACATTTTTCAACTTTTCTCCACAAACGGCTGCTTGATTGGTGTAAAACTAAAATTTATATTTACAACCGGTATTGATACACCAAATAAAGTCAAAATTAGAAAATCACAAAAACCTGTCATACGCACATAAATCTTGGTGTTTTAGTCGGCCGACATTTTTATAAGTCGACTTATTATTTTATTTTGATTAAGAGTATTTATACGACAAAAACAGCGAAAAAGTGAAGAGTGGGTTAGCTGAAGATCTTGGAGTGAACAATGAGTTTGATCTAATTTAAATACATAGAAATACACAGTTTCTTGGTACATTTTTTTGTATAAATTGTTAACGTGCAGTTGTGTTTTTTGGTGCAGTTTGGGTCAGATACAGAGAGATACTTCATAGTTCTGCCTTGACACCCCCCCTTTAAGTCGATTAATCGGTCGATAAGGCAGGTCTGTAGTCGACTACAGCCCTATGATCTTGTAGCTAAAAGTCTATCCAATTCATAATTAGCAAGACAGAATATACTCAAGATCAATGACGGAAAACATTCTCAATTTTGTCACTCAAAAGTAAAAGTACAGATACAGAAGCAATACTCAAATAAAAGTATCACTTGTATGAGCGTTTTCAGGATTTATTTACTTTCTCTTCGCCTCTTAATGGCGTTTTAACCTTTCGTTATGTAATTTATTGAATTTGGATAATGTTTGACGCATTATGCACTCTCCCTGCGTCCATTAGACTTTGTTGATTTGTTTAAAAGCAAACTTCTTTTTACTCAGGCGTTTTAAATACAGCAGATTTATGGACTGAATTTACTGTCATTGTTGCATGTATTGCCTATTGTAAGTATGTTTTTGTATTTGAACTCTTCGTCTGTGAAAGGTGCCGTATAAATAAACCTTCCTTACTTACTAAATATACAGTTTTTCATATCGTGCGATAAACAGGAAACATCTGTTGCTAGCTTTGTTTGTCTAAGTCAGTCAGTTCAATGTATACGTTAGCATCACTGGAAATACAGGTTTATCACCAGATCAAGTCGGCGTTTGGTGAGAAATGATTAGTTTCTGTTTGTATCTGCTTTTTGCCGTCTTGTTTTCAAGCTGGAGAGGCTCAAATGCAGACGATATGCGTTGGAGGATCTACAGGGAGCGTAAATGAGGAGCAGGGGTCGTCTTCCAGGTTGAAACTCGGCTATTTCTTCTCGTCACCTGAGTTTGTTTTCTCTCTTATCCAGTCATCTCACTCTGGGGTTTAGCTGAAGCGTACCGGGAGCTAAAAGCGAGCCAGACCACCTTGGAAACTAGAACTCGCAGGGTTCGCTAAAGACCGCTTAAAGGGGCCACTACGGTTCACTTAAAGGAAAAATATTATGCATTTTACATATTGTTATTAGCCTTTAAAAAAAAGCTCTGAGTGCCTTAAATTTGCCATCTCATGTTATGAAACAAACAAAACAAAAAAGTTTATTATGCCCTAAATGAACCTGTGTCTCTGCTGTCTGCCCTGACACTTACTGAGCGTATGCAGCCAGTAGATGGCGCCTAACGCTTACACAATTTAGTTATGTTATCACTTTAAGAGACGCAATGATCAGGCTCGTACTGGCAGTGATCGTGTTTAGAGGCAGAAATGCAATGATTTAAGGACTTAAAACAGAAGATTCTCGGATAAATGATGTAGAAAGAAAAAAAAAAACACCAGGGAGGGAGTTCAGCAGGAAGAGTTTTTGATGTGCGGAGGGAGAGTATTTTCTAATGAACATTCCTCAGAACAGCGTGAATGAAGCTTTTTGATGACAGAACATTATTAGAACATGATTAAAAGCTCAAAAAAGTCACTGTAGCAGAATATGTGTCCTTTAAGACAGTGGAGACGTATTTGACAGACTTTGGACTAATTGGGACACTTACTTGAGACTTTATGTGTGTTAAATTTTCTTTTAATTGGATGTTTTCTTGGCTAATTTTGTTTTTGTCTTGTCTTGTTGTTGTGCTATGTCTTGTTCTGTTTTTCGTGTTGGTTATTAAAAAAAAAAAAAAAAAAAAAAAAGACAATGGAGACACTTTTGGCCCATCATGATCTGCTCCAAAGTGAACCAGTGGAAACATGGCTTTAGAAGCATTCGAAATTCAATAGAAAACTGCTCTCCGTGCCCGTTTATCACCTGGAGCAGTTGGACACTTCGATGGTGGCTCCCTCGCAGCTCCGCCCCCCACAGCGAGGGGCGGGGCTGTCACATGACCTCGACCGACACAGACAGGAAGTCACGCCCTCCAGCCCGTCGTCGTTGTTACAGGGTTGCCACGGCGCCCACGGTCCGAAGCCGCCGTTCGTCGTCTGGTTTCTCAACTGCAATTTATAAAATAATAAAGTTAAGATAAAGATAATTTGTGCTGGGTTCAAGTGAATATTGTAATGTTTAAAGCTACAAAAGGACATATTCTTATTTCTTTTATATTTGTGTGTGTAAATATGGCTCAATAATAACTTTTTAAATCACAAAATGAGGTTACACAGGCTCAGATCATTTGTTTCTGTTCGGGACAAACCAAAAGTCTCCAAATTCTATAATTATAAAACTACAAAGCCAAAATCTCAGGTAGACTATTACAATCTCTAGTCTGCAAATTGCGATATTCATCTATAATTTGTCGCTTCATAATTTGGTGCGTTATCCATTCACTTTCATAAAAGTATCCCATAGCGACTTCAATTTTGATTAGATAAGGTACAAATTTAATTAATCACACACATTTTAAACACGTCCAGGAACATTAACATTTGAGAGAAAACTTAAATATGAAACGAAATCAAGTATCATTGTATTTCAGAACATGTTTTAGACGTCTTAAAATTGAGATATTCCGCATTCTTGCTGTTTTAGTGGTTCTTTGGTCACCTTTGCATTAGTATTTCACATTTTCTAGCCTAAAATAATTTCAAATGCAAAATAAAGCACACTTTGCAAATTACACCTGTGTTTCCATTAGGTATTTAGCCGTTGAGGCCTGAATGTAGCCCTTAGGCAACGTGACTATTATGCTAATAGAGCCAATTGTTTGTTGTGTAACACGATTTGACCACAGAACGAGTCCAGTGATGGTTTTTGGACTTTAAAACTGCACAGGAGACGCTCCAATTTTTACATGTGACGCAACAATCTGAGGAAAATTCAAACAGAGTACTTTGTGAGGCTCAGTAAACAGGATAAAAGTGTAAATGAAGCAAAAGCATGAGGGGACAGGAATATAACATGTTTACAGCTCAAAAAGTCTTAAAAATCTTAGATATATGTCCTTTTAAGTCCAAGTTTAGCAGGTTTTAGACATTAAGACTCCAGTGTTAGCGATAAATAAATGCATCTGTATAATTTGACGGCAATGAAACTAACACCACCAGTGATTGATTGTTTCCCTTTCGCCTCAAAGTCTCGTGAAAAAGTCATCGTCTGCTGCGTGATGTAGTGACCTCATAGACTCCAGATGTGTCACATTTATTGTGGTTGTAAATGTACTGTGTAGTAAAGTGTATTTTTAAAGGGTGAAGTCACTCTGACAGAACTGTTCCACTAAATTTCCTCTTTTCCTTCAGCTCTAACCTCAACGTTTTCTAATATCTTCACACAAATTACTAGAACAACTAGATAAACCAATAATCTAATACAACAGATCTGATTTTTAGAGCATCGCAAGAGAAAACTGCTAATCAATACACTTTGCGACACGCGTTAGTGAATTTTACTGTTGTATTTGGAAGACAAAGTACTATTTAGTGGTAACACTTTATAATAACTACACTTATTCATGCCTTAATAAAGCATGAACAAAGACTTAATTCATAATCAACAAATAGTTTATTATGAATGATTCAGGCTTAGTAACTATTTAACAAATATTCTAACCCTAATTTCTAACCCTAACCTTAATTACAGTATTTTCCGCACTATAAGGCGCACCTAAAAGCTTTCAATTTTCTCAAAAAACTGACAGTGCGCCTTATAATCCAGTGCGCTTTATACATGGATCAATACTGAGCCGCAACTACGCAACCACAGCCACTGCTGTAGCTTCTATTATAATGCGGTGTGCCTTATATATGAACAAAGTTTTCAAATAGGCCATTCATTGAAGGTGCGCCTTATAATCCGGTGCGCCTTATAGTGCGGAAAATACGGTAAGTACTTACTAATCCTGAATCATGTTTAATAAACTATATATTCATTATTAATTAAGTCTTTGTTAATGCTTTATTGAGACAAAATAAGATGTAGTTATAATAAAGTGGTACCAATTTAGTTAAAGCTCTGGTACCCAACTTTTTTTTTTTTTTAATTGCAAATGAGTGTTAATTTTTTGTTTTCCATCAAAGAGTATCGGTAACGCTTTAGATTAAGTTCCTTAGTAAACTATTTATTAGGTGTTATTAAGCATCAGCTATTTGTTCATGCACTTATAACGCCTTATAAATGTTAATAAGCCAATAACTAAAAACATTGTGTTAATAAACCACATGTACAGAACACCAATAAGCTGTGTATTATTATTTTTTCAATAATCATGTGATAAATGATTGTATATGCCTTATACCTGCTCATAAACAAATAACAAGCGCTTATTATGCATTATAAATAGTTTACTAAGGAACCTTAATCTAAAGTGTTACCAAAGTATCTTGCAAAAGTCGCATTTTTACCACTACGCATTGTCTACAAATAACCCGGGAGTAAGAGCCAAAAGCAGTGCTCTGATTGGCTGTGCTTGGGCTGACCACTCCAGTTTCACTTTGCTGTCTAAAAATAAAACTGAATGTGCTTTAAAATGAATCCAAGTGAATATTAACGATGTGCCACAGAGCCAGGAACTAATCAGACGGATTTTAATACCTGCTTTCGGGTGTGAATACCAGGTACCTTAACTTTAATTTAATCCAAACCACTTTATACAGCACATTTTGAAAACTGAAATGTTTCCAAAGTGCTGTACACAAAAAACATCCAATACACCTGCTCATGGTTCCCATAACAAAATATAAACCAGCAAATAATGATAAAAGAGTAAATAAATAATCTAAAACAATAAATAAAAACAACAGAATAAAAGAGTAAAAAATACATAGAAATAAAATAAATAAAACACAGAGGACCACACAACTCATGCGATGTTAAAAGCCATAGAATAGAAAGTTAAATTAAAACTAACTCTTTCATTTTAGTCCACATGTTTTTTATCTGCTAGTCGTTTTTATCTCTCCTGTAACTCTTTCAATCGTTACCATTTCTTTTTTCATGTTTGTCTTTGCTACATAAGTTTCCCTTTCTTTTTTTTGCATCATTTTCGTTGCCTAAACCCGCACAAAGAAATCAAAAGACTCAGGTGAGATATTTACATGACATTTGAATTATCAGTTAACGCCACAGATCAGGAAATGTAAAGGTCTTTATGTCACACATTTATCCACGCATCGTTCTTGTAAATGTGAGTCTTACGGGGCAGACGGAGATGTTCTGTTTCCACTGGCTCATGTTGGAGCTGTCCTCTAAAGTGGTGCAGCGTCTCTGTCTGAAGTCCCAGCCGCAGTACGGGTCCCGAGCCTCCAGACACAACCTGAAAGACACAGAGAGAGACTTTTGTTAATATAAAACATAATATAAAAGTTGATGTAAGTAGACTTTGTTGTTTGTTGTACAGTGACGATTTCGAGAGTTCATTTTGTCTTCAGAAGTGCAAAAAGACTTCTGGGTGGGAGAAAAACATCTTGTCTGGGTAGGTCTGTCTCAATGATTACTTTTATCGACTTATCGTTCAATATAGGATAGAAAGAACAATATATTTTGGGCCTAAATATTTCTCGTGTGTACATTTTCTTTGCAATTTTCGGGAAGATCTTTCAACATTTAAAGTACAACACAAAACAATAATTTAAACAGAACAGAACAGAAGAACACAGAGCAGTTGGAGCACCATAGGAATCTTAAATCATACACATTGGATTTGCACCAAAGTAAATAAAAAAGACAAGCTCAGTGGCATGAGCCCTAAGCCTGCCAGTCCAGTGACCTGTGCCCCTCTTTTAATACCAGTGTGATGGCCATGCCACACATTTAATAAAGAACTGACTCAGCCCTGGCAAGACCTCTTTAAGAACTAAGAAGGTGTGGCAAGGGGTGGAGCTGGATGGGAGAAAGGCAATGGACCAGACCATCAAGGAGAGGGAGGGCCAAGGGGTAGAGGGCTTTGTTTGACTTTGGGTTTGAATTCATTTTCCCCCATGTATTTGGTTGATATTATTTGGTTCAGCCCCTGTATTGTATACGTTTCCTTGTGTCTTATTTAGGGAGGTCAGATTATTTCTGTTCGTTATCATTATTTTGACATTATATGTTGGTGACATTATATTTGGTTGACCTCTTTTATAGGCCTTTTTGTTGATGGCCAATAAAAACTTTTGGACTTTTGAGCCTTTGTCTTGCTGCCTTACTGTTTGGTCCCTAACAACCAGATATATCACTGCGTCTCGAGCACAGGCCGCCACATGTCCATAAAAACATCATCATCATTACCTAATTTGGCATCAGCAGAAAGACAAGACTTTCCATCAGCAACACTTTAAACATTTCTTTATACCGTTGGGTAACTGTTGGTGGCTTTTCTTTAGTCCAAATAAATAATATGCACTTTCTTGCCAAATATTTTCTCTACCAATTTAATTTTGTTTTCATCTGGTATTTTATTCAAAGGCAGCAGCCCAAACAGAAAATGACCAGGTTCCTTTCCAATCCTGCTTCTAAGTATACCACTTATTTCCTTAGCAACGCATTCTCAAAATGTATTGGACGGTGGACAAAAGTGGACAAAAACAATGCAGGTGTGTCCCATCTGTAGCTTTACATTTCAGACACAAAGGTGATCTATTTGGGTCAATCTTATTCAAAAATCCTGGTGTTCGGTGTTGCCAGTGTAAAATTTTATACTGAATTTCTTTGTATTTATCACTGAGAAATAGTGAGTGGATGAAAGGAATGCTATCCCTCCAACTATGATCATCATCGAGGCAAAGATCTTCCCAACACGTAAAGCACTTTTTCTGTAATACAATAATATCTGAGCTGTAGAAAGTGTAATAAGTAACATTTATGACTCTTTAACACCATTTAATTTTACACATAGTTTACTGGTTCAACTTTATTAAATGTGCACAAAGTTGTCTTGTCTTTATGTCATTGCTTTGCCTGGAATGTTCCACAGTACGGCTTTAAACTTCGATGTTGTATTCATGGAGGGTGTTTTTATTGCTCAAAAACACACCTTGAAAAACTCCTCTCCACAGAGCTGACCTGTACTTTTGCCGCCACCTGCTTGTCTCCATGGAAATAATATACACGCTTAATGCCATACAGTGAAACATTCTGGGCATCTCCATGAACATCACAGCAAAAAAGTTACATAATGAAACTTTAAAGATGCATGTTGTTTAGTTCTAGTTAGAATAAGTCCTTGTTTGTTTAATTATGTATTTATTTATTTGTGTTTGTTTGATTTCATTTATTAAGTAAAAAAAGACATAAGTGCCATTATACAGTTAAAACACAATTAAAATGACTGAAAATGAGCAGAAAGAAAATAAATCGTATGTTTAAATCCCACTTTTTCCATTTATAATTGACAGAGTTTAAAAAATGACATTAGACATTTCATTTAAATAACTTGTCAACACAGCACAAACTCTACGTTCACTTCCGACTAATAAAGACACTGAAAGTCGAGTCAAACTGTGTCACTCCACTTTCGTCTCTTTTTCTCTCGCTTATTAAATATTTGTGAGCTCCCGGGCTAAAACTGAGGCTAACGACGTTCAATTAACGCTAAAGCCGCTAATGAACGAGCTGAGCCTCCAGAGCTGCAGGGGACGCTTCAGGAGGGACAAAAATAAACTGAATCTGTTGCATCGTAAAGAGATTTAGCGGGAATTAAAACTGAAAACCAAAAAGTGTGAGAGGAGACAGGGACTGCTCCAGGATTGATGAGAAATTGACAAGCAGATAGTTAATTGTCTCGAAACTGAAAACAATTATTTAAAAAGGACAGCTGACGTTTAATGATTACATTTTGAGATGGTAATAGTAAATAAACTGTTCAAATTAGAAAAAAAAGGGAGAATTGTGGTACTGAAATTACTTTTTTTTTTTTTATACAAATTAAGAGTTTCCATTTTCTGCTGTCTGGTAATTTGGTTTTTTTTTTATGCCAAATGCCCTACACAGCAACAGTATAAATGAGAATGATAAATAGAAGGGTACAAGTTGTCAAAAGTATTGAAAATCAAGTATTAACACCAAAATTAAGTATTTACACTAAAAAGTTACCTTTCCTGAAAAGTTTTAGAATGAACTTGAGCTTTATCAGAACTAATATAAGACCATATAATTACGTAAAGATAATTTTAGGCAGAAAATTATAGTTTATTATCTAGACAAAGAGCATTTTAAATTATTATTGACCATTGTAGGCTTGAAACCAGTATTGAGTCTATTGCTTTGCTTCAAAATTGAGTCAGAAATTCTAAAACTAAGTGTTTTAGTCCATGTCGACCAGATTCAATCCATAGACCTGGTTCAGTCTGGTTTAAGAACTGGGTTGGACAAAGTTTATGTTTATGTTTTATTTTAATTCTTGGAAATAGTTCTTAATAAGTTCATTCTTGAAAAATTTCAAACACGACTTTGATAATAAGGGAGAGACTTGATACTCGATATTGACTAAGATATCACAGCACTTTCTTTTTTATTTAAGTCTATATGACAAGTTCTCATGTTTTTCTAATTATGACTTAGTTCGGAGGGAGGGCACCTGTGGTAAATATTTAGCAGAGTTTTACATTTGTGAAGTGAAGAAATTTGGAAAAATAAAAGTTGAAAATGACAGAAAGTAGAGCTGAGTTTGAAAACAGAATCCCTCTGTGATGTCATCAAAAAGCGACGTACCATCGAAAATACAGACAATTTACAGACAATGTTGTTTAAACGTTGATTCCACAAAATAAAGATGTTATGGGGTATTATTCGTCAAATCATATCTATTGTGTAATTTATCTGGATTTTGGCCTGGTTTTCAAAATGGTTGCTAGGTAACAGTGGAATTACCTCTATGTTATATTTTTGCTGCTCATGTATAAAGAAGTAATAATTATAAACTTTACGAAAACTGTAAACTGGGGACAAAATCTTAAATAGAATCATGACATTTTATAAAAGAAATAATAATAGTGATGGACTTAGTTCCGATCAAGGAAGACTATTCTAAAACAATCCAGAGAAGGTTAAATTTAAGGTTCATTTATGTTTTTTTCCCCCCTCAGTATTGAAACTAGTTTAAATTATTGTAAATTATAATCTAGTTAGTATTGATTAGTATCTGGCTAGAGATACTGTTGACAATCCTAAAGTCAACAGTGGTCGATGTAAAGCAAACAGGAGATTTATGGAGTTAGTGAAGGAGAGAGTCAGACAGAGGCAGGTGTTTCCTTAAAGCTTTCAACATCTTCACAAAAATGCATGGACCTTTTTAAACAAGTCTCTCTTGTCTTGGCACAGAATCCATGGATTATTTGTGGAGCGGTGCTGTGTTTTGCTTGAAGTGGAAGAATTTGCCGGTGTTGAGGTTTGGGGCCGGCCTGTGCCAGCCTCGGGCCCCTGCGGTCAAACCCGGGTCGGCTGATCCAATAGAGAAAAAACACAAATCATCACAACATTCACAAAAGTTAGGCCGGGACTTCTCTGTTCAGTTTGTACTTGTTTGGAGGATTGAGTTACTTTGCAAATGAACACTGCGGTGATTCAAAACAGTCACACTTTGGCTGTTAATGCGAGGACAGAGAATCGCTGGATCAGGTGATGTTTAATAAAGTGTAATTGAGATGTTTGGGGCGTTACAGTTTGAAAAATGTACATTTAACAGCATTTTCAGTGAATAGTACCTCGCAACATCTGCCAAAGCATGTGTGCGTTTTCTTCCTGTAAAACGGGCGACATTTAAAGGTGACATAATATGCTTTTTTTCAGGTATTTAATATTGAACTATATTCAGTGGCGGACCTAGGAATTTGGGGGCCCAAGGCAAAATTAAGTACAGACCCCTCCTCCTGACCAAGTGTGATTTTCTGTAACTTTTCTGTCGTCTTGAATTGTTCTTGAAGGAAGCTTTTGTTTTTTAGAGATTCATAAATTTGAGGCGGTAAGTGAACTATTTGAGCATTCAAATTAACACGTGCATTAGCTTACATGCTCTAAACAGATTTAAACGGGGGGTTCGGAGGTCTTTCCCCAGAAAAATATTTTAAAAATCAGACCATATTTCCCATTTGTTGGTGCATTTTAACAGTTGATTTAAATACATGATATTCATTTGTAATTTCACAATGTTATATTTTATTTACTATTTAGCTAGAGGGGGGACTTAATAAACGCATTGGATAAGGACTATTACTTAGAAAAACTATTTTGTTGGTGTTTTTCCTGTTTAAAAGTTTACTGTGATATTGAGAGAAAAGCAACAGTTCCAAAACCTTGCGTCTACGATGATCGGGACGGGCATTTTATTGGGGCCCGTTCAGGTTGGAGCCCTAAGGCAATTGTAGCATGCAGCCTAATGATAAGTCCATCACTGACTAGAACATACGTAGATCACCATTTCACATTTTGTTCATTGTAAACTGCAAAATTCATCTTAAATGGCTTAATAATTGAAACAGTTTCATTGACTTCCTGTTCAAAATGGCAGAACTGTTGACTTGGACTTTCTTGTCATTGACTTGGGACTTGACACTTGCTATACACGGACTGGGTCTCTTTTGACTCAAGTCCAAGTCACGACTTGCAAGTCACACCTCCGATGTTTTGGTGGTTCTCACATGCGGTCGAGCAGTGGTCAGTCGCTAAACAGCCGCGGTGTTTCATAGTTTGTGATGTTTGGAGAATAGCACTAACTCTGTTGAACTCTGCTGTTGAAAATGTGTTTTAGGCAATTGGGACAGTCAACAAAATATAATGGGAAACAAAGGGGGAAAAGAGGGTAATTTTGTTCTGACTGAAGAGGAATGGGAGAATCACAATAGAGAACTACAAGGTCACATGTGGAGGGAATTTTGTTGGAAAAGTGTACTGCGTTTCTTCATAACACCATGTCAAAGAGCACATTACTCACTGGGAAATGGTGAATGCTGGAGAAAGTGCGGTCTTCAGGAGGCTCACCACCACCATGTGTTCTGGGACTGTCCTTCTCCCCAAAAATATTGAACTGATATAAACAAAGCGCTGCGGACTGCTTTTGGCGTCCCCATCCCTCTGGACTTTAGAACTATGTACTTGGGCCTCCATACCCCTGCCATGAGTACAGCAAACGGATACCTCTGGGATATACTTTTGGCGGCGGCGAGAAAGGCCATTACAAAAAAATATGCGCCGACGATTAAGGACTGGACTGACATTACTTCTGACATTCGCAAAATGGAAAAAAAAAAATCACTTTCTGACTGAATTTGAACGACTTTGGGCTAAATGGGACTTACATGTTGGATTGGTTATGTCGTAATCTCGTTTATTGTGTGATTTTTATTTCATTTTTGCTCTCCAGTCATGTCCTATGTTCTGTTTTATGTTTTAATATTTGAAAATACGTTTTATTTACAAACACTGACAGCGTCTAAAGAACAGGAGACAGACTGACGCTCTCTGAGTCCGAGCGGGTCACTTTGCTCCTGAGTGCGACGCCTTCACCTTCAGCCGATGCCTGTTTAATTAAGCCATGTAGATGCAATCACCAACGAGCCCCGAATGGTAATTACAGCTCAGGTCGACCTCGTCCGCTCGCTGGTGAACCTACGGCTGTTTGAAAGGGCAGCGAGAGGAGAGGCATGACATTTCCACGCTCAAGGTCGGACATTTTGAAACACTTCTGCTTGTGTAATGTCCCCATCATCGTTTAAACACTTTGGATGTGCCATTACGCCAACGCTCTTAATACGGCGATCAGTAAAGCGTGTCTCCTAATATCCAGGCTCACTCAGGTAGAAAGTAAATAATGTTGGATGAACGCAATGTGCCCAATTAGCCCCGGTATAAATGCTGCCTGGAGGTTTGAGAGATACGCGGCAAAAGTTATATTTACTCCGTGAATTCAAAGGATTCTCTTCGTTCGAGTGATTTCAACAAATGTGTATATTTTTTCACAAGAGCAGTAAATTATTTGACAAATTTAAAGTGCGTATGATGATTTTTTTAAACTTTATTCAGTGTGTTGATACCTCTTCTAAACATAAATGATAGTTTTACACCAATCAGGTCGTGGTTTGTGGAGAAAAGTGGAACAATATGTTGAAAATTGCAGGAAAGTAATGCATAATTTACACAAAGAAACTACTTTTTTGACCCTTTAAACATTGATTCAACAATGTTTAAAGGGTTTTTTTCTTTGTCAAATAAAAAAACCTGTGACTTTTGGCCCAGTGTACAGTGTGGTTGCTATGGTAATTTCCTAGTGTGATGTCATCATTTACAATCAGAAAGTACAATTTTAAACCTAAACAAATAGCTAAATTGGGGTAAAATTTGTAAAGATTTTAGCATAATTTATAACCTGTTTATCTTAAATGCGTTTTAGTTAAATGAGTTTTCCAACCTGTCAGAGGCACTTTAAGTTATTCCTGATTTAGTTCATCACATTACGTCTGTACTTTCAAGGTAGACATAATTTTGAAGTGTTACCATAAATTATACAAGCCATAAAAGCCTCTTTAAGTGTTCAGAAAAGCAATATAACAAACACATGTTGTATGTATTTGATTTCTACTTTTATTTGGTTCAGGATACTTCTCAAATACACAATGTACTTATTCAACTGCTTTTAAAAAATGAAAAATATAGTATTTTCTAATGTTAAGCTAATAAATGTTCAATTCAATAAAATTAATGAAATCCTCAGAGTGCGATTTATATCTTAAACAATTTAAAGCTGGGGTACCTATTTTCAAACAAAACAGAAAGTAATATTTAAAAGTTTCAAACTCGTCCCTTGCTCTCATGAACCCTTTGACACATCGTTCATTTCCACAAGCATTCATTTTCAAACGCCGGCTCAGCTTTACAACTGCTTTTTTCAGACGGCAAAGTGAAACTAGTGCTACCGCCCCAAGCACAACCAATCAGAGCGCTGCTTTCAGGTCCAGGGGTCAAATCAGGCCCTCCAAAGGACATGATCTGACCCTCAACCATCTTCTAAAAATAAAGACAATACTTTATCTCTTGTTATTAGTTTACACCCGGTTTAGACATAGTTTTAGTCATGGTTTAGACCTGGTTTTATCTTGGTTTAGACCTGGTTCAGTCTTAGTATAGACCCGGTTTAGTCCTGGAATAGACCTGGTATAGACCGGTTATAGACCTGGTTTAGTCCTGGTTTAGTCCTGGAATAGACCTGTAATAGACCTGGAATAGACCTGGTTTAGAGCTGGTACAGACCTGTTATAGACTTGGTTTAGTCCTAGTTTAGCACTGGTTTAGTTCTTGTATAGACCTGGTTTTATCCTGGTTTGGACCTGGTTTAGTCCTGGCATGGACCTGTTATAGACCTGGTTTAGTCCTGGTTCAGTCCTGGTTAATATTATATATTTGTTATAATTATGTTGATGGTCAAAGATATTCCAAAAAGATGCTAAATTTACAGCTAATAACATGTTTTGTTTTTGTTTTTTTCCCAGATAAAAGCACATTTCATCTTCTTTTAAAACCTGAAACCATTCTAAGTACCCCCTGGTAATTGCTCCCGTACCCCTGGTTGGGAAACTCTAGAGGATCAAACTTCCGCAGTGTCAGGGAGGAGTATTTAGGCTTTGTTTTAGTTTACAGGGAAAATGCCGATATGGATGTACGAGGGACAAACTTGGCACCGCGCAGAAGCTTTTAAAAGGTGAAAAATGTCTGTGGTGTGAAGGAAAGTGCTGACAGATGGATGGCAGGGCAGGTGAAGCCCGGGGTTAATGCTGGAGCAGGGAATCCACTCAGCAATCTACACCGTGTGGGCAAAACCAGCGGGCGTTAGTGTGAACACAGCTAACAACTGCAGGGTTAATGTAGTTAATGTGATGAAAGTTAATGTTGTTTTTGTGTTAGTTTTAAGACAAGAAAAATGGAGAGTCAGGAAGGTCATCGGGTTTGAAAGTGACGTCAAACAAACTGCATCAAAATGGAGTCAAAACTGCTATCAAATGTTTGTTTTGAAAGAAATTGAAGGCATTTCTTTAAGGTAAATCTATTTTTTTACAATCAGAATATCATTTTTGACTTAAGTTTGTAGCTTTCTCCTAAATTTGCTTATTACTAACGTCAAAGTATTTCGATGCACCCTGCCAAAGCTGCACTAAGTTAGATTATCAAAAGATTGGCTATCGATCTGTTCTCAACAATTATGTAAACAAGACGGGACAAATTTGACTAAAACTGTAATTTTTAATGTTTAAAAGTTCTATAATCTACAACATGGACAAAAAATAACCCAAAAGAAAAATCGAAAAACCTTTAAAATGTATTTACTCTATATAAGCCCATTATCCACGCCATAAAGTATACAGATTAAAGGAGACATGTACTGATTTTTTTTTCAGGACATAGTATTGAACTATAACATAAGTAGATCATAATTTTACATTTTGTGCTGCTTAGTAACAGAAACAGATCGACTTCCTGTTCAAAAAATAGAGAAAGGTTCATTCACTTCCTATTCAAAACTGCAGAACTGATAAGCCCCGCCTCTTCACAGTGACATTTCATTGTCGCAGAACAGTACACTTTAATTTACGTGTTTTTGTTTTTCAAAACTGGACATTTTTTAACCCTGGAGTCTGAATTTTTTTTTTTTTTAATAATTGCATGTATAAATATGTGGGCGGGGATAGGGGGTAGGTGAAAACAGGAATTTTGTAATCACTCAGGATTAACTCAAACATGCAGGGTTCAACTTTGAGTAAACTAATGATGAGGAAACACTGTAATAACTAAACTAAAAGCTCATTAACATCCATTTAAGCAAAATATTTCCCCTTTAATAAACAATTTTCCTTGGCATTCTCTCAATTAAACAAAACACATACCAAGGTTTTGTCCACACACAACGTCAAAACTGTGACTAAACTAGAACCAAACATGGATATAAACCAGGAACAGACCAGGATCAAACCAGAACAAGTGTAAACGCACCTTCAATGATCCACGGACTTTAATGTTTACAATTAAGTGCTGCCTGGACCGCTTTTCTACTCGACGTACTGTATATCGACATCCTCATCATGCTTAAAGACAATTTGACAACTCCTGAGTCGACTGCTTATGTTTTATTCAACGTGTTTGCCCTGCGGCGCTCTTTGTCGAAACAGAAAACCCACAACACAATTCAAATAGAGTCCCCAACTCATAAACCAAAGCGTGCATCCGACTGCCATCCGACTATAAATCTTAACCACGTGTGAAAAGGTTATTGGCGTTTTAAAACATTTGTAGACGCTGTGAAATCGTCTGTCTTGCTTTATTGCAAAACCTTTTAACAGCAGCACGTAAAAACAATGTCCCCTTTGGCGTAGAGTGGCAGGATGTCAGGGAATAATTACTGATCTGATCACGATGCTGATAAATTATGGATAGCGGAGTGGTGTTAGCGGTGGTGCTGTCAGAGGAAAGCACGCGGTTCAATCTGCAGGAAAAGCGGGGCCCGGGAGACTGACGCAGGAGCTGACAGACGTGTGGAGATGTGCTGGACACGTGGCTCATGTTCAGATCGACTTCATGTGCAGGAGAGAAGAGGGACAGTTTATTTGTAACTAGAGCTCACATGTATGATTTCACACAACCAAATGACTGGCAGAATGGCAAAGGAAATATATATATAAAAAGAACTGTCTGCGTCATTTAAGAAAGATGTCACATTCACTGTTCATTTTGCGATCTTAACAACTATATATTTTAAAAATCGACCATATGTAGGTTTGAACAACATGGGTGTGTAAACACTTAGCCGACTAGGGTCTTATTTATCAATTAAACTGTGAGTATAAACAGAAAAAGAGCATGTGCTGTTTGTGGGCGTGTTGTGGCATCGTAAATGAGAGCTCCTGTATAGACTGTGAGAGTAAAGCCTTGTAAAAAGTTATGATGACGCACAACTTTTGGATCGAGGAGCGTCTGATGAAGTTGTGCAAACTTTCAACAGCTGATTCATTATTTTCCCTTTAGTGTGAGAAGACGGATCAGTGCGATGCACAAACAAAGACACGCACCTGTCGCATTGGATCCTTTAACGCGTCACTTGAACCCCACATTCTCCACTTTTTAGGATTTTAAAGGGCGTGAGACAGATGCGTTTTATATAAACAACACACAGTATTCATTTGTGTTTGTAAGTGGGTCCCTTTAAAGCAAGAAAAATCAAATGCCATAATCGTGCACAAACTGACGCAAAAACAACTTCCTTTGTTTTTCCTTCATCTCAAATGTTACGCTTTTTGGCGCAAACGCCCCATTTTGCAGATTCATTCACTTGAATGAAAAAGATGTCCTCTTTAGTCCTTTTAAGAGTTAAGTGCTTTGTACGTGAGCAAACGCTTGATCAATGAGACCCTGAGTCTTTTTATATCTCAAATACTGACATCAAACACAACTTCTATGGAATCTTTAGATTCATTTCACATGGAATGTCATTTCATGTTTAAAATGCAGTCATTTAAATCTGCTTTTCAAGTGTTCATAACATCAGTAACAGTCGAGAATCCTGGTCCCGCTGTCTCGGTGGACCAGGAGAGAATGTGGAGGACGAGGTTTTCTGCGCAACTACAACAAGCGCCTGAAAGTGAGGCAGCAGCAGAATTCATCCAGAATCTAAACAGAACAAACAGAGCAGTCACAAGGGCTCTGTGCATTTGTGGATGGAAAAGATCAGCACAAAGTATCGAAATTTCCCAAATGCTTTCACCGGCAGCGCTCCCAGATGAACTGGACTGAGTGCAGCACATTATGGACACTTCCCCAGAGACACACACGGCCCTCTTCACTAACAAGGGTTTTAATAATACAATTTGACCCAAGGCTAAAAACCTACTCTCTCCCTGCGAGTGCTGAATGTATGACTCTCCTTTATTTAAACCTGCAGGCAGACTCCGAGCTGTCACTTCTCTGCTCCCCCTGGGACCCTCCCCGCCTCCCCCCTGCAAACCCCATGGCTCCCTTCACTCACGGGACGCACCAGGAGCTTCACCCTCAGAGCGAGCGCACACACCTCCAGCAGCAGCAGCCCACGTGAGGCCAATTAGACCCAGTCAGGACCAGGGACTCCAGCTGCGGCGCTGTCACCAAAAATGCTCCAAAACAAAAGAGAACAGAGAAGAGAGGAGAGAGAGAAGAGAGAGAAGAGAGAGGAGAGGGCTGGCGGCCAAAAAAAGAGGCTGAATCGTCACAAATACAGCAGAGGAACGACGTGTAACCAGAAAATCCCCAAACCATTTTACAGGACACATTATTCTAGTAAGACTAAAACAATTTGTGACATTTACAAAGTCCCACAGTCAGATTCCATAGAGTTTATGCAGGTTTTTTAACAGTGAGGGGCAAAAACGCATGAGAATCGATGGTGAGTGATGGCATTTTCTTCTGTAAAAGCTCAAAACACAAAGATAAAAGCAGCTACAGTCTGATAAAAGTCTACAATTCTGAATAATTAGATTGTACCTGACACACACAGTTTAACTCAGTGTCTATAGTAGCTGCATTTTGGGATGAATTACAAAAAATACTTGGAAAGTGAATGTTTATGTAATATTTTGTCCCCTGTCAATAATTTTAGGATTTGTCAGAGATACAAAATATAAAAATGTGGCAAATTTGATTGTTTTTCCTGGGAAAAAGATTTATTTTTAATGCAAAAGAATGCAGATTTAATAAGTATTGTTTTTTTTTTCATTTTGTAAAACAGTCTTATAATATAGAAGAATCGTGTATCCCATCCAAGAAAGAAAAAATGCTGTATAAATGAGAAATTTGATACGTTGTTTGTGCTTTGAATTTGAATATTTTTAGTCATTTATTATCTGTTATTTCCTGTGTCACGTGACTGTCTCAAAATAATTAACAACTTGAAAAAGAAAAACTCAGTATCTTTCTCTCCTCAAATAACATGTTTCTGAGTCTGTCTGTTGAGGAAATTTATTGTTATGTGGAAGCTGAAGTGTCCTAAATCTCCAACCATCGAGAAAACATCGCCATAGAAACAATGTCCAGCTCTGGCCGCCATCTTGTGTTGTGAAATTCTGCTTAAAAACTCATACAAACTATTCGAGATAATAGAGATGATCTAATTTTGTAATAATAAATAACTTTGTGTTTGTACTTTATGTAACTCTCATGTTCTACCAAGAAATCATTAACTTCCTTTATTTTTTTTTGTTTATAAAGTTTTCTTTCACAGTAATGGTTGTGAATAAAACTGGATAAATATCAATAGTTGTGTTCTTGTATTGAAGAAACTACTAGAATTTTGCCCTATAGAGTTAATTTGACCGAAAACAGCTCCACGGACAAAAAAATAAGACTAAAAAAGTAAAGAAACACATTTTATCGATTGTGCTGAACATAATTCTGCCACTCGTTGAAATGTTGAAGATATTTGATAAAAGAATGTCTATGCGTGACCTCTATAATGTATTTTTGGTCAATGTTTTGATTCTTTTGTCATTAAGGCACATGTTTAAGACCAGTCTGATAAAATGATTAATAAATGAATTACTAAAGATGTTTGGTTAATGTTTTGTGGCATTAAAAGGAGCACTTAACGTCAATTCCATTAAGATTCAGTACATATTCAACATATACTTTAATTAAGCAGGTTTCAAAACGAGTGCTTTTAATACTAATGCATCAATAATAGAATGACTGTCTTTCTTGTCAACGTTTTATATTATCACTTTTACCTTTGTCAATATCACGATAAATTTGAATGTTTTTGTCTTAATGGATTTTAGAAACACAAACTATCTTTGCCTTTTCCTCATCCTCATCAGTGAAAAACTTGAATTGCTAATCTTTCATTTTTATTGCAGCTTTCTCTCAACACTAGTTTTATTTCGTACAAGCAGAGAAGGGTTTATCGAGTCACTGAAACCAGTCGCTATGGATTATGAATGATAATAAAACTGGTCCAGACTTACAATAAAACCGTGAGATTTTTAG
Organism: Rhinogobius similis; assembly: GCA_019453435.1. Classification (NCBI taxonomy): domain Eukaryota; kingdom Metazoa; phylum Chordata; class Actinopteri; order Gobiiformes; family Gobiidae; genus Rhinogobius; species Rhinogobius similis. Next base: position 11,968,259 of record CM033633.1, on the reverse strand, counting down.
GGCTGCAGTCGACCAAAACTGCACTCACAAGCTCCAAGAGTCCATTAAAGAAGAACTAGTAAACTGTGCATTTGTATTAGAGCTGCACGATCTGGGAAAAATATCTAATTATGAGTTTTGCGATTAGATTTGCGATTTATGTTTTAATAATGGGATTCTGTTCAAAGTTCACATTTTAAACACAACCAGGAGAATTGACAAAACGACTGAAATACGAACTGACAAACTAATCAAGAATAACGCGTTACAAAGGATTTTAGGCAAGTTTTGTCATGTTTTTGAACACGTTCTAGAACATCGCTAGAGAAACAATGTCCAGCTCTGGCCGCCATCTTGTGTTGTCAAATTCTACTAAAGAACTCAAACTATTCGAGATAATAGAGATGATCTAATTTTGTAATAAATAAATTTACAAAGGGTTTTAGGCAGGTTTTGTCATGTTTTTGTCACTTTCAGTCATGTTTTTGTTGCTTTTAGTCATTATTTGTCACTTTTAGTTGTGTATTTGTCGCTTTTAGTTTCGTTTTGTTACTTTTGGTCACATTTTAGTCAATTTTAGTTTTTGTCGCTTTATCATATGCAGTCACGTTTCTGTAACTTTTAGTCATGTTTTTGTCACTTTAAGTCCTGTATTTGTCACTTTAAGTCATGTATTTGTCACTTTTAGTTTCGTTTGTCACTTTTAGTCACATTTTAGTTGCAATTTGTTGATTTAAGTCACTTTTGGTTGCAATTTTGACGCTTTCAGTCATGTTTTTTGTAACTTTAGGTCATGTTTTTGTCATTTTGTATTGTTTTCTCACTTTCAAACGTGTTTTTGTCGATTTTAGTACGATTTTTGACACTTTTGGTTGGGGTTTGTAAGAGTTAGGGTTTAACAGATCTAAACTACAGCATTAGCAGTTTTTATGCAGAATAAAACCAGATATTTTGTTGTTTGTGGAAGAAATAACTGCTTTTCAAAACTGCAGCCTAATTGGGTCACTTCAAAATTTTATTAGATTTCAATTAATTGTGAAGCCCTAATTTGTGTGTAAAAAAGACGATAAAACTGCTAAAAACAAATGTGATTTTAGCTGGGCTTTGAAGAGAGTTAGCTCAGTGACAGACGGAGAGAATACCGGAGCTGGGACCAGAAACAACAAATCACGTCTTGCGTCTGGACCTGCGGACGACCAGAAATGTAAATGGAGGCCTGTGAACGACTCCTTTCTGTCCCGTTTCTCCTGCTGTGAGTCGGAGGCAGTGGTCGGCGGCTCCTGTTGGACAAAGTGCAGCGAGAGTTCAATCTCTGCAGCAGCCACACACAGACACAGCTCACAGCTTTCACTCTGTATTTCCTTTTATGTCCCACAGACGAGAGCCGAGCAATAAGGCCAGAGAGAGGGAGAGAGAGGGGTGAATGGGGAGAGGAAGCATGTCATTTTATCTACACACGGCTATAATTATGTTACTTTCATTTGTTCATTATGTAGAGGCTTCTGTAAGAGCTTTTTGCACCTGCTTATTTTTCTTCTCTTTTGTATATTTTTTGCTACATGGTATATGTGTGCAGCAAGACATTAATAAACAAGGGAAAGGAGGGAGGAAGAGAGAATTATGACAAAGAGAAAGAAGACAGAGAATAAAGAGAGAATGAAGACGGAGAGAATAAATAACAGAAAGAAATATGACAAAGAATAAAGGCAGAGAGCGAGCGAGAAAGAGAATAAAGGCAGAGAGTAAAGACAAAAAGCGAGAAAAAAAAATATACATGTAAAAACAAAAGGAGCAAGACAGAATCAAGAAAGAGAGTGAACGAATAAAGACAAGGAGAGGGCGAGAAAGAGGGAGAAAAGACAAAGAGAGACTAAAGATAGAGAATAAAGACAGAGCAGGAGAGAAAGAGGGAGAAAAGACAGTGAAAGAGAATAAAGACAGAGAGAGGGAGAGAGGAAGAAAAGACAGAAAGAGACGAAAGATAGAGAATAAAGACAGAGCAGGAGAGAAAGAGGGAGAAAAGACAGTGAAAGAGAATAAAGACAGAGAGAGGGAGAGAGGAAGAAAAGACAGAAAGAGACGAAAGATAGAGAATAAAGACAGAGAGAGGGAGAGAAAGAGGGAGAAAAGACAGAGAGAGACAAAAGATAGAGGATAAAGACAGAGAGAGGGAGAGAAAGAGGGAGAAAAGACAGAAAGAGAGACTAAAGATAAATAAAGACAGAGAGAGGGAGAGAAAGAGAGGGAGAAAAGACAGCGAAAGAGACGAAAGATAGAGAGAACAAAGACAGAGAGAGGGAGAGAGAGAGGAAGAAAAGACAAAGAGACTAAAGATAGAGAATAAAGACAGAGAGAGGGCAAGAAAGAGGGAGAAAAGACAGAAAGAGAGACTAAAGATAGAGAATAAAGACAGAGAGAGGGAGAGAAAGAGAGGGAGAAAAGACAGCGAAAGAGACGAAAGATAGAGAGAACAAAGACAGAGAGAGGGAGAGAGAGAGGAAGAAAAGACAAAGAGACTAAAGATAGAGAATAAAGGCAGAGAGAGGGAGAGAAAGAGAGGGAGAAAAGACAGAAAGAGACTAAAGATGGAGAATAAAGACAGAGAGAGGGCAAGAAAGAGGGAGAAAAGACAGAAAGAGAGACTAAAGATAGAGAATAAAGACAGAGAGAGGGAGAGAGAGGAAGAAAAGACAGAAAGAGACTAAAGATAGAGAGAACAAAGACAGAGAGAGGGAGAGAGAGAAAAAAACAGAAAGAGACTAAAGATAGAGAATAAAGACAGAGAGAGGGAGAGAAAGAGGGAGAAAAGACAGCGAAAGAGACTAAATATAGAGAATAAAGACAGAGAGAGGGAGAGAAAGAGAGGGAGAAAAGACAGCGAAAGAGGCGAAAGATAGAGAGAACAAAGACAGAGAGAGGGAGAAAAAACAGAAAGAGACTAAAGATAGAGAATAAAGACAGAGAGAGGGAGAGAAAGAGAGGGAGAAAAGACAGCGAAAGAGACGAAAGATAGAGAGAACAAAGACAGAGAGAGGGAGAAAAAACAGAAAGAGACTAAAGATAGAGAATAAAGACAGAGAGAGAGGAAGAAAAGTCAGAAAGAGACTAAAGATAGAGAATAAAGACAGAGAGAGGGAGAGAAAGAGAGGGAGAAAAGACAGCGAAAGAGACGAAAGATAGAGAGAACAAAGACAGAGAGAGGGAGCGAGAGAGAGAAAAAACAGAGAGACTAAATATAGAGAAGAAAGACAGAGAGAGAAGGAAAAGACAGAAAAAATAAAGAGCAAGAGAATAAACAGAACAAGGGACAGACAGAGGGATTAAAGAAAGAGAGAATAAAGACGCACAGAGAGAGAGAAAGTGAATAAAGACAGAGAATAAAGAATGACAGAATAAAAACACAGAAAGTGAATAAAGAGAGAAAATAAATGACAGAATGAAGACCCAGAGAGAAAGTGAATAAAGACAGAGAAAATAAAGAACGACAGAATAGACACAGAAAACACAGAGAGAGAGAAGAGACAAAAGTGAGAGAGAATAAAGAGAGAGAAAAGAGATAGCTAGACATAGAGAGAAAATGAGAATACAGAGAGAGAAACAACGAAAGAGACAGGGAGGTGAAAGAGCGAGACAGCGAGAGTAAAATGCTAAGAGCTGAACACAGGTGTAATAAAACCAACAGCAGCGGTAATAAAGAGCAGAGAGAGGACTGAGCTGTGCAGACACTTTCAGGACGCCGTCTGCTACGAGGCTCACACTAAACAACAACATGGACTTTGACATTTGTTGACAGCGACAGTATTAACGGTCAATATAACTTTTTTGTAATAAACTTAGAACAGAAATAGCGGACACAGTTGGGAGCTGAACCCTGGACGTTATTTAACAGACACTGTTTTTCAGATTTACAGTGTTTTCTGAGTCTGTTCCCCGTTTCCTCCTAAACGTTTATGTCTTTACCTTGTCCGCTCGTCCTCTCCTGGGGCAGAGGGCAAGATTTACAGGGCGCGCTCTGTTTCGTACTTCCTCTCACTCTTTTTCTCGCTCTTTCTCACTCTCCACACACAGTAGTACTTCACATTAATAAAAGACAAATATATGGATCAAATACGGTTTAAAGAACAAAGCAAGAGACAAGCTTCGTTTCAGAGTTTAAAGGCTTTAAAGGACTGGTCTCCACAAGGATGGCAGAGATTGAGCCAACAATTAAGGAGTGTTCAGAAAAAGACAAACACTTAAAAGATGGAGGAAGTTATCTTCTCTGTACGTTTGATCAAACATTAAGTTAGATCAGGGGTGGGCAATTATTTTGACGCAAGGGCCACATTGGATTTTTACACTTGCCTGGGGGCCGGACCATTTTACACACATACTACTACACATAGACTTAATGCCTAAAATACACAAAAAATTCTTACAGAAAAGCAAAAATCATGACCTTTATTTAGTGGGAACAGTGCAGTTGGTCACTCCTTTTATCCAATGCATCAAAGTTTGGTGTTATTCTAGTGGTGGCTGTTCTCAAAACTGATTTTTAATGAACAAGCAGCTGCTCAGGAAACTATAAAATGACAAATGCACCACACCTAACTCATACAATTTTTTATTGAATGCTTTGCGGGCCGGATCAAAATGCCAAAAGGGCCGCATGTGGCCCCCGGGCCTTAGTTTGCCCCCCTCTGAGTTAGATGGAATAAACATAAGGGTTAGATGTCAATCACGGTTTTGATTTTTTTGTTACTTTTGTGTAATTTTCTTTGTGTCTTGTTGTTTGTTCTTTTGCATGTTTAAAAAAATGAACGAGAAAAAAAAAAGAATTTAGAAAAAGTAAAAAAACAACAAAAACAACACACAAATCAGCTGAAAAAATGAATGTAAACTATACTAAACAGCTGTTATTGCAGGGTTATTAAACTCAAGACTCGGGGGCCAAATCAGGCCCTCATCATTGGTTCCAAACAGGAGTAAACCTGGAGGCCAATCCAGCAGGACGAGCCTCCATTCTCTTTCTATTGTGACACTGGTGCCCTTTATTCTGTAACTGCTTCTGTCAAACTCAACTTGGAACTAAAAGGTCTGTTTTGACACACACTATATGATCCTGCTGGTTTTTTTTCCGTTACGTTGTTCAAAAGTAAAGTTATTAGCAATAATAACTGACCGATCAGATGGTTTTCCAGAGGCCGGTTTTCGCTCGCTAGGGCTGTAGTCGATTAAAGAAATTCTTGGTCAACTAAAGACCTGCCTTATCGAGTGATTAATCGACTAAAAAGGGGATGTGGCTACTCAAAACTTTGAAGTATCTCTCTGTGTCTGACCCAAACTGCACCAAAAACACAACTGCACTGGAGTTCATGCAAAAAAATAACAATTTATACAAAAAAGTACCAAGAAACAGTGTATTTATATGTATTTAAATTAGATTAAACTCATGGTTCGCTCCAAGATCTTTAGTGAAACCAGTCCATATCTTCACTTTTCACCGTTTTTGTCGTATAAATAATTAGTCGACGAATAAAAATGTCGGTCGACTAAAGCACCCTCGACCGATCAATCGACTAAACAACTAAAAGACTACAGCCCAATCGCTCACGTTAGCAACAGATTTGATTGACAGCTAGCGCGGCTCGTTACTGCAGTCTCCTCCCGCATCAATCTCGCTCCTGATTGGTCCGTGTGGTTGCCATAATACGGGCACTTGAATCTCCAAATATGGAGTCTGGCTTAATGTCCCTATGACAGGTTGGACTCATGTAACAACAGTACAGGTAAGGTAAATATATTTAAAGTTTTGCTAAAAATAATTATACATTTTATCATTTTTAGCTGTTTTTTTTTAGTTTTGTAATATTACTTCCTGGTTGTAAATGATGACATCACACTAGGAAATTACTTTGCACACTGGGATAAAACTCAGCTAATATCGCAGATTTGTTTAATCTGACAAATCAAAATGCATGTGAACACCTTTATTTTGTTGAATTAATGTTTAAAGGGTAAAAAAAGTTGTTTATTTTGGGTAAATTATGCAAAACCTTTGGATGGAATGAGTCTCCCTGGTGTGATGTCATCAGTTTTTTACTTCCTGTATTTTTAAACAGATTTTTCAACTTTTCTCCACAAACTAGCCCTTGATTGGTGTAAATCTAGATTTTTATGTTCAATAAGTTTTATTACACCAAATAAAATCAACATTAGAAAATCCTGAAAAACCTAGAAAAACCTGTCATACGCACTTTAACTTTAGCCGCTATTCACTTTATTCCGGAAGTTGCCGTACGCGCCGCCGTCTTGTGTCCGTTGTATTAGTTTACATGGAGCAGACGAGCTCAACAGAAAATAAGTTCTACATGGACTAAAAAGCTGTTTTCAGACTGACCAGGAAATCGGTGCGTTGTTGACTTGTTGTTGCTCGTGTTCATTAAACATTTTACACAAATCAATCTACTTTATGTAACATTTTAGCGGCGAGACTTTTCCCTCGTTCGTCATTAGCTTTAACGGAGTTCTCGTCAAACGGAAGTGCGTTTACAACAAAAGTGCGTATCTGTGGCAAAAAACAGCAAAAGTGGGCGGGGCAGAATAAGGTGAATAACTAGCTGCGATTGGCTTGATTTGACTGGACAAACTATGACATCACACTCCGTCAGTGATTTTTATACAGTCTATGCTCAACCCATCTTCCAAAAATATTAAAATACATATTTTATCTCTTGTTTTTGGTTTAATCCTGGTTTAGTCCTGGTTTAGTTCAGATTCTGCAGATGTTATTAAAGCCTTTCATGTAACTTTTTTTTCGTATTTCAAAAGTGTTGGACACGTTTTTGGCCTTGATGACAAAACCATCTGAAAAATCTGTCCCTCTGTAAAAAAAATAGCCCTGTTATTGTTTTGAATTCAACACATTTTGAGGGACGTGTTTCAGTTTTCCCTTCACACGTTGCACAGTGAAGGTACAAGTCAATTTAACGTAAACATTTCCGTCCAATAATCCCGTGGTTGTTTTTTGCTTCATCAGTATAACCTCTTCTATCCCCCAGAGTCCGGACACTGCGGCTCTGACGGAGTATTTCCGCTGGAGTATTTGGCAGCCCACACCACTCTCACATCCTCCGCGCTTAGAGGAGCCTGATAGATGCAGCGCCGCAGCTGAGTTAGCATTTGGACACGGCCAAAATAAATCACGAGGCTAAAGGAGAGCGACAGAGCAGAGGCACGGGTCAGGGCAGGGCAGGAGGGCAGGGCCAGTGTGGAGCACGGGTCAAACGTAATTACAGGAGCAGAGGACGAACAGTGGGAGAAACTCACAAAGTTTTGAAAGTATGTTGGGATTTTTAAAAAGGCATTATGCAAAACGTTTTAAACAATTCAGCAATGTTCTTTCTGTGTTTGGTTAGTGGTGGAAGAAGTACAACATGGTGTTTCTTAAGTAGAAGAACAGATACAGAGCAAAAAAAGACTCTTTCAGTGTTTGTAAACAAAACAGCGTTCTATTAACCCGGTATATTCTATGTGTTAGCAACATAGACGTATTCATCTTATTCCGGACGTTGCCGTACGCGCCGCCGTCTTGTTTCTGTTGTATTAGTTTACACGGAGCAGACGAGCTCAACAGAAAATAAGTTCTACATGGACTAAAAAGCCGTTTTCAGACTGACCAGGAAATCGTTGCGTTGTTGACTTGTTGTTGCTCGTGTTCATTAAACATTTTACACAAATCAATCTACTTTATGTAACATTTTAGTGGCGAGACTTTTGCCTCGTTCGGAGTTCTCGTCAAAGGGAAGTGCGTTTACGACCAAAGTGCGTATCTGTGGCAAAAAAACGGAAAAAGTGGGCGGAATAAGGTGAATAAAAAAGTAGCTGCAGCGTTCAATGCTCATGCTGTCAACCATTTAGCAACGCGGCTAGTCCGGATGATTTGGAAGGACTCTGGCGGAAATCTCATCTGTTATCCCTACAGCCGTTAGCGTTAGCCCACAAAACACGCAATTTATGAATAATTCAGAGAGTGTCAGCTGGTACCAACTCATCGACCACATTAACGAGAGGTCAAAGCCTCGGTACAAGTTACTGTTCAACGTGTAAACCTTTTGGTATTTTATTTTAGATAATAATTACTGTGTAAAACTGACATCTGAGCTAAAGGCTAAATGACTTTAAATTGAGATTTCTGATCTTGTGCACGTCTTCTAACATTTAATGAACACTGGACTTCCTCTTTTACACGTGACTGCAGCAGATAAATGACAAAGATCATGAAATAATACTTTATTATGAGGATCACCTTCTTCATTCATTTGCTTGTGGAGAAGCGTTCGATTTGACGTAAATCCAGGTAGCATCGGCAGCAAAATGATCGTGTCTGAGCAACGGGCAGAGACAGAGAATTTCTATGGTTAACACTAATGCATTTTCAAAAGGAGAGTTATCATCAGCCTCCGAACTATGTAAATCCAGGGTTGTTTTAGCGACTGAAACCGTTCGACTGCAAGTAACACCAGAGCAGTTAGAAAACATTATGTCAGAAAATAGCACCAAAATTAGCAAACATGGTTAACAACCTTGTAATAAACATTTCTTAAAGCTACCATTATTCCACTAATGCACCAAAAACAAAACAGGTGACAACTGTTTGACAGGAACATTTTTGTTTCACCAAATCCACAAATCCAACAGGAATAAAAGAACTTGAAGTGAAATATTGACGGTTATTACTCGTTGGCAAATGTGGTGAACATTTATTTAAACAACAAATATGTGTCTGGGCTGTCTACAAATTATAAAATTGACCTTTTTATATTTGCTGCTGCATTAGAATGAATTAATAGAATGTAAACACGAGTACCAGGCTGCGTGTGCCTGTACTGGACCTGGAAAGGTCTATCAGCAGCAAAAACAAAATCTACCCGTTTAAAAATGTACTTTAAGAGTAAAAATTATTTGTAAAAATATTTAAGGGGGGGGATTGCTGGTGATTTTGAGAACAAAGTGTCTTTATTTTTTGTCAACAATGGTCAATTTGAATGGATTTCTTAATTTTTTTGTGTGTAATTTTTATTTTTACATTTTTGTTTGCTCAGAACTGTGGCTTGAACTCAAAACCTTTCCAGAATGTCACCATGAACATCAGACTTTTGTTCTCTACATTCAGTTCATGCAGTGGACCGATCAGCGTGGGAATCTGACCCACACCCTTCACTTCTGTAAACCAAGAGAGAAACCCCCTCTGCCATAGCATTAGCTCATACAACTGACAGACTTTGTGGATTATTGTTAAGATGAGGACAATTGTCCAAACAGCACAGTTTGTTTATAAGGTCAGTAGTGATTGAACCTTCAGAGTTTCAAAGCTGAGAAACAAATCGATACCAAACAGAGGACGAACCACTTTAGTCTAATTAACTTCAGAGCCGCAGCAACCGTCCATTAATAAGTTGAGCTCACTTACTGTACCCAACAACACAAGGGGAGCAAGAGACATGCCAGTAACTTCTTACTACATTTAAAGTTATATTTTTACAGATGAAGATATTAAAACACTCACAAAATTGAGTCAGTTGATTGCACATTACACTCATTTCGACATTTCTGAACTGGTTTCTGAACAGTCATATGCTATGGATCATAATTATTTTTTAATTCTCTCAGCTATGGAACATGTGTCTGCACTTACTGTATGTCTTAATGAAGAATAAATAAAAATAAATTTATGATATAAATTTTTTTGTGAATTAATCAACATTGCAAGAGTAATATGTGAATTCCCTTTTGATTTAAACATGTTTACTTCATATGCTGACATTCTTGCATTAAAAAAAGTGTTTATTTGCTTTTCTTTGGGCACATGTTTGTACGTGGAGATTTTATTTTGCTCAAATTAAGTTTATACGGCAAAATGTGAACGAAGTGAAAGTGTCTCCGTTGTTGTTCCAACTGTGCAGAGTTTAGCTAGTATGTTTGCTAACAGCAGAGGGAAATTTAGGACATTTTACTGCCCCAAAATAATTATTTTCCTCAACAAAAAGGACAGAAAGGCAATGAGTTAATCTGTGTGTGATCATAAAGTGTGCATCAGTGATAAATGTGAGCGCAGCTGCAGTGTTCCTGTTTATCTGGTTTGTTATGTCAGGTACAAATAAATATTTAGAGTTGTACTCTGATATTTGTTATCAAACTTTAGCAGCTTTTTTCACATTTTAGGGGCGGCAGTAGCGCAGTAGGTAGAGTGGGCGCCTTCTGATCCGAAGGTCGGCAGTTCGAATCCCACTCCAGACATGGAGTAGTGGTCAGATCCTCTGACCCGCAGGTTGGTGGTGCGATTTCAGCTCCTTCAGATGAATAATGCCGTTGTGTCCTTGGGCAGGACACTTAACCCACCTGGCCCCCAGTGTCTGCGTACACTGGTGTATGAATGTGTGAGTGGATGGGTGACTGGTTCCTTGATGTAAAGCGCTTTGAGTGCCTTAAAAAAGGTAGAAAAGCGCTATATAAATGTGACCATTTACCATTTTACATTTTGGTTGTGTTGGTTGTGCTTTTACAGGAGAAAATGTCTCTTATTAATGGATTTCAGAGAGAAAAAAACAAAACAAAACATTCTTGTAATAGCAATTAACTCTTCAAAACAAAAAAATATCTTTTGAATGGTGAAAAGTCCTCAAAAACTGCAAATAAATGGAGAACTGAAACAAGAATATTTTGCAGTGGATAAAAGTTGTTACAAGGCTTTATTTTTTATTTATAACTCCTTTCAATTTGCAGCAACAGCTGTTTCCAGTCTGTCAAAGACGCTGTAAAGACATTACACTTTATGACTTTGCACATTATTGACTCGTGTAGCTCGTCTCTAAATCACATGTTCGCTGCTTTTACCACAGTCTAAATCTACAGCGCTGGTTCGAAATGTGAAATGTGCCGATACCTCCCAGTGCTGACGGCTGCAGAACAGGAGCAGCTCATTGATTTTCATTCACAACGTAGAGACTCTTTTCTGGGCCCATTCATTTATTGAGACCTTTTACTCCGGGAGCTGCAAGTCGGGTTAAATAAACAGCAAATCCATCCCTGTTACTATAGCCCTGCACCAGAAATTAATAAAGGAACGGCGTTTTCTAAAGCAGCTTGTTTACTTGCACTGTTTCATTAAGGTTAGCGCTACTCAATTATATGCTCTTTCGGGTTTTGAGTAGCATAACAGGAAAGATTCATCTGAGAAAACAAACAAGGCGGACTGTAAAAGGTGAGAAAGGATGTGGAAACACTAGAACATACAGTAGATATTGGTGTTTGTTTTACACGACTTGTTAAAGACGCCGTATAGCAGTTTTTACCGTTTTGAAACGTGAGAAACAGAACTAGTTGATGTACCAGATTTTTTTCATGTAATAAAGTAATACATTACTTTGTTGACAGCACAGACATATGGTTGTTGTTTTTACACGTTTGTTACAACAGATACAGTCGCCATCTGAGGGAACGCCCACTAACAGAGCTACAAGGGGGAAACCATCCATACATTACGATGGAGAACAGCAGCTCTTTCACTTCTCTCACTCACTGTTCAACAACAAGAGCAAAAGGGTTTGGATTAGACATTAAATAATTAATGTTTTCCTTACACTTAATGCATCCAGCCAGTCGATGGTGCCAAGCGCTTAACTATATTATTTCTATACGCGAATGTGCTAAAGGCAATTATCAAGCTAGCAGCAGCAATCGTGTTAAGACGGCAAAAATACTCAGAACGAGTCCGGCGATGATTTAAGTGACGTAGATGATCTGAAAATGCGTCAGTTCAGCAGTAAGTGTGTTTGACGCTCGAAGAGGAAGATTGTCCGATTCCTCAAAACAGCGTGCATGAAGCTGAATGCTACTTCAAGTATGTGTTTGATGACGAAACATTGTTAGAACATGATTTAAAGATCGAAAATGTCACTGTAGCTGAATATGTGTCCTTTAAGAGACAGTTGTGACTCGACTTGAATTAGTTGTGCTTAAAATAGACATAATTTGCCAGGAAACGTATGAAAAGAGGGAAAAAGTTGAGTTTCCTATTGATTCAACAGTGTTTCTCCCCAGGTTTTACCCCACGGCAGACCACACCTCCCACTATATGACACGCTGCCAGTTGTATCTATGACCAGCAAGTCATTCTAGTCAATTGCATTTGCATCTGTATTTTATAAAGTCCACTTATGTTTGCAGATTTCGAGGTGCTTGATGAAATAAAACTAAAAATAATAATCAAACTACTTCAGCCCGGTATATTTTTAGCCATTGTCCAGCACAGTGTTAGATTTATGAAATGTTTATTATGAGTTCGCTAACGTCTGGTGTTCGTCTGGTGTGGTCGAGTTAAAAAACAGCCATGCTTTTTCATAGGTTGAGACGTTTGAGGCTAGTGCTAACGCTCCCATTGAAATTCCATTGGAGCTAATGCATGGAACAGAACCAGTTTTTAGAATTAAGGCTTTCACAAACACTGGAACATCTGTCAATTCCTATTATTTACTTATTTTTTACCCAAATGTTCTTCATTTTTGGTGGGCTTATGCACAAACACATACTCGATCTATGTCATATACAAACCCTTTGCTTCCACCAGTCACCTCCATGCCCCGCCCTTTCCTGCCTGTATATGGTCACTTCCTGTTCCATTTTCATTTAGGTGACAGCCCCTCTCTCACCACCTTCTCCCCTTCTCCTCGCTCGCCCACAGCTCTTACTGCAAATAGCTGCTCCTTCAGTCACCGTGAGTCAATGCATTTAGCCACTGTCACAGCACTAGATCCATCAGCGCACGGAGCCCTCAGAGGGATAAACAAGGCACAGCTTTATAACAGGACGAGAGGAGGAAGTCGGCCTCAGATCAATGTGGACTGGACAAGAAAATGGTTAAAAGAACATAGCTAAAGGTGCATTTTGTAATTGTTCTAGTGGAGGGTACGGTTTTGGTTGGTATTAAACAAATCTATCTTGTAATCTATCTTGTATCGAGTAAGAAAGAGCCGTGTGCATTTCTATGTGACGCTTTGGGCTGACAGCGGATTGGCTTATATGCAGCATAAGATCTGGTAGAACAAATAATTACGCTATAATAGGCTGTGTATCCTAAACATTACATCCAAAATGCAACAGAATACCAGAAATTACACATTATATATTCAAATTTTCTTGGGTGAGGACCCGTTATGTACGAGTATTTATCAAAACAAATCTAATTACTAATGAATAAATGGCCCACTTCTCCAGGGTTTATTAGTCACTTTTTCTCTCCAGTCTGCCCCGGATTATTATTAGCGTTTAACAAATGCAAAATGTACTTTTTGAGCTTGTAATCATGTTCTAACATTGTTCTGTCATCAAAAATATACCTGGGGTTGCATTTAGCTTCATTCACGCTAGTTTGATTAATCTTGGTTAGAAAGTCCTCTCTCTGACCGTCAAAAACACTGGATTTCCTCGATGTGTGACGTTTTCTTTTTGAAATTCATAAATTATCGTCAGACTCGTTCTAAGCATTTCTGCCGTCAAATAGCGATCATTACAACCCTGCAAAGTGGAAGAAAAGTAGTTTGTTTCATAAACTGTAGCCAGTAGACGGAGCCAAAACTCAACCACAAACGTAATTTTTTTTAGTTCTAAAACATGCTAAGCCAAAGTAAAAAACACTCAAGAGCATAAAGGCTAATAATAATAGAAATAATTCCCAATAGTTTTGACATGAAGTGTGGTCCACATCTTAGACGTTTAGTCCTGGCCCTGGAGTAGATCTGATTTTGTACTGAGATAGTCCTAGTTTAGTGCTGCCCTTGTGAGGTGTTCACCAGGGCTGCACAATTAATCCAAATCGCAATTTTAATGAACAAAATTAGAAAATCGCACAGGCTGCAATTTCTAAAGTGCAATACGTGTCTTTTCGTCAATTATTCCGAACGGGTTTAAAATGTGAACTTTAAACAGAACCCTATTATTAAAACATAAATCACAAATCTAATCGCAAAACTTGCCAAATAAATTGCAATTAGATGTTTTTCCTATATCGTGCAGTCCTAGCATCATCAAAATCAGTCAATGCAGTGAACAAAATCGTGTAGAAGTATTAGTAGGAAATGTCACACACACAATTGGTGCACTGGATTTTTTTTCTTCCTTTCTTCTCACAAAGGGTGCAATTCAGCGCCTCGACTACCGTAGCACCGTCCAACTCCAAACTCACCTCCTTCAAATCCAACCTGTGAAGTAAAAGTGTCCTTGCTGTTGGACTCCAGTATAATCAGAAGTATAAATATCATGGTGTGACCTACTTCTGCTGCTGTTGAGGATCTCTCAGCGCAGCCTTCGCCTTGACTGACAGGTGACAGTGACAGGTGTCAGTGGCAGGTGAGCAGCGAGCAGCGCCTTTGGGAGACGAGCGCTTTAGACACTGTTTAAACGAGCTCCAACTGCTGCCAGGACTCAGAGGATTAGGACCAGGACGGTTCAGAGTTTGACCCCAATTGCGGCACTTACATCTCTTTTCTAAAACATAAGGTGCACTTTAGACGATGATCCCGTACGGCTTTGATCAATTGTTTCTATTGTCGAGAACCAATATTTGCCAAAGTCTATATTAGGGGTGAATCTTTCAGTCCATGGCGATCCGATTCAGATTTTTGGGGTCCCGATTTGATTCAAAAACGATTCTCAATTGAATTCCAAACTCCAAGCGTAATTTAAAATCTATTTTTGAGAACTTGGAATTGATTCAGAATCTTTAAGACGTAGAATCGCGATCCTTTTAAGAAGCAATTTTTTTCGACACCCCTAGTGTATATCAATACATTAGATATTATCAGTCAACGCCCACATTTTTAAGTAAAGTTGTAGTTAAGTTCACAATTTATGTTTCACTTTTGTCAAAAATGTTTAAAAATAAATTTTCTCTGAAGTAATTTTTGTTGTAGTTGTACTTTTAATGATCAAACAAATATATATCCACCTTTTCTATTCAAAATGTATCAAGAAATTTTACAAATATTGATATGAAACCACTGATATATATATCGCCCATCCCTTATGAATTACACTTTGTCCTCTACATTTGTGTCAAGGACAAATATTATGCATTACTTGTGTTGTTATTGACCTTTAAACACGCTCTTAATGTCATTACATAAACAGCTCATGTTTTAGAATAAAAAATAAAACGTGCTACCAAAACAACAACATCACTTTGTCACAGCCTTGGGAGACACCAGAGTAACTTAGGTTTGGCTCCATCTACTGGCTGTCGAGGGAATTACGCACATTTTAAATACAGAGTTTGATATTACTAGCCGTGTTCTGCCTTTTTGATGCAGTCATGCAGTTATGGACACAAAAATTCTCAGAGCCATGTCACATATCAAAAAACGTAAAAAAATAAATAAAAAAAAGGCTCGGTGGGAGAGGATTTTCCAACTGCTATTCAAAGCAATGTGAATGAAGCTAAATGCAACTCCAGGTGATTTTGATGATGGAATTATTAGAAAATGGTTAAAAGTAAAAATCAAAAGTCAATTTTGCATAATATTTGTCCTTGTTGAAGATCTGCTCTCTCATCCACTGTTCAACTAAAACAAAATTAAATGTAGACTTTAGACATTACATATTGCAGTGGTTCTCAAGCTTTTTAAGTCGCGACCCCCAAAATAATAGTTCACATTCGCGACCCCCAAATAGGCGACGCGCAAAGTGATAAATTAGCCTGTTTGATTTTATTTAGAGAATATAGGCCTAGAAAAATAACTTTGATGGGCCGACAAATAGGAGTCTACATTTACCACTGCATTTGAAGGTGTCAAGGTGAACAACCGTCAAGACTCTGTTTTGACTCGACTAAAATAATTTGTGCTTAAAATACACCGTCGTCAGGAAACGTCTTTAAATTTTGTCATTGATTTGAACAAGGTTTTATTTTAAGCGACAATAATCCAGTCTCCCGGACAGGTAGCGTTTCTGTACTTAATAACTCCAGTTGATGATAAGTCATTTAACTGTATATTTCTCTCTTGGTCTGACTTTGAGTCGCGCTGTATTAAAAGCACAAGTGAAAATAGCAGCTGAGTCAGACTGAGCTCCTCCAACCACCAGCCCACACACCAGTATGAAAGCATAGACTGGATCCATAAACATAGAGGGGGGGGGGGCGAGAGAAAAGGGAGGAGAGAGAGGGAGAGCAAAAAAGAGGGAGAGGGGGGGGGATGGAGGAAGGAGAGAGATAGCGAGAGAAAGAAGAGGGGAGAGAGCAAGAGAGGGAGGAGGGAGGAGAGTGAGGAAGGAGAGAGAGAGAAAGAGGGAGGAGAGAGGGGGGAGAGGGAGAGCAAAAAAGAGGGAGAGGGGGGGAGATGGAGGAAGGAGAGAGATAGCGAGAGAAAGAAGAGGGGAGAGAGCAAGAGAGGGAGGAGGGAGAAGAGTGAGGAAGGAGAGAGAGAGAAAGAGGGAGGAGAGAGGGGGGAGAGGGAGAGCAAAAAAGAGGGAGAGGGGGAGATGGAGGAAGGAGAGAGAGAGCGAGAGAAAGAAGAGGGGAGAGAGCAAGAGAGGGAGGAGGGAGGAGAGTGAGGAAGGAGAGAGAGAGAGAAAGAGAGGGAGGAGAGAGGGGGGAGAGGGAGAGCAAAAAAGAGGGAGAGGGGGGGAGATGGAGGAAGGAGAGAGATAGCGAGAGAAAGAAGAGGGGAGAGAGCAAGAGAGGGAGGAGGGAGGAGAGTGAGGAAGGACAGAGAGAGAGAAAGAGGGAGGAGAGAGGGGAGAGGGAGAGCAAAAAAGAGGGAGAGGGGGGGAGATGGAGGAAGGAGAGAGATAGCGAGAGAAAGAAGAGGAGAGAGCAAGAGAGGGAGGAGAGTGAGGAAGGAGAGAGAGAGAAAGAGAGGGAGGAGAGAGGGGGGAGAGGGAGAGCAAAAAAGAGGGAGAGGGGGGGAGATGGAGGAAGGAGAGAGATAGCGAGAGAAAGAAGAGGGGAGAGAGCAAGAGAGGGAGGAGGGAGGAGAGTGAGGAAGGAGAGAGAGAGAAAGAGGGAGGAGAGAGGGGGGAGAGGGAGAGCAAAAAAGAGGGAGAGGGGGGGAGATGGAGGAAGGGAGAGAGATGGCGAGAGAGAAAGAAGAGGGGGAGAGAGCAAGAGAGGGAGGAGGGAGAAGAGTGAGGAAGGAGAGAGAGAGAAAGAGGGAGGAGAGAGGGGGGAGAGGGAGAGCAAAAAAGAGGGAGAGGGGTGAGATGGAGGAAGGAGAGAGATAGCGAGAGAAAGAAGAGGAGAGAGCAAGAGAGGGAGGAGGGAGGAGAGAGAGAGAGAAAGAGGGCGAGAGAAAGGGAGGAGAGAGAGGAAGGAGAAAGAGAGAGAAAAGGAGGAGGAAAAGGAGGGTAAGAGAAAAAGATGGAGAGAGGGGGGAGAGAGGAAGGAGAGACCGAGAGAGAGAAAGAATGAGGAGAGAGAGAGAAGGGGAGGGAGAGAGTGAGAGAAAAAAGAAGTAGGGGAGAGGGAGGCTGCAAAGAGAGGTAAAATAAGAGGGAGGGAAAAACAAAAGAGAGATGAGAGAGAGAGAGGAAAGAGGTGGAAGGAGACAAATCAGGAAGCCAGGATAATAGAGGGAGAGAGGTAGAGAGGAGGAAGTAGGAAAAAGAGGGAAAGGGAGAGGAGAAAGGGGCGATAGAGGGAGAGAAAAGAGGACGAGAGAGACAGAAAGAGGGGGAGAGAGGCTGCAAAGAGGAAAAATAAGACGGAGTGGAAGGAGACAGGTTAGGAAGAGAGGGAGAGGTAGAGAGGGGGAAGTAGGAAAAAAAGAGGAGAGATGGATAGAGGGAGACAGAATGAAAGAGAGAGACAGAATGAAAGCGTAAGAGGGGGAGAAAGGGTAAGCTAGTCAGAAAGAAATAAAAAGAGCAAGGGGAAGAGGAGAAGCTAAAAAGGAGAGAAGGTAAAATAGTAAGAAAGAAAGAGAGAAAGAAAGAAAGAGAGAAAGAGAGAAAGAAAGAAAGAAAGAAAAAGGTCAGAGGAAAATAAAAATAAGGAATAAGAGTAAGAGAGCGAGAAAGAGAGGAAAAGAAATAAAGAGTAAGAGGGAGGTAAAAAGAGGGTGAGAGGGTATGATAGCAAGAAAGACTAAAAAGAAAGAAGGAAGGCAAAACGCTGGAAAGAAAGTAACAGAGGAAGAGAAAGAAAAAGGTAAAGAAAAGGAGAGACCGGGTAAGAGAGCTAGAAAGAGAGGAAAAGAAAGAAAGGGGTAAGACGGAGGTAAAAAGAGCAGGAGAGAGAGTGTAAGAGAGCAAGAAAGAGGAAAAGACAGATATAAAAAAAAAGGAAAGGAAGAGAAGGAAAAGAGTGATGAGAGAGAAGAGTAGAGTGGTTTGTATGCTAAAATGAGTTTGACATTGGGGGCCGAGGAGCCGCCGGTGATGAAGAGCGCGGGTGAGATACAGGAGTCTGGACAAACAGCACACGAGGTCCTCTGACTCTGACTTTACCCTCGAGAAGAACGTTTTACCAACAACATATTTACGCCGACAAAGTGTGACACCATCCGAGGGAAAGAGGGAGGCAGGGGGAGAGAGTCTGGAGGGTCAAGTCTGATGGATTATGAAAAGTAAACACATATGTAACGTTTCTGGTGGCAATATCGCTGTAATTTGACGGTTTTACAATTTTATTTTAAGGTGGAAGATGAGAAAAGGTTTGTAGGTGACAAATTTGACCATAACGTTAAAGTGTTTATGGCAGATTAGACCAAACATTTCACTAAAATTTAGTGAACATGATTATATTTAAGATTTTACTCAATATTTTTTCTATTTGTCCCTTAGTTTTCCAGTTTTTGTAAAGTTTATAATGTTTATTTCCTGTAAACATGTGTAAGATGTGACAGAGGTAATTCTACAACGGTTACCTAGCAACCATACTGTAAACAAGAGCCAAAATCCATATAAATTACAAAATATTTTGGAATTGACAATAAATAATACCCAATAACACCTATTTTGTTGAACGACTGTTTAAACTGAGAATAATGTGTCAGTCGTCTGTAAATTGTCCCTGTATTTTCATGGTACGTCGCTTTTTGATGACGTCACTGTTTTTCCAAAATGTCTTCACAAACTGCAACTTCATGCATAATATACAGCAGTGTTTTTCAACCTTTTCGGAGTCGCGGCACACTTTTTGGGTTTGAAAGATACCACGGCGTACCAACTACTATTAAAACATTACCAAATCAGACCATTTAGTAAAAAAAGGAGGGTACATAAAAATGTCTGTGCCCTTGTCTAGTTCTTCAAACTTGACAGTATTGCTCTCAGTTGATGCAGAAGTTGCTCAAGACATTCTAAAATGTCAATTACATTCGCATTTATTTACATATTGACTCACATTGGATATTTTTTCAAGGCACACCTGACGAAACTTCAAGGCGCACTAGTGTTCAAATCAAGGATATACAGCACGGGTTCTATCCCACCAAACTAAGTAATAATTCATGTGCACTTTAACCTTCAAGGACACACATTATGCATTCATTGAACTGTTATCAGTCTTTAAACGTGCTCTGGAGTACATTTGCTTTGGCATCTCACGCTTTAGGACTAAAAAATGTATCTGAAAGCATACATTACTTTATAGCTGTGAGACAATCATTCATCAGGAATTATGATAGCGCTCTGACCATCGGAAAGAAGAAAGTCTGGCATGCAAATGTCAGCACACATGATTTGAGGCAGAAATGCTTACAACGAGTCTGGTTATGTTTTACGGACTCGAAAACAGCAGGGGACCTCTGGATTTCTACCATTGATGTCACGCCTCAGAGAAATTTGAAATAGAGTGTTTTTCTGAGGCTTAGAAAGGAGAAGATATACTATAAGATATATATAAGATTCATCAAACCTAAATGAAGCTAAATATAACTCCAGGTATGTTTTTGATGAGTGAACGATGTTAAAACATGATTAACAGCTCGAAAAGGTAAATTGTGCATCATAATTGTCCTGTTTTTCTTTTGTTTTCAATATATATTACAAATACAAATAAACTGAACAAGACCAGAGAGAGTGAAAGACAAAATAAAGAAACAGAGCATCCCAAAGAATAAAAAACACAATATAAAATGTCATTTGTCCCCGATATGTGTCTTTTAATACTCCATCAAGCACTGTAATGTGGTTATTTGATAAAATGCATCAGTTATGAATTAAGGGCAACTAAACGTGTCTGTCATTGTGTAGACTAAAACTGGACTACAACCAGAAAGACTTATTTGATCCTTTAGTCTTCCACTTAAACAAAACATTACATTACAACTTCACCAAAGGCTAGACCAATGCATTACGTTGTTTTGTTCAAGTCTCGTTCCTATTAAAAGTTCCCAAACACATTCCCATTCTCAGATAGGCGCTGGTCATTTGTTCTCCTGTAAAGACTTTAATGACTCCAGCCACGATTTAACATTAATCCAGACGGAGGACACGTAATTACCTCCACGGAAGACAAACAGGTCTAAAACAAACCACTGGCAAAAGGCATAAAACGAACTATGAAATATAAGCAGTACGTGCACTAATAACGTGTTATTAAATAAGTCGTTGTGTAACATTCATTCATTACTACTGTTTAATGCGTTGATATTTGGAGGAGAAATGTACAGAACGACTACAAAAGTGCATTTATTTCTATGAATACTACGCTCTGAAGGTAACATTTTATTGTAATAACATTTGGTCATTGCTTACTATATGATAGTTGTATTTGTTTTGCGCAAAAATACAGCTAAAGTGCTAAAGTCTAAACCTTTACTACCCAAAACAGCCAGTGGCCAATGTGGGCATCCTTTGTAAATGAAACAGTTTTAAAATACAGTGATCCCTCGCTATATCGCGTTTCATCTTTCACGGCTTCGCTGATTTTTTTTACAGTGCGGATATTTTTACAGTGCATCCACTGAACTTCAGCGCACGCACAAGAACTGGACCCTTTGATGAGTCGTTCATTGCAGTTCTCAAATATAATCGAAGGTGGCATATCCGTTTATAAAAAAAAAAAGCTTCTTGCTCAGAAAAAGAAAGAGCACCAACAACTAAAGAAAGACTCCTGCGCCTTCAGTAGAAACAGAGGCTACAGCGGAGCGGAGTCAGGACGAAGAGGCACAGACTGTGAAATACGACTGTTTACAACCTTGTATTACTATATTAAAATTATTGTTTTAAACAAATTTTGGGCTTTAAAACAGGTTTTGATTTTTGGTTTCATTCCATAGTTCAGTATTGCATTGTAAAATAATAAAAAATAAAGCTGTGACTACTTCACGGATTTCACTTTTCGCGTGTTATTTTTGGAACGCAACTCCCGTGATAAACGAGGGATCACTGTAGTCCATTTAAGGAGAGCAGTGGCGCACTTATCATAAGGCAACATGCCACAATTGCCTTGAGCCCCCAACCTGAAGGGGCCCCCAACAAGTTGCCCTTCCTGATGATCACAGACGCACGGCTCTGAAACAGTTGCTTCACAATACAGTTGTCCAGTGAACTTTTAAACAAGAAAATGACCAACAAAATAATCTGGAATTGTCAGCTATATTAATCCTGCCCCCAAATAAAGTTAAATAGTAAATAAATGAACAAATGAAAACCATATTTTTAAATCAGCTGGAACGTGTGTTAAAATATACAAACGGGAAATATAGTTTGATTTCTTAAATATTTTTCTGGGGAAGGACCCCCAAACCCCGCTGTTTAGAGCATATAGCTGTTGCACAAAGGAATTAGAATAGTTCACTTAACATCGCAAATTTATGAAACTGTCCGGCCACCACATATAATAAAATTAAGTAAGTAGTAAAAAAATCTTTCATCAATAATTCAACAGACACGACAGAAAAGTTATAGAAAATTGAACATGAGGAGGAGGGGCCTGGACTTAACTTTGTGTTGAGCCCCCAGAATTCCTAAGTCCGTCACTGAAGGGGGCGTGATGTCAAAATAATTTGTTAATTTTTCATTTTTTTATATAGCTGTTACTTCAGATCAGTCCAATCCAAATGTATTTGTACAACACATTTCATAAAATAGTTTCCAAAGGCAATAATAGCAATATAAAAAAAAAACTTTTATCTCAAAAAGTTGTCAGAATAATATGCAAATTCTAGTTTTTGTGATTTCGACAAATGAAAGTGCTATTTTGATTCAATTGTAATATATCTTGCAGCTCTACAATACACCGGCGTGGACAAGAACAAATACTAAATTAAGACAAAATCCAGGCAAAACTAGAGCTCTAACGATGAATAATTTCAACAAAGGCCTAAAACAAAATAACCAAGCACATGCCAACTGCAAAAAGTCACATAGTTCTATTTTAAGCATCGACAAAAGAAGAATAAAGACATATTTCTGTTCTTAAACGCTCATTCATAAATCTACCAGTACACAACAAAATCTGGACTAAACTGGGACTAAACAAAGGCCACACCAAGTTGGAATCAAACTAGAACAATTGTGAACATAGCCTTATACGCCCCTTTTTTAATCAAATAGAGATTATTTCCAACTTTATTTGCTTAGTGCATGTCATAGATAAGACAGTGCTGCACAAAATAGCAAAATAAAACAACTAAGACAACATTAAGCTCTGAAAGTCAAATTAAATACCAATTCAGGGTTAGTTTTGCAATAAAACTCAGGCCAAACCTCCATGCCGTGGCAGTAAAACAGAATAACAAACTAAAGCAGTGCAGGACTCACGTTTCGGTCTTGTAGGTGGAGCATCTCTCCAGGGGGATCTTCAGGACGCGGTCGCTCAGTCCCACAAACAGGGAGCGGTCGCTGTGCAGGATCTGGAGGCTCAGGATTGGCTGTCGGAGTCCAGAGGGGAGGAGCTCCATCTCCTCCAGGTAACAGCCCTGGAGGCTCTTGTTGGGCGTGGCCAAGGCTTTGAGGATAGAGCCGTATTCTGTGAGGAAATAATGAACGATGAACGAATAATGGACTGGTCTAACAACAGTTTTCTGGTAAAGCTGCAACAATTGATTGACTATGAAAAAAAATAATTGTGGTTGTATTTTAATCATCGAAATTGTTAGTCGTTAAAGTGCGTATGACAGGTTTTTATGATTTTCTAATTTTGACTTTATTCAGTGCATTAATACTTGTTATAAATATATAAAATAGTTTCACACCAATCAGGTCACTGTTTGTGGAGAAAAGTTGAAAAATATGTTGAAAATGACAGGAAGTAAACAAACTGATGACATCACACTGGGGAGACAAACTTTATACATGATTTACACAAAATAAACTATTACTTTTTGAGCATTTAACCTTTAATTCAACTAAATAAGTTCAGATATATTTTTATTTGTCAGGTAAAAGAACTGATGACATTAGATGAGTTTTAGCCCAGTTTACAGTCTGGTTGCTATGGTAATTTCCTAGTGTGATGTCATTATTTACAACCAGGAAGTGAAATTAAAACGTATAAAACTGCTAAATCGGGATAACATTTGTAAAGAATTTTAGCAAAACTTGAAATATATTTATCTTAACTGCATTTTACGTAAATGAGTGTCCGACCTGTCATGGGCCCTTTAAGGGTGCATTCACACATTATAATTAGGATTAAACCAGGATTTAATCTGGATCTAAACCTAGACAAGATCAGGACTAAACGAGGACTAAACAGGACCAAACCAAGTCCACATCAGGACTAAGATTAGCTCGATTTAGTGATTGTTATAAAAGAGATTTTATAACAATGGAATTATGGGTAACACTTTATTATAACTACACTTATTCATGACTTAATAAAGCATGAACAAAAACTTAGTTCACAATCAACAAATAGTTTATGAAGAATGATTCAGGCTTAGTAACTATTTAACAAATATTCTAAGCCTAATTTCTAACCTTAATCTTAATTAAGTAGTTACTAATCCTGAATCATGTTTAATAAACTATATATTCAGTATTAAGTCTTTGTTAATGCTTTATTAAGGCAAAATAAGATGTAGTTATTATAAAGTGGTACCGAATTATGTAATGAAGAAAAAGCTATTTGTAAATATTCTCTATCTAGAAGCTTTCAATCACATTTCATTGATAATGTATTAAAAAAGAAAAAGAAATAATAATTTGACGGTAGCATAGCAGTTAGCGCTCTCACTTCACAGCCGTCCATTACTGATTCATTTCTCACTCATACCTGTCTAAAGTTGGAAAAACTACTGTAAACAACTCTTCAGATTGTTAATAGTTTTGAGTGAAAATGTTGCGTTTCTTCTCAGCGTCCGACCAGAAGCACATGAGCGAGCACAGGTCGGGTGAACATGCTCCGGCCACAGAGGAACCTTTTGTCCAAACTGCCCGACATGAAAGAGGCATCAGTCGACCAGAACATATGGTCCTGCTGTTAGGGGTTTCTGGGATTGAAAGAGGGAACATGGAGTCACCACTCGTTCCCTTCATTCATTTACTGTATGTGTAGTTTTGTAATTATTCTACGACAATATCAGTACATTGTCATAGTTTTATTCAACAAAAATGAATCCTATTTCAGTCATTGTTTGAGTTATTACGATTCATTTTTATTTACACTGCAAAAAAGCAATTTCTAGCTGAGTTAAAATGTCTTGATGTCAGGTTTTCATTAGTTAAGACTATTGTTTTTTGATAGAACTAGAATATTTTTCTTGTTTCAACCCGTTTCTGACTTCTTTCAATACATTACTTTCTTACTTCAAGCAAAATTATCTGCTACTGGGTTAAGATAATTTTCCTTACCCACCGGCACATGTATTTTCTTATTATAAACTAAATAATCGCATGAATTACCTTGAAATACCTTGAAACCAACAAAATATTCTGCATCACATAAACAATTAAATCTCATCAAGTCAAAACTACTCAAATCCAGAGAAAAATGATAATTTCAAGTCATTTTAAGATATGCAATGTAGATAACAATAACAATATATCATAAAAAAGCCATCTATTTGCACTACTGACTGTCCAACTGTAAATTTCTGTATATTGACCTTATTCTGCCCCGCCCACTTTTGCCGTTTTTTGCACTTTTGTTGTAAACGCACTTCCGTTTGACGAGAACTCCGTTAAAGCTAATGACGAACGAGGGAAAAGTCTTGCCGCTAAAATGTTACATAAAGTAGGTTGATTTGTGTAAAATGTTTAATGAACACGAGCAACAACAAGTCAACAACGCAACGATTTCCTGGTCAGTCTGAAAACGGCTTTTTAGTCCATGTAGAACTTATTTTCTGTTGAGCTTGTCTGCCCCGTGTAAACTAATACAACAGAAACAAGACGGCGGCGCGTACAGCAACTTCCGGAATAAGGTGAATAGTCTTAGTCTATCTTAGTCTACTTTATTTTATCTTATTGTTATGCATGCCTCTTTTATATATTTTATTCATTGTTTTATGTTGCACCTTACGCCGAAGCAAGTTCCTATTGTGAATTTTGACAATAAACCGATTCTGATTACTTGACAAAATGCCCACTGCTGGCACACACTGTACAAGTTTAACTGCGTGTAAATGAGTGGCGCTGACCGGTGCTGATGTAGATGACGTGGTAGAGCGTGTCCATGCCCTGCACGATGTCCACCACGAGGCTGGAGAACCTGACGTCGTCCTGCATCACCAGAGGGTCCGTGGTCTCCGGCTGCACCACGTCGTTCATCAGGTACAGCCTCTGGGCGTCCTGAAGGCTGCGCTCCGTCAGGCCCTCGTTTGGACCGCGCTCCGAAATCGTCCCACACTGAGGAAAACGGGAAAGGGTCAGGAATTGTGTTAAAGTTAGGGATGGGACAAGAATAAGATTAAATGGTACCACTTTATAATAACTACATCTTATTTTGCCTTAATAAAGCATTAAAAAAGACTTAAATAATAATGAATATATAGTTTATTAAACATGATTCAGGATTAGTAACTATTTAATTAAGGTTAGGGTTAGAATATTTGTTAAATAGTTAGTAAATCTGAATCATTCTTAATAAACTATTTGTTGATTATGAATTAAATCTTTGTTCATGCTTTATTAAGGCATGAATAAGTGCAGTTATTATAAAGTGTTACCGGTTAAATCTGAGGCGAGACACTACACAAATGGACTAATTTTGTTTTTTGGTCAGTTTGCTCTCTCAACATATCGGCTTTCAAGTGGAAACAACAAACTGGTTCAATCTGCTCCTAAAGACGTTTTATTATTTCATTTAATCCACTTCATCCATAGATTTCTCTGGGACATTGTGACTTCAAAGGCTGTTTTCTTAAATAGCACTTTTCTCCCACAAAGACATAAAGGAACAGAAGATTTTTTTGATATCTAATTCTAAAACTGATTTATTGAAGTTTTAAGTAAAAAAACTGAGGCGAAATTTTAATTTTTAGGACAATTTTCAGTCAACTCTAGTTCACTCAAAAACTAAATAAGAAACCCAAAATCCCCTCTGTACATTTTTTTTGTAACTAATATGTGAACCAAGAAATTTAAACCTGGTTCTGTCCGTTTTTCAGGTTTAAATGTTACAAATATGTGCAATTTTGGCCATTTTTACACATAAAATGCCTTATTTCTATATGAAAACTTCGACAAAATGAAAAACTTACATTTTTGTGAGTAAACTACAGGAAAAGTTTCAAATTGATATCTTTATATTTAAGATTTTTTCCAATTCCCCTGTAGTGTTTTGTCTAAACTATTGAGAAACCATCAGCCAACGCAATCCAAAATGTCACCAATTATAATATTGAAAAAACAACAAAGCTACAAATCAGATCAGTAAAGAATGCTTCTTTCTCGGTGTGTTTTTTGAGAAATAAAAAGCCTGTAATTGAATGAATGTAAGAAATATAATATATAAGTAAGTAAGTATATAATATAAGTTTATAATATAAGTTTAATGCCATACTGTGGAAAATTTCAGGTAAATATAACAAGCGGGGACTGACTTTCCACCAGAAAAGTTATATAAACCTTTGAGTTATGTTTTATTGTCACTGTGGGAACATTCTCTCTCCAAACTTTGCATGACCACTACAAACACCATTGCATTTTTAAACCTTGAATTTTTCTGCATTTTTGTGCTGTTGTTGAGGGAAATTAAATTATACATTAAAACAGTTCTTCACGCTGAGGCATAAATGTTATCCATAATTCAATACATAAGAAAGTTTGCAATTTTATGAGCTATGGTTTGCTTTGGTCCGTGTATAGTTTGTTGCAAATTTAAGGAGAGACACTACAGGCAAAACTTATTTTTTAAATATTTTTGTTTTTTGCTCAGTTTGCTCTTTCAGCATATCAGCTTATATGTGGAAACAAAAAACTTGTCCAATCTGCTTTTAAAGATGTTTTAGTATTTAATTTAATCCACTTCATCCATAGATTTCTCAGGGACATTGTAACTTCAAAGGCAGTTTTCTTAAAATGCATATTTTTTTCCTGCAAATACATAAAGATCAACCTTGAAGTAGCTCCTGTACAATCTTGGACTCAACAAGATTTTGACGAAACATACAGAAGTTTTTTTTAATGTCTAATTCTAAAACTAATTTACTGAAGTTTTAAGTTTAAAAAAAAAACTGAGGCGAAATTTGAATTTTTACCATTTGAATTTTTACAATTTTAATTCAACTCTTGTTTACAGTGATCCCTCGTTTATCGCGGGAGTTGCGTTCCAAAAATAACACGCGAAAAGTGAAATCCGTGAAGTAGTCACAGCTTTATTTTTTATTTTTTTACAATGCAATACTGAACTATGGAATGAAACCAAAAATCAAAACCTGTTTTAAAGCCCATAATGTGTTTAAAACAATATTTTTAATATAGTAATACAAGGTTGTAAACATTGTCACTGGCGTATTTCACAGTCTGTGCCTCTGACTCCGCTCCGCTGTAGCGTCTGTTTCTACTGAAGGCGCAGGAGAAGAACATTGTTATGGGGAGTTGTTGGCGCTCTTTCTTTTTCTGAGCAAGAAGATTTTTATAAACGGATATGCCACCTTCGATTATATTTGAGAACTGCAATGAACGACTCAAAGGGTCCCGTTCTTGTGCGTGCGCTGAAGTTCAGTGGATGCACTGTAAAAATATCCGCACTGTAAAAAAAATCCGTGAAGCAGCGAAGCCGTGAAAGATGAAACGCGATATAGCGAGGGATCACTGTACTCAAAAACTAAATAATCAATCCAAATTCCCCTTGGTAAATTTTTTGTAACTAATATGCGTACAAAAGGTACCAAGAAATTTAAATTTCTTTTTCAGGTTTAAATGTCACAAATATGTGTATTTTTGGTCATTTTTACACATAAAATGCCTAATTTCTATATGAAACCTTTACATGATGAAAAAATTGGAATATATTTTTTTTTATTACACTTATCTGAGTAAACTACAGGAGAAGCTTCAAATTGATATCTTTAAATTTAGGATTTGTCCTATTCACCTGTAGAGTCTGGCCTCAATGACTGAAAACAACTGCACACACCTGGAGGAGGTTTTATTGGTAAAATCCAACACGTCAATGGTCTTTGAGTGCTGTCATTGAGGGTGAAGATGATGGAGAACATGTTTTTTCCTTTGCACTGACCTGAAAGTTGTGTATGGGGTTGGACGTGGGCAGCCATGTGGAGCGGGGGTTTTCCTGGGACCTGAAGGGGCCGTTGAAGGCCTGTGTGATGGCGCTCAGGTTGAACGCACACACCGCAGACGCCGCTATACTGTTGCTTCATGGAGACAAAAACACACAAGGACAATGACATTAGGGAAGAGAATTCATGACACGATATTGAAAGAGAAAATGTGCTGTAAAGACATTTGACACTGAGAAAACACTTCATAACCATGGCCTTTATCGTTTTTGTAAAAGCTTTTACAGTTGTTTCCACTCCGAAAAGAAACAATCTGTCATTAATGTTACCTAATCCAATATTTGTCGATGTAAATGAGCAGAATTTGTTTTCCCACGACACAGATATGTAGTAAAAGCAGCTCTTAGAGTCAAAATGAGACCACTGTGTGATGTCTGCATCTAATTATAAAGGATTTAACACAAGTCACATTTTTAAACTGTCAACAATTTTAATAACTATCGTGATATTATCGTAATTATTTCGTCCATTATAATCGTGACACAAAATGTCCATATTGCTCCTGCCTACTCCTTACATACTACACAAACATCTTGACTTAAGGTGAGACGCTGCAGGTTAAATTTAAGGATATCAATTTGAAACTTCTCCTGTAGTTTCTTCACATAAATGTAAGAAAAAAAATTTATTAATGTATTACAAGTTTTTCATCAAGTCATGTTTTCATGTAGAATAATACATTTCATGTGTAAAAATGGCCAAAACTGCATTAATTTGCATATAAACCTGAAAAATGGACAGAACTAGGTTTTTGACACATTATAGTTACAAAAAAAACGATTTTGGATTTCTTATTTAGTTTTTTAAGTAAACTAGACACTGAAAATTGGCCTAAAAATTCAAATTTTGCCTCGTTGTTTTGACTTAAAAAGTCAATAAATCAGTTTTAGAATTAGATAAACAAATCCTTCTGTACGTTTCGTCAAACTCCAAGATTGTACAGTTTGGTGTTGGATCTTTAAATGGTAATTATGTTAAACATTTTTAAGAACAGATTGGACAAGTTTGCTGTTTCCACATGAAAGCTGATATGTTGAGAGAGCAAACTGACCTTAAAAAAAAAAAAAAAAAAGTTTTGCCTGTAATGTATAATTGTGCAACTCGAAGCAAGGGAATTCAGATTCTTTTAAACAAACAGTAATTTATATAGGTAATGGTGCCCCTAATAATAAAGAAAAAATAAACCCTTGATCAAGTGTAAAATCCAAGACTAAATTCATGCACACAAAGCTGAATAAAAAGGTAACAAATGAAGACTCTTGACTATAAGCAGATGAAGCTCGAAGGACATTTTAAGAGTCATTTCCTCGTACTTCACACACTCTTTCATTCTTGGGCAGTGATATTACACAGAGCACAATGGCAGCGATCTCTTCACTCCACGAACATCTTAATAAATGTGACAGAAGCTCAAGATCTGTATTTTGGGACGTGATGTAACGTGAGCGCTGGGGTTTGAGCTGCTCTCGACTCGCTGTCCCAGAGGCTAAGCTGCACTACCTGCGTCGCACAATGGGGACAGCATTAAGCCCGGGATATCGGAGGAAGTGGAACAGATTAGGCAGGTGTAGCGTCAGGAGCTAACGGGGCTAAACTGGTCGAGAGAGAGAGGGATGAGGGGAAGGGAAAGAGAGGGAGAGAGGAGGGACAGGAAAATGAGAGATAAGAAAGGAGAAGGCTAAGAGACGAGAGGGAGGAAAGAAATAGGGAGAGAGAAAAGGGGGACATGATTACAAAGATGAGGTGGTGATGCAGAGAGAAAGAGAAAAGAGGAAGAGGGGAAGAGACAGAGAGAAAAAAAGCAAAAAATAAAGGGGAGAGAGAAAGAAGACTGAAAAGGGAAAAGGAAGAGAGAAAGAAAAGAGAGAGAAGAGGTAGTGAGTGAGGGAAATGAGAGGCAGACAGAGAAGAGAGGGGGAGGAGTGAAAGAGAGGGAAAGAAAGAGAGAGAAGGTGCCGGAGAGTGAGGGGAAAGAAAGGAGAGGGTGATAGAGGACAAAAGAGAAAGTAAGAGAGACTTATGAGATATGAGAAGGCAGGTGGGAGAGAGAAAGAGAGACAACAAAAGAGAAGAGCGGAGAAAGAGAGAGAAGAGAGGAGGGGGAGATGATGAAAAGAGAAAACGAGGAAGAGAGTGAAGACAGAGGAGAGCGAGGGGAGAGAATGATAAAGAGGGAGTGAGACCGAGATAAAGAGAAGGAGAAAAAAGAGGGAGGAGAAAAGAGGTGGCAGAAGGAGAGGGAGATGATAAAAAGAGAAAACAAGGAAGAGAGAGAAGACGGAGTGGAACGAGGGGAGCGAAATGGGTGATAAAGAGAAGATGGGAGTAAAAGTAAATAAGAGAAAGAAGAGGGAGTGAGAGAGATGAGAGAGACAACGAGATGAGAGATGGCAGGAAAGAGGGGAGAGAAAGGAGAAGGTGACAAAAAGAAGGGAGTGAAAGAGAGAAAAACAAGACAGAGGAAGAGAGAAGAGGGGGAAGGAGAGAGAGTGAGAGAGAAAGCTGTGAGGGTGAGAAGGGAGTGAGAGTGAGGAAGATTGAATAAGGAAGAATTAAAGAAAGAAAGAAGAGGGAGTGAGAGTGAGAGAGACAGATGTAAGACTGGCAGGAAGGAGGGAAGAGGAAGGAGAAGGTGATAAAAAGAAGGGAGTGAGAGAGAGAGAAACAAAGAGGAGAGAGGGAAGGAGAAAAGGGGGAAGGAGAGAGAGACAACAGGAAGTGAGAGAGACAACAGAGATGAGAGATGGGCAGGAAAGAGAGAAAGGAGAAGGTCATAAAAAGAAGGGAGTTAGCGAGAGAGAGAAAGGGGAGAGGAAGAGAGAAGAAGGGGAAGGAGAGAGAGAGAGAGAAAGAGGGCAGAAAGGGTGAGAAGGGAGTGAGGAAGATTTAAAGAAAGAAAGAGAGAGCAAAGAGGGAGAAAGAGAAAAAAGACAAGAGCAGAGAAAAGGAGAGAGAAGCAGAGAGAAGGGGAGGAGGGGAGGGAAATGGGAGAGTAATGAAGAAGGGAGAGAGCCAGAGAGTGTGAGAGAGAGGGTGAGATAGAGGTTATTATGGCTCAGAGGCTCTTTGGACATAATACGGTGCAAAGTAATGAGATTTTTAACTGCCCAAAACCACTGCTGGTGCTGTTTTCTTTAGCGTCGAAAAGAGCTACAGCGAGTTTAGCGAGTCACTCTGAGCTGAGATTAAAGGGCCTGTACCGGATTGTTATTTACTCTAGTTAAGATAAATTCTCTTTACATTACACTCTGTTTGAGACAAGCGACTTTGTGTAAAGACTTTGGGTTTTGTAATCTGGACTTGTTCTAACGCACTTTGTTTGGAATAAACTAGTGCAGAAGTGTTTGTCAGGGTCACCTCTTTTCAGCCAATCAGCCAGAGGTGGAAAAAGTAACAACGTACAAAAGTAAAAGGTATCTGTACTTTACTTAAGAACATTTGACAAATACTTTTTACTTTTACTTCACTACATTTCAGAGCATCCATTACATTTTTGAAGAAGTATATTTTCATGAAAAGGTTGAGGGGTTTATTTTTTAGCACATTTATGGCGACATCTTGCATGTTTTTTGTTTGTTTTTTTCTAGTTTGAGCAAACAAAAAGACTCTAAAGAGAAAAATAACCTGGAAAGTTGCCTTTAAGAACCAAAACTCAACAGAATAAATTAACTCTAAATTACAATTTGATACTTTAATAGTTCTCCAAACCAAAAATAATTACTTTTAACTCTTAAAGTACATTTTTAAAGGAGTACTTTAACACTTTCACTTGAGTATTTTTTTGCTGTTGTATCAGTACTTTTACTTGAGTAACAAAATGGAATACTTCATCCACCGCTGCAATCAGGCACATCGTACACTATGAATCATGGGAAAATAACTGCTTGACACTGTCCCAGACATGTGATTCTGTCATGGTGCAGTTTCAAAAGCGCTAAAAGCTAAAGTGAGAGGAACTATCTGGAAACAACTGCGTTTCTGAGTCACGGTGCGATATTGAGTGAAAGGAAGGACTATGTGGGCGGGGCTAATGGTTCAAACAAAAACATGCTCCTGTCTCAAGGTTTAAAATGAGGGAGGAGACATTACCACAAAACACTGTCAAATATGTCCACACGAGGGCGCAAAAGTGAGATGTCGACTTGTGAGTGTCGACTTGTTCAACACAGATCTGATACGCCATTAATGTTAGATTTCAGAGTTAGTTATTAATAAATGAGATGTATGAGGGAATATATATTATGCTAAAGTGCCTTTGACAGGTTAGACAACACATTTAAGGTGAGACACTAAATTTAAAGATATACATTTTACACTTCTTCTGTACTTTAGTCACATAAATGTAAGGAAAAAAATATATTACAAGTTTTTAATCATATCGAGTTTTCATGTAGAAATACGGCATTTTGTGTGTAAAAACGACCAAAAATACAGATATTTGGGACATTTAAATCTGAAAAATGGACGTCCTTTGTTGAACTGGTTTAGCCCAAAGTCTAGACCGAGAATAGTCCAGTTTTAGACCTGGTTTAGATCTGGTGGTAGTCGCCAAATATTTTCTTGTCTGAAAAGTTTGACAATCACAGACCCATACTGTTTGTAAAAGCTTTTAAAGTACTAGCAGATCCACGATATTAATAATATTATTCCTAAAACACTAAAAAGCCCAGACATATGTGCATACTTCGCTCAAACTGGCGCACACAGGTTTATACGGGACATTTGGGACATTTACCTCACGCTCACGCAGCAGGCAGACATATTTTATTACATTACAGGTCTACAGGGGGCAGTAGAGAGACTTGGACCCTGACCCGACGCATGTCCAAACAGAGAAAACAGAAGAAAAACAAACCGTAAAAGTGTGATTAGCGTCCCTTATGTCACGCTGGAGTCGGGCCACGCTGCAGTTTTCAATCCTATTTACATTTTTATGGTTCAGAACACACAGATATCAATATAAAGTGAACGGGCAGCGAGACAAGACGGGAAACCGAAGCCAAACGACAGCCATCTGGACTCCACCAAATGTTTTAATGTCTGTAAATTTAGTCGGACTTTAAATGTTTTGTTTTGCTTTGCGCGGGGGAAGAGCGCGGTTGTGATTGTAAAAAGTTGACTTCCAAAATGCAGCCGACGATGCCGTGTCGTGCTCAGGTGGAGGGTCCTGTGAGCAAAAGCGCTGTACAGGATTCTTACTGTTTCGAAACGTGAAAAACAGAGCTAGTTCATTTTAAAGTCTAACGTTCACTTTCCTAATGCAGTCCCAGCATCCTAAATATGTGACAAGAACAACATTAAACAGCTGTGTGTCTCAGTGGATGGAGTCAAGCTTTGAAATGCATTAAATTATGACTTTAAATGCTGCACTAACATTTAGAAATTTTAAATGTAAAAGGCGAAAATGCTGATGGACTGTGTAAAAAAGGGAAGTAATTAAGTCAAAGAAATGTAAATCATAACAGAAAATTGTAACATTACATATGGTTAGTGGAAAGACTGAGAAGAATTGAACATTTTATTTGAATTGATTTGTGAAAGGAGCTGGGTTTATCAGATTTATCTTCTTCCTGTTCCTTTTGTTCATGCCAATAATGCATTAAATTAGTTGGAACTGTTTTTGATTTCTGAATGTGTGCTGTCGAAAGTAAATGGCATGATAAATAAATAAATAAATATTCAACACAAGTTTTGTCGTCCCGAGTAAAGCTAACAAACATTAGCATGCTAACGGTGCACTTCCTGCTTCTCGTAGAATGAATCGCTCTATAAACAGATCTAGAGAAAGCGCTGTGGTCTCATTTTCTCCTGAATAGATGCTTTCACTATATATCTGTACTGGGGCAAAACAGAATTTACCTTATTTGTGTGCAAAAAAATTGGATGCATGGACCAGTAACAGTAAAAATGAGGTACAGCACCTTTAAGTCTCATTTAAGCACCATTTTTAATACGAAAACAGATCGTTCGAAGTGTAGTTACCGTAGCTTCTTAATTCATACTTCCAACCATTTCTAATCTCAAGGATGTGTTCTGTTCAATAACCACCAGATGGCGCTCAAAGTCAGTTAGCGAATAGACTAAAATGGAGGAAAAACAAACATGGAGGCTCCAGCGGCAGTTTTTAGATCAGATTTGTTTGAAGTTGTTGAAAAGTGTCAATAAAACGAGGTGAGAGAAGCGTTTGTTTTGCAGCTTGTTCTTGCCAGTTTTTAAAAAGTTGGGCTTCTACTGTTGCGCTCACTACTGCCCCCAGTGGTCAGCTAGAATAAAACAAAGACAAATCTAGAACGTAACAAATAAAGATATGCTCGAATCAGGACTAAGCGGACAAACCTAGATCTAGGACTCTGAAAACTCATTTTAAAACTACATGGCTTGCTACCCAAAGATTATTATTGTATTTATTGATGTATAAACCTGTATCATTAACAAGTCCGAGACAGAAAGCATAATTAGCACAGCCATATTGTAAAAGATCACGTATAAGCTAATGCGTGCTTCTCCATGCGCCATTAAACATCTGCATCGTAAACAGATGCTAAGCTAATATGTTATTGCTTATATATTCTAACACTGCATAGGTCACACACAAGCTGAAATAATTAGCGCTTGTTAGCCATGAAACCCCTGCAGAATTTATATTGCACTAATTTATATGCTATGTATTCATAACTGACATTAGCATACAGACATTTGATTTTACAGTATGAATGCTTTGACAAACAATAATACTGGACTAAATAATGAAAGATTAATGCAGCTTTTTTTTTTCTTTTTGCATAGTAATTAGGGATGTTTTCAGTGTGTACATTTGTAGACCATATTTTATGCTTAGTATCTTGCATGTTTTATCTATAATTGTGCATCTATAATGAAATGTAAAATAATGGACTGTTGACAAAAAGAAACATCATTATTGTAAACAAAACAAGCCATTTCACATTTACAGTTTAAAACTATTTTCATATTTTCATGCAACGATAAGGATAGTTTTGAGTTAACTGTTAAATTTGGTTGATAATATTTTGTACATTTTGTGTTATTTTTGTAGATAAATGTCCAATTTATTGTGCTGTGGTTCTGTTTTTTTTTTTTTTGTTTTTTTTTTAGTAAAGGGCACAATATGCTCCTGCTTTCACCTGCTCAGGGACTAATTATTTTTGTCTGTTGTGATTGATTTGATACATTTTTTTGTAGGATTGTACTTGCATTTACTTAAAAAAAAAAAAAAAAAATGCACCTCTTGGAGCAATTTTCAGACACTATATTTGACGGTGTCTTATACTACTACTTTTTACTGTATTTTTACTTGAGTAATATTATTACTAAATATACTGTATCTATAATAAGTAAAAGTACTCTTACTTCTTTAAAAGTGTTGGCTCCTCTTCTCACTCTGAGTAAATCTTTATATTAAGACATGTTCAGACTCTTTCTGCTGGACAGAGCTGTTGTTGTTGAGGGCTGATTGTGACTCCCGTCAGGTGCGTCCAGGACAGAGAGAGTCTCCAGGCAAAACGTGTCAAACTCAGAGTCAAACGCTTGATGAGGTTCATAAAACATCCAGGATGTTTATCAAGTATTTGAATCGGAGTTTGACACGTTTTGCCTGGTGCCTGTGACTGTTTGAACATTTCTTAATTATATTCTCCTGGATGTTTTATGAACTTCATCAAAAACTTTACACTGAATATATGAAATTATTTGAACATTTGTGTTTCATACAACGCTTTTTCAGATATCATTTAGTTTTTCAAATTGTTCTATTCTATGAAAAGAGCTGATGTCATACTTTTTTTTTTTTTTTTTACATTATTCATTCCTTCCAAATAATTACAAAAACTAGAAAACCATTATGTCTACACAGTTACTCTTACTCTAAGTACTCCTGCAATAATTTCCACAAATACTTTCTTA
The DNA here is from genome assembly GCA_019453435.1 of Rhinogobius similis. NCBI lineage: Eukaryota > Metazoa > Chordata > Actinopteri > Gobiiformes > Gobiidae > Rhinogobius > Rhinogobius similis. The sequence continues at coordinate 11,931,693 of CM033633.1, read as the reverse complement.
CTCTTATTTGAGTAATTTCTTGCAACTCTAGTTTGTATTTCTACTTGAGTAATATTATTTTGTTCTAGTTCTAGTAGCTTTTGCTTTAGAACAATTTTTAACAACTCTGCTCTCATCTGAAATAGAGATTATGTACTGACATTCTTTAATTCGAAAAATTCTCCTCAATTTACAATTGAGAAAATGTGTTTCTTTGCTAATGCTGTGCTTTTTTTTGGTCCATGAAGCTGTTGTTTCACTCAAATTAACTTTATTCCGCAAAATGTGAACTGAAAGTAGTTTCTTTGTTGTTGCGCTGATTGTGCAGAACTTAGCTAGCTTGTTTGTTAACAGCAGTTGGAGATTTAGGACACTTCAACTGCTGCACAACAATTAATTTCCTCAACACTTGGATTCAGAAACATTATTTCCGGAGAGTAATGTAACTGTTTACTTGATTTTCTGCTTTTAGATGTGAGATACAAACAAAACATTTAGTAGAGTTGTAGATTTTTATATCTGTTATCAGACTTCAGTTGCTTTTTCACATTTTAATTATGATTTGAGCTCATTAGAGTCATTGAATCTTTTGCTATTCACTGCTAAAATTCAGAATACTGTGATATCATCTACATAACCTCTATTGTATTTGTTGTAATTGTAGTGGTAGTAGTATATTTTAGCAGAAGCAGACAAAGAAAAAGTCACATTTCCAGCTTGTTGGTTGCGCCTCTGTAACTTTCCCTCTCTGTTCTGACTCATTTCGTGCACATTGGGGACATCTGCCATTGCTTTTGTTGGCTGGAGCTTGTCAAACGAGGCTTTTCCTCCGAGATCTGGCGCCCAAAGTCTGTGCATGAGGAAACTAATGCGTTCTGTCATTACGGGGAGATGGTGAAGTATCGTCTGCGCCCAAAATCTAAATGAGCTCAGTCCAAACAGCAGCGGAGCCGAGCAGGTGGTTCATTCACAGGAGGCAGAGGTGTTACTGGAGGAAACGTGTGACGCCGCGAGGAGCAGGCGCTGGGACGTGCTCAACCAGAGGAAGCCCACAAGAAACCACCAAGAGATTAGGGAAGGAACGCAGGAGATTAGCACGGGCAGAGCTGTGTAAAAAGGTTGTATTTAGCTCCATAGTTTCACAAAGTAACTGTTACAACATAAAAGATCTATTTGTGTGTTTAAAATCTGTGGGAAAGTATGCATATTTGGTATATTTTTCTATATTATTTATGGCTGTTTTTTTCTAAAATGAGCCCCAATACTGAAGCTGTTCTTGAACCATTTGGAATTTAAACAAATGAAAAGATGAGACTCTAGTTTTGGCCTCTGATGTCTGATTTACTTTTATTCTAAGGAGGTAACAAACTCAGAGATCAGATCAGATTTTAAATTTCGCCTGGAGTTTCTTTGGTTAATCTAAGGAGGACTAAAGCTGGGGTCTGGAGGATGGACAGAGAGAGACAGAGAGGGCATTTATTGGGTTTTGACAATCCCTCTTTTCAAACTAAAGCTATTAACCCAAAAATTAGTTATAGGGACTTGTAATGAAGTTTAAAAAAGTCCAGATGGAATCCGTATAATAACCCCATTTATTTTTATTTTAAGGTAATCTTTGTAATTGTGGGTTTGAAGCACAAACTGACCCTGAGCCATCCCAGAATGATTTGAAAATAAGAGGGTTACGTCATTATTTTTATGCACATCACGCCCAACAGCTTAATAGTTCTCTTTTATCAGATGATGGACAAAAAGGAATAAACTAAGAAAAAGTAAGAGGGCCCACTCCAGCGCCTAATGAGGTCAAAGTAGTGTTTTATTTTAGTTTGTATTGTACATATGAACTACTCTGACCATATTATTACCTTCTCCAACGAAATAAGCACCCAACACACAAAACCACATTCTTACATTCAAGGTGTGTGAAATGTCTTGCCCAAGGACACAACAATATTGGTGATTAAACTGACAACCTTTAGAGAACAAATATCATGCAAAACTGGCCTTTTGCAGCTTTTATTTCTATGGTTATATTGTTGTTCCTCACCAAAAACAGACCTATTTCTCTTCATTCACGTTTCTTTCATTAATCATTTTTACGAGATATTCTTGCTCTGAGCCTCACAAAGCACTCAGTTTAAATTTTCCATGGATAGTAGCATCACAAGACAAAATATGGGAATCTTCGGCGCAGATTTTCGGTCAATAAACCTTCATTGGACTAGCTCTATTAGCATAGCAGTCACGTTGCTTAAGGGCTATGTTTATTCTTTTTTTTTTCAATATTCATTCCCACTGTTGACAACAGAGGGCACTCCTACACCTAAATACTTCATTGGAAACAGAATTGTAGTTTGTAAAGTGTGTTTCCAAATGTTGACATACATTTTTAAGTTTTTCAAAGTATATTTTTCAACAATAAAACACCTGTAATAGAATAAAAGCAACATAAGTTAACGCCATACTGTGGAACATCTCAACTGAAACGAGTGGTTAAGTGACATAGCGCACCTTTAAGTTAGAAAAAAATACATCTCACCTCACTCGCTGTCAGTAAGAGAGTAAAACGTGAGCTATTATGAGCCTCTGGGGAGTTCACAAACGCAGCAAAAACAATCAGCTGCTGAACAAAGTTATTATTGATGTTATTATTGATACCTAAATTAAGGTGAGGGTAATTTTGAGGCGCTAACAAATAACTTTTACACATGAACAACTCCAATGATTAGCTGCACACATCCAAATTGCTTCAAATATTATGTTACCCTGCCATTTATACGATTTTGTGCCACTGTACGCACACAATTTCTCACTAAATTAAATCAGAAATTCATCTTCATGCAACATGTTTCTCTTAAAAGCATAGGGCTTTCCATTTTAGTGGCTTTTCCAGATTCAAAACATGGTCAAACTGCAGGAGATTATTCAAAACAGAGTGGCCATGTGTGAAATAGCCACCACACTTAACATGTTATACTTTTAAAACTGGCTCCACATCGTAGCAGCAGCAATATTTAGTGGAGCAGTCGGAGAGAATAAAAAGAATTGAAACAAGTTTTATCAGTTGAAACTCAAAATACTGAACTTTCTTGGGACTGTAATGAGGCAGTGCTCTTTGTTCATTTCTCAGTGTAAAACTGTGTTGTTTGGATCATTTATATGAGTCGACGTGAGCCACATGAGAGGAGGAGAAAAGTGAAGGTGAACCACGCAGAGAGTGTTTATTAGCGCTTCAGCTCTGCTTTAAGTGTAAAAGTAGTGCGTATGCTCTTTCTGTATTATTAATCAAATGTTTAGGCAGTGAGAATAAGCATACGCCTTGTTATTGCCATTGTTTGTGCATTACTCTTTCTGAAAAGACGGAAACAGAAAGTTTTAGCCCTGACGCTGTTCCCAGAGTCTCCTCTGCTCCTTTTTATTCACGGCTAAACTCTGAGTGCTGAAATGTCAGTAAACAATACACTGAGAGCATCTAAAATCGGGCTTATAATTCAAACATGTTGGAATGACTGTGACTGGAGTCTAGTCGTGTCTTTCTGTGCGGCACACTTTGCATTTTGAGAGTCCAGTCGTAACCGCTCCACACTTCAACATTGTGAACCATCTGGACTGACTTCAGTGACTGAGAGTGACCAGGCACGAGGGATAATCATAAGAACATAAGGATAAACATGGTGTGGTGTGTCGACAGCTTAAAGTAGAACTAAGTAACATTTTCACCTTATAAAACGGCTTTGTAAGTTCATGTGGGGGTTGTAAATGTATTTTTTGGAGCATTTGCCGTCGCCCCCTGCTGTCTCTGCGCGGAAAACCAGCTGCAACTTTCCTGACGTCAACCCGAATTCAACTCTCCTGAGAAACTCTGGCTCTATTTTTTTAACTTTTGGCGACATTAAATGTTTTTGTATGTGATTATACTTTCTTATTTCAATAAAATGGAATGGGGAAAAAAGCTTTAGCTCTTTACTGGCGATGTATTTTCAGAAGAAACCTGCAGGGGGAGTTTTGTCGCTAAAGTTACTTAGCTCTACTTTAAGGAAGAACCACATTCATTTCAATGGAGAACTAGAGAAAGGTCTTGCTGCTAAAATACTATATAAATTGGGTTGATTTGTGTAAAATGCTCAAAGTTCATGTATTCTTTTCTCTGGGCGGATTGAACAGCTTTGTAATCTGTAAATAACACCTTTTCTGTTGAGATCAGCAGTTGTATTTGCAAAATCACACAACCGGAAGGAGGTGCACAATTAATGGCGGCGCTCGTGTAAACTTCCTGAAGGTGGTGGATAGATATGGTTTATTCCACGTCTTGCTGCTCGTTGGGCCTCACAGATAACACTCTTCTCTCTGTTTCTCCGACACGAGTCCCCAGTGGAGATTAGACTGTCTGAAGTGTCATTAATCCACAGCTAAACTCGTCTGCAGCAGAACAGAGGGCAACAGATAGAGACAAGCCCAAACTTTGAAACTAAATGTCAAACGCTCTTTTGTAACATTATGTCCATAAGGTTCGAGGTTAAAATTTGTTTTGTAAAATGTAGTTTCTCACTTGAGTTGGACAGAAGTGGTGCAGTGGGTTAAGCATTCATCCTATAACCATTCACATAGGGATTGCCATTGTGCCCTTGACTTCGACTTAGACAAACTTTATCGTTCCAAAAGGGAAATTACTTGGACACAGAAGCTCACACACTGCAATTAACCAAATCAAAACAAAAGATAGAAGAATTGAAGCAGCAAAAGTAGCAAGATTGTTTAAAATACGGCAACAAATAAGTATATTTGTACAAGAAGAGTCGAACTAAAGTAAATGACCAGTAAAGGACCAAGAAAATGCACCAACATTTCCTACAGAACTGAAGATATACTGTATATCGGATAATGACTTTCAGTATTTCCATTGCAGAATGTCATCCTTAAACCAAACATGAGTCAGAAAAGTCAAGTCAAAAACAGCAGGAAGTTGCAAAAAGTATCCAAAATATTCAAGATAAATAAGGATTAAAAACAAACCTTTCACTAAGCAAAAACGTGCTTTAGCATAAGGTCAAGATAAACTTACACGATACACGTTTAAATATATAAAATATGTCATATACAGCTACAAATAAAGTCTCTCATCAAATATGCAATGTACCATCATATTATAGAAAGCATTCATATCAGCTGTGAAATATCAATATGGATAATTCACAAACTGGTCAGATCACTGTCAATGTAAGATCTCAAAAAGTGCAAAGAGTGTCTTAAAATGTGCTTTATGAATCCAATGCATTATTAATAAAGCTAGAGATCCGATCTGAGCTGATATTTGTACTTTTTAGCGTCTCTTCACTGCTGCATAAAGAATACAAACATAAAGCTTTATTTCCTCTTTGTAGTCATTGTGCAATATTCAGTTCACTTTTAACATTGTAAATATGTTGTTGTTAAGTTAAAACGTACATTTATTCTGGCTGGTTTATTCTTACTGTGAACATAATTATAAGAGACATTTTAATTATCAATATTTTTGCATGAGTATCAATACTTTTCGATACCTCAGTTAGTATCAGTATATCGATCCGCCCAGCACTAGCAATTGTTTTTTCTTGATTTTAAACAATCGGTATTGGCCTTGAAAAAAAACATAATGGTCAATCTATAAATAAAACTACATATTTTTCCGTATTTTCTCCTTTTTAAATTACTCTTTCGGCTTGTTTTCAATGTTTCCAATAATAACTAACACAATTTTGATCCACTTTCATAACATCTTTGCGTGGTAAAGAGCATTGTTTAAAATTGTTTCTTTTGAAGTTCACGGAGTTCATCTTTTTCATTTTTTCCTTCTTTTTACATTTGAGGATTCTTGTTCTTGACTGTTACCTTCCAACAGTTTTACTTTATCCTACGAATCTTTACATTTTTTCTACCTTTGTTTCTTTTTGCCAGATGCCACAGCAACATTTGTCTTTTATCGTTTTTCCAATGCTTTTTGCGTTTGATCGTCTAATGCAGGCTTAACATGAAGTTTAAAGTCACCACCACAGATAAGGCTTGCCTCAGAGTGGTTTGCAGTCAGATCTTGGACATTGGTGACATCTTTTCCTGATGGTGCAGAAGTACATATTTTCCCATCCCTCTGCATATTATTCTACCTCTCTCACTGTTGCTGACACTGTTATATCAACCACACAGGCTGCTCTTTATGTGCATGTGCCTTGTTTTTAACCCCTTTCAGTTTCCCGACAGTAAAAGCCTCTATTTCGGTCTCTGCGTTGAAGAGCTCCACAAATGCTCCAACAGCACAAACAGCAGCTGGATCCTGCACTTCAGAAAATGCATCTCCAGCCTCTGTGCGTGGAAAAGGAGCGGCTAAAATTACATTACGGCCCCCGTGTAGCCGGCTCTGTGGATGTACCTGTAGAGGGAGCAAAAGGAGCCAGTCAGCAGTGTGGTCTAGGGGGCACAAATTGAAGTGAGCTGTCGGGATCATCCATATTTTTAACGCACAACAAAACAGGACGAGGCTTTGGAGAGGTCTGAGTCAGCAAACGCTCCGTATATGGAAGAAACAGGGCTTTAGCTGGACATGTGCAGGTGTGGAGTGCGGCTAATGCTGAGAAAGTAGGTGTTTGGAGCAATAAATCATGAATAAAATGATATTACTTGTTGAAAGGCTCTGTAAAGTACAAGAGTTTTCAATCAATTATAAAAGCAGCTCTTCAGGTCAAGGTGAGAAGTGAGCGGTGTAATGTCTGTGTCTAATTATAGAGCGTTTTATTGTCCATGAGCCATGAAATGTGCTGGTTGTTCATTCATGTGATGACAAAACTGGCCTCTGGAAGTTGTGCGTTTCTAAACTCATTGTGGTCGTCATCCGCTCATCTTAACTTTGATTGTTAACATTGATATTTATGTTAATACACCTTAGCTCTTAAAAGAAGGATATGACCGTTTCTAAACCTTCTTCGTCTTTTGAGCATTGTGTACTCCAAAGTGAATTGTAAATTAATTCATTTATCCATTTGATCTCTTTTCTGCAATCATTATTATGAACTGAATGTTTCCTTGAATGTTTTTTAATTGAAGATCAAATGGCTTAAAGCCTTCTTGAAAGTCATTGTTGAATGTGTAAACCTTTGGCCATTTTATTAGTGTGTAAAAGTAGCGTCTGAGCTAAAGGCTAACTAACTTTAAGTTGAGATTTCCGATGCTGTGCTTCTGGTAATCCTCTTTTACATGTTACCTGACCTAATGTGGCTCACGCCAGAGTCTGTCGCTCAAAGCCGCTGGGAATGTAACGACAAACATTTGAAACTGTTTGCTGCTGCATCACAACAGCCGTTCAACCGACCACAGTGGGTCGAACAGCGAGAAATCAAATGTTAAATCCAGTTGAGAGAAAAGCACAAAGTGCTTCTGTGGACGTTTTTTTAAAACAAAAGAGTTCGTCAATCTGCTAAAATAGGCTAAAGTATGCCCATAGGTGCCACCATGTTTGTTTTGGTTTGTTTATTTGACTTCCGTCCAGACCACAATGCTGCGCTGTGATTGGGCCACACAGCGACTCAAACCCAACAACAGGACACTGTCCACATGGATCCCCAAGAGTTTGTGAACTCACAGCTATTTAAAGAAAACCAGACTAATGGCTTAAAGATCATGAAATGACTCCGTTAGTGTCGGTCAAGTGATCAAGTTCACCAGATTTTGCGTCCATAAATGTCTATGGACCGTGCACCAGAAAAATTACATAGTGCAGCTTAAAATATTAACTACACTAGAACAGCAGTCTGGACTTTTACATGTATTTTTGTTGTTTAGCGCTGACAGCAAAGGCTCCTCTCTCCTCTTAAAACAGGAAGCACTGCCCTCTCTCTCTCTATTGTGCCTCTAGTCTCTCCCTCTCTCTCTCTCCATTGTGTCCCGCTCTGTATCTGTCTGTTGGTGTCAGGATGTCAGCGCACACATAAACACCTTCTGTTCCGACCGCAGCTTTTTTGTCACCCACAATGTAGTTATTTTGTTTTTGCTCCCAGAATCTGACGCGCGCTGCTCCGGGTCGCCTTGTTCAAACTAATGACTTTGTCCAAGCCGCCAAACCGCGCTGACAGCACAAGAATACGTTACCCTGGAAACTACTGTAAGCAACACAAAGCAAGGAATAATTAGGAAGTTGTGCAATTCTGCTCTCACACAAACTACCTCCACGTCCCCTTTCACTTTCACCAACCTTAGCTTCCTTCTACCCAGATCTTCTCTCCCTCTCCTCTCTACATGTTCAACCATCTCAATCCGAAAACTTTATCTCCAAAACATCTAACAAGAGCTGTCCATATACTGGAGAGGTTTGAGGTAATGATCCCCAAAGTTCAGTGCTTAGGGAGGGTCAACCTGATCATTCTGAACAGCTGATTAACTCATATTTGCAGATTTAACACAGCAAATTACCATGCATTCCTCTCCACATCTGTTTACTTCCTTTAACCTGAGGACTGTCGTCTTGACATAAGTTTCAGACCTAAATATTTCTGTCGACACAGTCCAGTGTCCAGTGCAGCTCACAGAGAAGAGCTGAAGAGCTAGGCCCACTGAGAATCTTGGAGAGAAGAGCAATAATAATGTATGATTAAACGAAAAAAAGTACAACTGTAAAAACTGAATATGTTGATCAAATATAAAAAGGTAAATGATCACATTTTATATTCTACCTTCAAGGCACTCAAATCGATGCACATACACTCACCCGTTCACATACATTAACATACCTGTGTATGCAGCCACTGGGACGAGGAGGGTTAAGTGTCTTGCCTAAAGACACATCGGCAGTATTCACCTGTGGGAGCTGCGATCAAACCGCCAACTTTTTACCATCTGGCCACTCAACCGAGGATGCTTTTTTTCCACGTCGAGAGAGGGCTACGAACCACCAACCTTAGGATCAGAGGATGTGATATCCAGATATCCCTCAGATTAAAGGAAATTACATATATTTTGTGAACATTTAAACCCTGAGACCACCCATCTGCCACAAAATAAATACAGAACTCTATTTGGAGATTTTTAATTATTGGACTAATGCTAGTCTCGGCAAACCCAATTTTAGACAATGTGTTACTGCCAGTAGAGGCAGGGGGCGCCTCAGAAATCTTAGTTAGGGCCCCAAAAGAGCAATAGGGACGGCTTTGCCTCTATGTCTCATTTCTGATGGCGTCCCCGTGTTATTATTTTACCCAGAAATTTCCACAATAGGGTATTAAACATTTTTCTAGAGACAAGCAGATGGTGCCACCAGATTAAGTTACAGATCAGATCTGTGGATAGACAAATCTGCTCACAGCAAGGATTCTAGTTAATTGTGATGTTTTTTCAACAGTAACAGTATGGCCACCATGTAAATGGATAAATGCAAGATAAATAGTGTGTGTTTAATGCCATATGTCAAACATTACAGGCAAAGCAATAACATCTCAATCTCCCACCAGAAAAGTTATGTTCAATTAAGTTCCAAACATTCCAAACAATTGCTGAAGAATTTCACAATTGAACAAGGCCCAGAACGTAGTCCCTTATGCCACGAACGCTCAATTTTCTCCTATTTCAGTCCATTCATCTCTACCTATAGTCACACAATTACCTCAAAGACAATTCCCTCCAATCTGAGCCCATTTTAGACACTCTTGCGCCTGAGAACGAGGTCTGGTTTGCTCGGCGGAGACACGGCTAACACGTCTCACACGCCTGAGCTCTTCTCCAGCAGCACCCGTCCCTGGCACCCGCGGGACCTGCTCCGAGCCTGTTCAATTTGGACAGACAGATGGAGGAGGCGTTTGTGCTGATTGCATTTACATCTCCTTCAATCCAGCAATGAGCAGAGGGGATTCAGACGGAGGAACGAGGACGAGGCCCGGGAGACGAGCGCGAGACAAAGGAGGGTCTGAGAACAGAGCAGTTTAGTCTTCACTTTGTCCAGTTTGATCATCGATAAGGTTTGAGCTGTGTTGTCATACGGGCTTCAAGTGGAATAAAATAGAACAGAACACTAATAGACTCAAGAAGATCCTCAGCTCTTTCATGTTGTGTGAAAGAGCTGGACTCTGACTGTTGTGTCGGAGAGGAGGATGTCCAGAACTGTTCTAGACTTTCCCTCCCACTCGCTCCACAATGTGCTGGTCGGCTGCAAGAGCTCGTTCAGCAACAGAGTCTCTCGGTGGAGCAGCGGCATCACAGGAAATAATTCTGTCGCCATCAAACTGTGACATTATGCAACTGTCAGTTCACTTGTAAAATTGTACGTGATCATGTAAATATGTGTATAGTTTATAGCGGGGGCCAATTGTACTTTTTAAATGTTATTCTATTGTGATACTAATATTTAATCCAGCTTTTACATTTTAACATCTTATCTTATTTTCAAACATTTTCTTCTGCTGGTCAGTTGCGTGTCTATAACAAAAATGATTTAGCTTTGGGGATGAATAAAAGTAATTCTGATTCTGATCAAATGAACAGAAGTTTTTATTAGCCCTTTGTCCCATCTCCACAACTGTTTTTAGCAACTTGCAGACACGAAATCAATAAAAACAGAATAATTCTTGTCGCACATAAAAGCCCATTCATGACATCCTTCTACACTGTTTTCTGTCATCCACATCACTTACAAGTCAGGGGATAATTTATGAACAGAACAGGAGACCTTTGACGTCACAAAACTGGTAAATTTGTTTCTGTAAGGCTCAAAGGGGAGAGGATCTCATTAACAGGATAATGAAACAAGTATGATATAGTTAAATACATCTCCAGGTATGTTTGGATGAGGGAACGATGTGGTTAAAAAACTCAATTTGCGTGATATATGTCCGTCAAGACACATGGAATGAGAAATGTGTTCAAGTCAAACTCAGATTGAGGCCTAGTTCAGTCCAAGATTTAGCCCTAGTTCAGTTCTAGTGAAGATATTGTTTAGTTCTGGGTTTATTAAGAAGCAATCCTTTAAAGTCTATATGACAGATTAGACGACACATTTCACTAAAACATAGTGAACATGATTATATTTAAGATTTAACTAAACATTTTGTCTATTTGTCTCCAGTTTGACAATTTTATAATGTTACTTCTTGGTTGAACATCGGCACAAACATGACATAAAGGTAATTCTACAACTGTCATCAAGCAACCATTTTGAAAACAAGGGACAAAATCCATAAAAATCACACAATTGTTATGATTTGACAATTAATAATACCTGATAACACCTTTATTTTGTTGAATAATTGTCAGGAAAAAGTGTCTGTTGAGTGTGAACTGTCTCTTTATTTTCAACTATACGTCACTTTTTGATGAAGGATTCACTGCTTCCTGTAATTTTAAACCTTTATTTTTCAGAATGTCCTTACAAACTGCAACTTCACAAATGTAAAACTAGGATAAATATTTACCACAGGCGCCCTCCCACCAAACTAAACCAGAATTGGAAAAACATGAGAACCATACAAAGTCATATAAACTCACAAAAACGATCTTCCTTACGAGTCGGTTTACATCACTTTGGAAAACCAGCCAACTTCTGTGACAGTGGACCAAAATGATAAAGTCTGACAGTCCCGATGTTTGACAAAAGCCTCTGCAGCCTCAGATCGGGCTGTGGGCTCTGAGTAAACAGGCGTAAACAGGCGTGTAGGCTGAAGACGGGGACATATGGCTGTGTTGAGAACAGGTAGCGACAGACGGCAACAGAAACCAACCCTTCCCAAGACACAACGGCGAATACATTTGAATAACAACGAGCGAGATGACTCAGATAAGTTTGCATAAAACTTTAAGACTACACGATACGGCGGAGGGATGAAGTTATTGGACGTCGCAAAAAAACTGTTGCCACAAAAGACGTCGTTGTGATGTAGTTTGCCTGACAATTACCTTCCACTCAGTCAGTTTGTGTTTCTATTACGAGCTATTCTGAAGCTTGAAACTGGATTTGAGCTTCACAGACAGTATAAGTGTGAGATAAAAAACGACGTAAAATAAAAAAAATAACCATCAAAAATGCAAAGTGTCTGTCAGAGTCTGCTTTTAAATAAACAAATTATGTCAAATATGTCTTTAAACCAGGTTCGGATATCACTTACATTTGCCAAAGCTACCTTCATTTTTCATATTTTGTGATTATATTTTATGGCTAATATCAGTTTCTCCATTGAAATCATTGTCTTTCTTTGCCTCCAGTCCAAAATTTAGAATGTAATTGTTTCAAAACGTTTAAATGGTCTATAATTTTTATTTGCTCTTTGTTTCTTTTGTTTTGAATTGAGTCAGGCTTGTTTAAACGTGTCCTCAATAAAAACTAAAAACGAAATGAACCAGCTACCACTATTCTGTCCCTCATTATGAATTTATTTGCAATACTGGTGTTATTCTCTGTTTCTCAGGTCAGGGTTATAATTTTTTGTAACTTCTACTTCACTGTGGTTCTCCCAGAGTTTTTTGTGTTTTTTTGTTGCCGCGAGGAGGGTCAATGACAGGGGGCGCTCTGGGACAGTCATCCATTTGCTAAATTCTCTTGAACATTGTTTATTTGAACAGTTTTCTAACTGTGGCCCATCGAGGCAATTGTGGTTTTGGACGCTACAAAAAGAAACTGATTTGAATTGTAACTTTATTTCTCTGTTAATTTTTTCTCATAGACATAAATTAGTTGACGCGGTATTCGATGCTCATGCTTAGCAACCACTTAGCAACCACTTATGAGTTGACTCATCTAATGTATTTTCCCTATAACCATTTGCATTAGCTCACACACGAAAAAAAGCAAATTCTGAATAATCCAGAGAGTGTCAGCTGGTACACATGGATTACTTCGAAATTTGGTCTGATTTCTTAAATACTCTTCTGTGGAGGGACCCCCAAACCCCCCTGTTCAAATCTGTTTAAAACTCATAAGCACATGTTTATTTAAATTTTCCAATAACGCACTTACCACCCCAAATTTATGAACCTGTAAAACTACCACACATAAATAATATCAAAACAAATTCCTTTCAAGAACAATTCAAAACACACAACAGAAAAGTTATAGACAATCACACTTGTTAAGGAGGGGGCTGGACTTAATTTTGCCTTGGGCCCCCAAATTCCTAGCTCCGCCCCTGATGAAAACACTTAAGTGCGGCCAAAACATCCACCATTCTCTACATTCCAGTACAATAACTCCATTAGACATTGTAAATATATTTTTTCCTTTACGTCCCATATTTCCAGCTGATGCAGAGTTGGCAAAACAACAAGCCTAAAAGCACAGCCATCATCACCTTTTGCACAGTGAACTCATTTAGAAGATAAATATCACACGGGCCGAGCGCTCAGGCCTCTGGAGATCCATCCACTTCATCTTAAGGCAATAAATAGTCCACACACAGCTGCAGCGTTGGGTTTCATAGGAGTTACATTGTTCGTAATTAAGAGGAAATGCAGAGTGTTTGACGGAGGGTGAGGTAAGGCGCAAGAAACTGGAGTCTGCAAACTAAAGCTTTTAACTGAGTCAGAATTATTTAAGACAATATGGATAACAATATTTAGCCACAGTGATTTACAAGTTAATTAAAAGGTTTCTGTTTTCTACCTCGCCTTTTCCCCCAAACCAATCATTTCGCGATCAGTTCTTCAAGGTGTTCAGGTGTTCAAGAAATGCAACTGGATTATTACGTTTTTTTGCCTCAGATAGGAAAATATCAATGTTTTACGTGTTCAAGCTTCTTAGTTTGTGAGCGGTTAATTCATAATCAGGACTAAACAGTGCGTCAAGTACAGTAAAAGCTGAAAAAAAATGAAGTAAATTTAACTTAATACGTGTCTTTTAAGGAGAGACACTACGCAAAACCCATTTTTTTCTCAATTTTTTGTTATTTGGTCAATTTGCTCTCTCAACATAGCGGCTTTCATGTGGAAACAACAGACTTAAAAGCCTTAAAAAACTAAAGATGTTTTATTATTTTATTTAATCCACTTCATCCATAGATTTCTCTGGGACATTGCAACTTCAAAATGCATTTTTCTCCCACAGAGATATAAAAATCAGCCTTAAAGTAGCTCAGAAACAACAGACTTTAAAATTTTGGACTGAACAAGATTTTGATAAAATATACAGAAGGATTTGTGGATATCTAATTGAAAGCTGGATTTATTAAAGCTTTAAGTCCAAAAAATGAGGTGAAATTTGATTTTTTTTGGCCAATTTTCAGTCACATCTAGTTCATTCTTTACTATACTTTACCATACTTTTTTGTTAAAGAACTAATATGTTTATGAACCAACCGAAATTAACCAAGAAAGAGATTTAAATGTCCTGAATATGTGCAATTTCGGCTATTGTTACACATAATGCGCCTTATTTCTGCATGAAAACGTTATAATACATTTTTTTCATACATTTATGTGACTAAACTACTGTAGAAGCTTCAAATGGATATCTTTACATTTCAGACTTTCCCCGTTCACCTCTTTGGCGTCGCTCTTAAACACTACTCACACATTGGTGGTGAAGATGCCGTAGATCAGGTCCTGCTCCGGGAGGTAGAAGGTGCTCTGGAGCTCGTTGTAGTAAAAGGGTATCTCTCCGGACCTGGAGCAGTTGAGCCGGGCCTTCATGAACGTGGTCCAGGTGTCCTCCAGCAGAAAGCGCCCCCCGATGTCGTTCTTGCACACGCGCGCCACACGGGAGTACACCGTCTTCCCACAGTCGTGCTCCACCGCGTTTTCACGGAGGAAGAAGAACGTGAAGAGGCCGATGTCGTACGCCGAGATGAAGTGAGGCTCTGGAAAACAAGGGGAGAGTTTTGAGGATTTACTTTATTTTGACGATAAAATTATAGCATTAAAGGTGCACTAAGTAATTATTTTGGCGTATAGAGTCTGAACTTGCTTGTTTTAGGTTACGTTGCACAGTTTTTATTCAATTTGTTGTGTTTTTTTTTGTCGCCTCTTCACAGATCTTACCTGTAACTTGGCCTGTTGGCATTACCCCCTTGTTTCCATGGAGATTGGTAAGTTTTATGTCATATTATGGGACATTGCAAACTGCCTCTCCACACAGAAAGTTACAGAGTGCACATTTAGAACAGAATACTTCAATATGTACATTTTCAAGGGAAAAAGGAAGCTTTAAAAAAATAATAATAATAAAATATTAAAATGAGAATTGATTTGTAGCCTTGAACATAACACATTACCCTAGAGCAATAATTACTGTAAATTGCAAAAGTCATTAAAGATCTACCAAATCTTTAATTCTAGCGACATAAAGAGAGACTGGTTTTGTTATTTTAAGTGTAATGCAATGTTTTTTCTTATTTCTTACAAGTCAAATCTAGTTAAATTCAGGCCATTTTACCTCACTTACAAGTTACTTTTGCAATGTACTAAAGCTGTTTTACCCCATCAAATGTATTTATATTTTATATATTTTTATATATATTTGTGCATTCTCTTCTTAATTAAGGTGAGACGCTCCAGGTAAATAGGAAAAAAAATAAAATAAAAATATTGATATGAGACTTCTCCTGTAGTTTATTTACGTAATGTTTTTCATCATGTAATGTTTTCATATAGTATAGTATTTGGGACATAAAAATCTGAAAAATGGACAAAACCAGGTTTAAATGTCTTTGTTAATTTTGCACACATATTAGTTACAGAAAATGTACAGAGGGGATTTAGGATTTATTATGTCGTTTTTGAGTAAAGCATATTTGACTGAAATTTGTCCTAAAATTAAAAATGTCACCTAATTTTTTTTTTAACTTAAAACTTCAATAAATCAATTTTAGAATTAGATAACAAAAAATCCTTCAGTACGGTTCCTCAAAATCTTGTTGAGTTCGAGATTGTACAGTACAGGTGTGTGTGGGATCTACTTTAAGGCTGATCTTTATTTGATTGTAAAATCCAGAATGATCTCTCTCTGTAAGTCCACACAGATCAATATGAGTCTGGTCACTCCGTAATCTCCACGAGTTCAGATGGTTGTGATTGACAGGGAGATTAGCCAATTAGGGACATGCATGGTCCGTATCAAAAAAAAGAAAGGCTAAAACTATCACAGGGACGAAAAAATATCACAACAAAGAGTGAAGTACATAACTCTATTAAATTGAGGTGATAGAAGTTTGATTTTGTTCTAAAACATGGATGACCAATGAACTCTTTCGTTTCATACACGTCACAGAAATAAACACATCTGATTGCACGGTACGTTTTGGAATTGACTGGACGGAGTAACCAGACTCAACAAGAGACTCAACTCAACAAAGCCAAAAATTGAAGTGTGTATTCTGGATCCCAGGCAAGATCTTTAGGTCTCTGTGGGAGAGAAATGCATTTTAAGAAAACAGCCTTTAAAGTTACAATGTCCCAGAGAAATCTATGGATGAAATTGATTAAATAAAGTGTTTTGTTTCCAAATGAAAGCCTGTATGTATAGAGAACAAGCATACACACAAAAAAAGAAGGGTTTTGCCTGCAGTATCTCGTCTTAAGTCAAAACTCACAAACCACACTTAAGCCCACCCACGAGCCCTGTCTTTGCACACCTCTCTTATTATTCCCCATGACTCATGTTTGTCAGTTTCAAAACAGTAGCGCCGCACGTTTATTTACATTCTGCTCCCCGCTCTGTATTTGACCCGATATCGCTCTCGATGGGACGCCGTTAATCACTCAAGAGTCAGGCCTGTAATAAAAAGTAAGATAAAACAGGCACCAACCCACAGTTAAACACACAGCCCCGCGGATTTACCATCGAAAACATCAGGCAGATTTACGAGCGCTTGTTTTGTATCGCTGTATCTGCTCAAAACACACTTTTACACTTTTGACATTGAGATCTGACGCCGGCCAAGTTGTGAAGGCTTTTATTGCGGCTGATAACAGGGTCAAAGCAGCAGTATAAACATGAGAAATGAATGTAATATTTTCATGACGACTTTGGTTGATAAGCGACTCGACTAAAAAGCAAATCCCTCAAAAGCATTTTCTTGAATACAATTTACGCAGGTGACATCGCAACATTCTGAATGTTAGCAGCGAGCGGGAAAATTGTGTGAGAGTCAATGGTGAGGGTTGACATTTCTACTGTAAAAGCTCGAAACACAACGAAAATGTGAAAAAGCTGCTAAAGTCTGATAAGAAATATAAATGTCGACAACTCTGCAAAATATTTCAAACATTTAAAAACAGAAAATCGAGTAAACTGTTGTAGTAAACCAGATAAAGAACAGGAACACTGAATTAATTGCTATTCTTTCTGTAAATAAGATGTTTCAGAGTTTCTTTGCTGATGAAAATTATTGGGTAACACTTTTATTTAAATGTAGTCACAGACAAATATAAACTATACATTAATAAATATTTAATCAATAACATTAACTAACCCTAACAGTAATCTCAGTAAATGATTATTGAACATGTATTTATAGTTAGTTTGTTTAATAAATGTTTACAAATGCTTTGTATATAATGTGTCTATGCCTAAAGTTATTCAATTTTTTTTGTGCGGCAACAGAGAACAAAAGATAACGAGGAACGCTTCGACCTCCAGGCAGTAAGTGCTGAACAAGGTATTGTTGTGAAGCAGTTGAAATATCCTTTATCTTCAACTGCTGTTAGCAAACGAGCTAGTTAAGCTCTGCACAGTTTCCATTTTGCAGTAAAAAGTTCAATCTGAAACACATTATCATTTTTGCTACTCAAGGTTTCAAAGGTCGTCATCTGGATGCCATTTTGAAAATCTAGACGTTTCAACTTCCGTTTGAAAGTCGTTCTCAATCAGTGGAACTGGAACAGGGATTACACCGACTACTCCACGGAATGTTGAGGAGAATTTCTCAAAAAATAAAAAATATGTCATGCATTTCCTCTTTAAGCCTGCTGTGTTGAACAAAATCATACTCCTTTGAAAATATCATATTAAAATGGATGCATCAAATGGTAGTTAAGAGCTGGACCTGGTTTATTTGGTTTATTTATTTATTTGGGATTGGCCCTTGAGATGAATCATTTATTTTTCAAGGGGGTCCTTGAGATATGATTTAGTCCTGATTGAATCTTAATCATTGCTATGAAATGTGCATTTTGTGCAGTTTGTATGTAATTACAGAAAGATGAAACGTTTCAACCACTTTAGTAAAATGTTTATTTCTATTGTACAATGAGACTTTTAAATTACATTTTTAACCAAATAAAGGTTGAAATATGATGACTTAAGGCTTCTAGATAAACAATATTTACGACTAAATACATGAAAATCAGAATTAGTTTGTTGTTTTTTGACATTTTGATAATGCCATAGTCTTTGTTATAAAAGGTATTTTAGAGTCTGTACAGTCTAGATAATGAGTATCAAAATATGACAATGATTATTTTCCCAAGTCGACTAGTCATGATTAGTCGATTAATTATTGCATATTTCTATTGTTTTGAAATTTATATGGTATGTAAAATTGTAAAGTATTTTTAAAAGGATCGCAAGAAAATTAGCTGGCCTCGGGTACAGCAGATTCTAATAAATACACAAATAATCAAACAAATAATCATGGTTTAGTCCTGGTTTAGTCCTGCTTTAGTTCTGGTTTAGCCCTGCATTATAGTCCTGCTTTAGTCTTGTTTAATTCTACTTTAGCCCCGAGTTAATCAAGGTTTAGCGCAGCTCTCGTGCAATATAAAATTTCCTCCATCATTTCTGTGCGTCTAAACTAATATTTGCTCAGCCGTGCTCAGAACACAGGACTAAATATCTTGTCTCATTCTATTACGAAATCCCTGTTTGTTCTGTCGACAGCAGCTGATTCAAACTCACAGCCAAATTCAACTTAAATTGGCCGACAATAGTTTCATTACTCGCACATTTCCGGGAACAAGCGGCGTTATCTGGCACTTTTCTAGTCCTACTTTTGCCAAAAGATAAGTCTCAACAAATGCATCCTTAATTACTTTCTGCAGGTGAATGTTTTAGTTTCAAACAACATGTAATAAAGAGTGCCACAGTTTCGTTTGCTGTGCACTGCTAGATGTAATATCTAACACTGGTTCAAAAAATAAAAGTGGTTTGGATTTATCAGCTTCCAGGACCTAATCATGGGTTTCAGTCACGTGATTTTTTGTTCCTTTTATGGGTGGCCTGCTACAAGTATCTCGGGGTATTATTCAAAAGTGAGGGAGGGAAAGATCGTGTTCGAAATGAGTGGTTGGGCATGCAATAAAGGGAACGTATGATGCTATAGAGTCTTTGAGCTTTTCTAACGTTGTCTCGTCATCAAAACCATACTTGGAGTTGCACTTAGCTTCATTCGCGCTAGTTTGATGAATCCTGGTTTGAAAATCCTTGATGTTTTTGCGTATTTTATAACTTTATTCATTTTGTGTATTTTTTGTGGCTCAGAGCGAAGAGGACCTCGTAAACAGGATTGGTCAAACAAGCGTGAAAGAAGCTAAACACAACTCCTTGTCTGTTTTTGATGAAGGAACGATGTTATAACAGGAATATTAACTTCAAAAACAAACTAAATTTTACATAATGCGTGTCCTCGATCATTAGTTTATTGAAAAGTAGAAATAAACAAACAGTAAAGTTGGGAGATTGTCTGAGTCGGAGTTTGGAGACGGTTAGAAGAGGATGCTATTGTTGTTATGCAAAAACTCAGATCTGCAGCAGAGCCTGATTTAATTGTGTCGGCGTTTGAAGACGAGCCACAGGTGATGTAAACAAACTGGTACGACGCGGAAATAATCAGTTAGAGACGAGCATGTTGGGAATGTGTCATGCTAACGACGCTTTTTGTAACGACACCGATGTAAGAGGAGTTGTGAACAAATAACAAATTGCTTTCTGACACCAAGCGTTCAAAAATAGGGATGTGTACGGTTGAAAGTAAGTAAGTTTGTTGAAATGTACGTTTGTTGCTGGAGCAGAGAGGAAATCTGTAGAAAACAGCATCAGAGAAAAGGGTAGACTTCCTGATTAACTCGACAAATAAATCCTTGAGTTGTTGCAGTTGGCAGAGTTAAAAGAAACATGTTAAGTACTGTCTGCAATTATAGAAAAAGGCTGGGCCCAAGAGGCTGCAATACTGCGCACGGCCACTAATCAATCTGGGACACGGACAGAGGGGGCGTGTCTTAGCCAGTTCATTAAATACATCCAAGAATGATGTAAGCACACAGTTGTAATTAGAGGCAGAAATGCTAAGAGCGAGTCTGGGGACGATTTATGGACTTATAAACAGCGTTAAAATCAAATGTGGGATATTTGAAAGGGATTGTTTTTGAGGCTCAGAAAAGAAGCAGAGAAGATAACCTCAAACAGCATGAATGAAGCTACATACAACTATAGGTATGTTTTTGAGGAAGGAAGAATGTTATAGCGAGGTTAAAAGCTTGTGTGTTGTGTCCAGTAACTTTTTACTGAACATTGCTGTAACTAAGCACATTTTTTTCTTTTTTTAATGTTATTTGTCTAATTTTTCAAGTATATCGCACAGAACAAAAAACAAAACAACTTAACACGACTGTAGAAAGCAGAGAAGAATGAAACAAAAGGGCAAAAAAGACATATGGACAAAGTAAACGTCCCATTTGGTCAAAAGTCTTTTCAAATTCAAGTCAGAATGTGAATTTTTTCCTATTTTTCGTATGTCAATTGTAATACAGTGTGCATTTTTCAACAATAAATAAGAGCAGTTTTGTCGCAGCTTCAGATTTGTTGCATTCTGGGATGAGAAAAATGTTGTGAAATGGCTACCCACATCCGTTACTCCAACCGCTGCCGGCGAAGAGGAAACAAAAAGCAAAACTGAACTCTCTGGCGCTTTCAGAAACTGGAGCTATGACTTTGCCTGGATTTAGATGGATGAAACGCAAAAAAACTCCAAAAACTTGTAGGAAAAAATGAGTCAAAACAGTTTTCCATCTCGGTGTTAAATGCAGCTGAAGTTGGAGTCAGGAGCAGAGTCTCTCTCAGTGTTGACCCCGGAGGGCAGTGGACACATGCTGCAGGATATAACTCGCATTTTCAGTTTGGCATTTCACTGCCTGTCCATGGATAATTGATAAAAACGCATCCTGAGAAAAGATTCTGGTTAACATTTACTACAAAGTGTGATTTTATGCTCCATGAGGCTTGAGAGAGCACTACAGGGGAGGAAAGATGTGCTGTGTGGAACAAATACAGTAGACTTTGACTAAACTTTTTAAAAATACTATTATAAGACAAAGAAAGAAGGACTAAAGCAGGGTCAAATCAGGCTCTCCAAGGGACATGATCCACCCTCAACCCAGCTTCAAAAATATAGACAAGATTTTAGCTCTTGTTATTGGTTCAGTTATGGTTTAGACCTGGGTAAGTCCTGATTTAGACCTGGATTCGTCTTAGTTTGGTCCTGGTTTAGTTCTGGTTTAGTCCTGGTTTAGACCTGGTTTAGTTCTGGTTTAGTCCTGGTTTAGACCTGGTTTAGACCTGGTTTAGACCTGGTTTAGTTCTGGTTTAGACCTGGATTAGTGTTAGTTTGGTCCTGGTTTAGTTCTGGTTTAGTTCTGGTTTAGTCCTGGTTTAGTCCTGGTTTAGTTCTAGTTTAGACCTGGTATAGACCTGGATTAGTCAAAGTTTGGTCCTGGTTTAGTTCTGGTTTAGACTTGGTTTAGTTCTGGTTTAGACCTGGATTAGTCTTAGTTTGGTCCTGGTTTAGTTCTGGTTTAGACTTGGTTTAGTTCTAGTTTAGACCTGGTACAGACCTGGATTAGTCAAAGTTTGGTCCTGGTTTAGTTCTGGTTTAGACTTGGTTTAGTTCTGGTTTAGACCTGGATTAGTCTTAGTTTGGTCCTGGTTTAGTTCTGGTTTAGACTTGGTTTAGTTCTAGTTTAGACCTGGTATAGACCTGGATTAGTCTTAGTTTGGTCCTGGTTTAGTTAAAAAAATATTGTTAGAACATAGTTAAAAGTCTCCTTTGAGTCCTGAAATCATCGTCAGACTCGCTCTGAGCATTTCTGCCTCTAAACACGATCACTGCTGCAGCAAAGCCGTACCATAACGTCTCTTCAGCGCTAATTTCACTAGATATTGTGCTGGCGCCATCTACTGGCTAGATGCTCTCAGTGTAGTGCAGTAAGTGTAATTTCATCCAGGCTGATAAAACCATTTATCATTTAATGAATAAGAAACATTTTTTTGCTTAATGAAATGGCAAATCAAGAGCATTTTTAAAGGGTAATAACAATATGAAAAATGTGTAATATTTTTCCTTGGAGTGCATGTCTATTTCCTCTTTTTTTGTCCTTCATTGGGAAACCTGTTTCAAAATCTTCCTTGTCTTCATTTAGTGTCCCGTTAATGTTGTCCAGGGTGTTGACTGCTATTCTCATTATTTGCTGAAGTGCTTTTTCGTTTTGTGGATTATTTCTTTTGCATTGTGGGTCAGGATCGGGTTCTTGATGTTTAAAGCAGAACTCAGTAACTCCAGCGACAGAGCTCCCCCTGCAGGTCTCTTGCGAACGTACACTCCTAGTAAAATGACGGCAAAAGCTTTTTTTTGTTGTTGCTTTTTTTCGTCTTCCTTTTTATTGAAGTACAACATTTCATTTCCTGTCACCAAATATAAAAAAGAGAGTTAAGGTTTCTCAGGAGAGTTGTTTTTGGGTCGGTGTCAGGAAAGTTGCAAGGCCGGTTTTGCGCTCAGAGACAGCAGGAGGCGACGGCGGGGGCTTCAAACGCCCCAAAAATGCATTCACAACCACCACACGGACTTACAAAGACGTTTAATAAGGTAAAAATGTTACTTAGTTCTGCTTTAAACTTGCCGGGCTCATGTATCATCCTTGCGTCGGAGGTTGAATCTGAGAAAGCGAAAGATAGCAGCCGGAAAATGTCAAGGTAAATACATCTCAGTCACAAAGTTGTCCAACTAGAAGAAAACAATATATACATTTCTGCTCTCTCTCTCACACTCCTGTCTTGATTTATAACAGAAAGTGTACACATTCTCCTCGGTCTGTAGCCTGGCAGACAAAACGCGGGGCTTAAGTTGATGTATGTTGATGTGTGGTGATTTGTGCGTGGGTGTGCAGTATAAATATGTATTGTTTGGTCAAGTGTGTCCGCTCCAATGCGCTCTTGATTTCCTCTCTCGATGCTGCCGCACTATTGGACGATGCAGAGACGGTGGAGAGAATAACGGCAACACAATAAATATATTGTTTACTGTCGGCCTGATGTCTCCAGAGATTTGCCGCAGAAAAGGGTTGAATTTTTACATCTTTGGTTTTGGAGTTGTCGATGCGTGTTCAGACCTGGTTTATACCCAACCTTGTACTAAAATGATGTTATTTAAAGGGCCTGTACCTGGTTTTTATTTAGTCTAAGATATATCCTCTTTACGTTACACATTGTTTGATAAAAGCAACTTCATGGAGAGACATTGGGTTTGTAATGTATAATCTGTGCATATTCATTAGGAATAAGTGTTTGCCAGGGTCACCTCTTTTCAGCCAATCAGGTACATCGTACACTATGAATCATGGGAAAATAACAGCTTGACACTATCCCAGACATGTGATTCTCTGTCATTGTGCAGTTTCAAAAGTGCTAAAAGCTAATCGTAAAAAGAATAAGAATATGGAAAACACTGAATAAGACAATTCCAGACAGTGGTTTCTGAGTCATGGTACAATATTGAATAAAAGAAAGGACTATGTGGGCGGGGCTAACGGTTCAAACAAAAACATGTTCCTGTCTCATGGTTCAAAATCAGGTACAGGCCCTTTAAAGTGCCACGTTGGACTACTCTTGTAACGAAAATACTGGTAAATATATTAAAAGTTTTGCTAAATAAATAAATAAACATTTTATCACGATTTAGCAATGTTTTTTCTTAGCATTGTTGTATCACTTCCTGCATAGTAGGTTTAGAAAATTGTAAAGTATATTTAGTTAGTTTTTGATATCATCAGTGGAAATTATGTCTGGTGGATTTCATCATTGTGGGGATGGAATAATGTTTCGATTCCATTAAAAAACATTTGGCTATAAAGCGGGAATTAATTGCTAGCCTATTTTATTTGATTTTTTTTTTTAAATCATGTAATTCTTTTATTAGTTTGTCAGTTTTAAGGCCTATTTCAGTGTTTTTGTCAATGCTACTGAATGTCAACTTGGAGCAGAATCCTCCATCATTAAAACATAAGGGTTCATGCAGGTTTTAGCAACTCAAATGTGATGCTTGTAAATGCAGCATTTCAAGATTTTTAATGCCATAATCAACGTCAAAACAAGACATTCACACTTTTATCACGTCAAAGCTACTGACTTCTAACCATTCCATTGAGCAGCAGAATGAAGAGAATATAATAAACTACTTTATAATATATTCAAAAAGCTTATAAAGCATGACATTTAAACCATGCAAATGTATGCCTGTCTGGGATTCAAAATATATTTGAATGTTAAATTTCAAAGTAAAAATGGATACAGCGGCTCTGGAGAGACAAGGACTGCAGTAATTATGTGTTCTTCTTTTCATATTTATTGTTGTGATGGATAAATCTTTTTTGTCAAAATGTTTTTTAGATTTAATGTCTAAGGGGATTGAATGTAATGCTTTTTAATGTAGTTTAAAGGAAAAATATTCAGCATTTTTCATATTGGTCTTAGCATTTAAACATGCTAGCTATGATTTAAGGACTAAAACAGCTAAAGATTCTCTAATAAGTGACGTAGATGATCTGAAAATATGTCCGAAAATCCAGGAAGTTCAGCAAGAAGTGTGTTTGACGCTTGGAGGGGGAGGATTTTCTAATAAACATTCCTCAAAACAGCATGATTGCAGCTGAATGCCACAGGTATATTTTTGATGATGGAACATTGTAAGAATATGGTTTAAAGCAAATAAAGAATGTGTCCTTTAAGTCCTTATTTTGTCTAAATTAATTTAATGACTTTTAATGCGTTTTAATGCTCAGCGAAAACCATGAACATAAACTGCAAATCTAATCGCAAAACTGGTCAGAAAAATTCCAATTAGACATTTTTCCCAAATCTTGCAGCGCTAATTTTTTGGTAAATAGTTTAAAATAGTTTTAATAATGTACTTTTTATGGTTTTATCCACACTAAAGACAAAATCGGTGTGTAACAAGTTATGGATCCCAGCCCCAATAAGAAGAACTATTGGAAACAACTGATCAGCACCTGGCAACACACCAGTCCCATAATGGCACAGATTGATCTTCTCCGTCTTCCTGTCAGGCCCTCTCCTCCCCTCACTCTCTCTCCTCCCCTCCTTCTCCTCCCCTCGCTCCCTCTTCCCTCCCTCCCCTCTCTCCCTCTCCTCCCTTCTCCTCCCCTCACTCCCTCTCCTCCCCTCCCTTTCCTCACTCCTTCTCCCTTCTCCTCCCCTCTTCTCCCTTCGCTCCCTCTCCTCCCCTCGCTCCCTCTCTTCCCCTCACTCCCTCTCCCCTCCCTCCCCTCTCTCCCTCTCCTCCCTTCTCCTCCCCTCTCTCCCTCTCCTCCCTTCGCTCCCTCTCCTCCCCTTGCTCCCTCTCTTCCCCTCACTCCCTCTCCCCTCCCTCCCCTCTCTCCCTCTCCTCCCTTCTCCTCCCCTCACTCCCTCTCCTCCCCTCTTCTCCCTTCTCTCCCTCTCCTCCCCCTCGCTCCCTCTTCCCTCCCCTCCCTCTCTTCCCCTCGCTCCTTCTCCCCTCCCTCTCCTCCCCTCGCTCCTTCTCCCCTCCCTCTCTTCCCCTCTCTCTCTCTGGAGGAGCTGTAGATGTGCCTGGACTGCAGAGCCTTAAAGCTGCAGATGAGATTTGCCTTCACACTCAGCTCCAGGAGGGACAGACTCCCAGGTCCGACTACAATCTGTTGTGACGCTTTGTGCACTTCTGGTCATACTCAAAATGAATAGTTAGACAGTCAGTCAGTTTTCTTCCCGTTTAGTTCTGTTTTAGTTCGTTTAGAAATAGGAAATAGTTAAGTCCGGGTTTAATCTTTTTATCGATACACAGCAAAACGGAAATCTATCCCAGCTTAAAATGACTTGAATGTATCATTTTTATCTGAATTTCAGTAGGTTTGACTCAATGAGATTCAGAATATTTCACTGGTTTCAAGCTATTTCGGACTGATCATGCGATAATTTATCTTACAATTAGAAAAAAAAAAAGGTCAACAGGGAAAGTAAAATGATCTTAACCTATAATTTGTCTTGATGTAAGAAGTTATGAATTGAAACAAGTCAAAAACGGTTTGTAACAAGTAAAATAATCTACTTCCATCAAATAAAAAGTCTTAACTAATCTTTACTGGTCAAAACGTCTGAGATTAGACTGACATTCTGAAATCAAGACATTTTAATTAATCTAGAAATGCATTGTTTGTAGTGTATTGGGGCCCTTTGTGTGGATTTAATCTTTCAAACTCTTTAACTGCACAGAAAGATCTGACTGAAAGTTTGGGCAACAATAGGAAGAATGTTGCAAGTATAAGAACAGCAGTAGAATAAAAATATGCAAAATAAATAACAATAGAAGAATAGACATTAAAGGTGCTGTACCCAACTTTTTAAAATGGAATTAAGTAAAACAACTGACTTGTCCCAGCACAGATGTACTGTAAAAGCAGCTCTATGAACGAAAATCAGACAATGTGCTGTCTGTTAGCATGCTAATGTTTTTACTGTGACGCCAAAACTTAATCTGTAGAGAAAGTATAGATTGGCTATATTTTATTAGTAATGTTAAGTGCCTTTGCTCCAGGTTTTGAGGCAAAAGGAGTGCACTCATAACTGTAAACAGAAGGCAATTCATTGTATCTTCGATTACAACATTTTTGTAATTGAATTGAATAAAAATTGTATATAAATGATTAATTGCACAACCTAACTGCACAGTGAGATTTAACCTTATCTTTAAAGTAACTGATCTTGTTTTATTTTTTATTTTTGCATGTTTATTCCTCCTGTTATGAATTGACCCACTCTGGGACAAATAAAGGTTCTCTAATCTTATTTTATCTGGATCCATTAGCATTTCCCATGCTCAATTAACCCAACTTAACACAATAGACTAATCCTCTCTGGTACTGATGTCCAATCCTTGTTCAAGATCTTCTGCTTCTTCGAAAAGTGTGAAGGACAAATATTATGCAAAATTGACTTTGTTGAGCTTTTATCCATGTTCTAACATTGTTCTGTCATCAAAAACATACCTGGAGTAGCATTTAGTTTGTTTCACGTTTGTTTGATGATGCTGGTTTGTAAATTTTTTGCTGTTTTAAGCCCTTAAACCATCTTCAGACTCGCTCTGAACATTTCTTCCGTCTGATCACGATAACTACAACTTTGTCAGATCCAGTTTTTACTGCAATGCATTGTGAATATACAAATGTGTGTAATTGCCTCTACAGCCAGTAGATGGAGCCACAACTAAGTCACAATGGTATCTCCCAACGCAGGGATAAAGTTATGTTTTTCTTTGTAAAACCGTTTTGTTTTTAGTTTAAAAAAAATTACATGTGCCCTGCGACGAGTTGGCCACTGTCCAGGGTGTACCCCGCCTAAGGCCCAAAGTCACTGGGATAGGCTCCAGTCACCCATGACCCCTAACGGGAATAAGCGGTAGAAAATGAATGAATGAATGAATGAAAAAAGACATGTCAAACTGAAGACACTGAAGAGCAGGTTTAAAGGCTAAAAACAATACAAATAATGCATAATACTTGTCGTTTAAACCCTAGTGACCTTAAGGATTGGACAAATGTAGAGAACAAATTTCCCTGCAATTACTACAAAACACAGTGAACTTTCCCCTCGACCGGTCTATACTTCCACCCTGAACACATCTCCTCTCACTCCGCTCCTCTCTCTGCCTCTCCGTGTCTTTGCCGAGTGGAGCTGCTGTAATTCTCCTTGTCCCGCTGTGAGAATAATTACACCCATCAGCGAGTCCTCCGTCTCTCCGTGGATGCTCTGCTCTGACAGGGCTCCATCCGTCTCCGCAGACACACACCGCACCGTAAAAAGTCCATACTGATCATATACGGCGCACTGACGTCACTGCCAGGGGTCCAGCGTGGATGTTTAACGCTGACGATGATGACAGGTAATTAGTCTGTTTCTACGTCTTGAATCTATACTGTATTATTAATGTTTTGCACACAACCAGACCAATGTCATCTATAATTGTGTGCGTGTCAGTCCTGGACCATCTGCAGCTGGAGTAGGATCTTTTTCACTGTGGTTCTACCCAAGGTTTCTACTTTTGTATCTGTTATTTTAATAATGAGGGTCCTTTGACAGGGAAAATGCTCTGGGGAAATTATCCAATTGCTTAATTCCTGTGAATGTTGGTTAATCTGCTGCTGCATTACTATTTCATTGTTGATTTTCTAACTTTGCTGGTTCAATCGACCATACTGTGAAGCCCTGTGAGAAAACTGCTGTTGTGATGGGTTTGGACTGTTCAAAATAAACTGATGTGAAACTGAATTGAATACCATTGTAGAAAGAAATTTGAATAGTGTCAACTTTTAAGAGTGTCCAGAGCAACTTCTGCAGTAATTGATCTGATTTAGTAATGTTTAACCCTCGTGCTCTTTTTGTTTGAGCAAAGCACATTTGATCAAAGGGCAATGTACGTTTTCATATCAAAAATACTAATTTTATTTTTTTTTATTGCACAAATTGTATGTTAAGTGATGTTTTGGACCACCCATGAAAGTTTTATAGTGATGAAATAAAAAAATAAACCAAAAAATCTATTGGAACCAGAGATAGCAGGAGGGGTTTTAAGTAGTAGCTGGTGTGCCGTTGTATCTTTTAAACCTAAAAAGTGTGCCGCAACTCAAAAGAGCTTGAAAAACACTGGTCTATGGCAGTCATTCCCAACCTGGGGGTCGGGACCCAAATTTGGGCCCGAAAGATTCTGAAGGTTTCCCCAGGAATTTTTAGAAAAGAGGTCGGAACTAGATTTTGGAAATTCTAATGAGGGAATTGAATTTTAATTGCTTAATCATTATTGTCCTCATTATTGTTTTGTTAATTTCTTAATTATTTTAAGAATTCTTTATTAACCAGAAAACAATTATATTTTTTCTTCAAAGACAGTAGTTTCCTGGGTAGGAGAAGGATGATTAGGTCGCTACCGACGTAAACGGGTTAAATATGGGTCGCTGGGAGAAAAAGGTTGGGAACCACAGGTCTATAGGATACAACTTTACACTCATTACACAGGTCTGCTTTCTCTTCTCTGAAAGACTGATTCTAAAGCTGTTCTAGTGAAAAAAAAACCCATGTGTTTGAACACCATGTGGATTGTGAGAGCTTGAAAATACTTGGATGAACCTGTACATCTCGTACATGTCTTTTCCTCATTTCCCACTGAGGACGGGTTTGTCATTCCTCTCGTATGTTTTCCTTGAGTGTCATGTTGTCATTGACTGCTGCTGCTGCTCCTTCAATGTCAGCTGCCGCCTCAGGGCCTGTTCTGTGAGTTAGTGACAGAGATATTTTTGTCCTCTGCTGTCAATCACATCAACATTCACCACATTGCACCGCTCACTTAGAAATAACGCCAACTGTTTGACAAATGCAAGCCTTCTCTGGGTTATTTAATACGGAGTACGTACAGTAACTAAAAAGCCTCCATGAGAGTAACTGGAGTAACAAACGAAACAGAAGGTTAGTAAATGCATTAAGATCATATTAAAATCTCAAAACAAACAAATAGAAACATATTTAAGGCGAGACACTAAAGGCTTTTGGTCAGTTTGCTCTCTCTGTTTATCGGCTTTCATGTGGAAACAACAAACGTGTCCAATCTGCTGTTTTATTATTTCATTTAATCCACTTCATTCATAGATTTCTCAGGGTTCTCAGTTTTCAGTTTTATATGTCCCATATATGTGAAATTTTGTAAATGAATATTTATTCTTTTTTTTTTAATTATCATTTTCAAATAATAGACAAACATTTACCCCTGGGGCTTTCAGGAAAAATAACAATTAATAACATAAATATAACACATTATTGTTCCTTAACAGAAGAGGTCCCAAGATTGATCCCTGGGGCACCCCACAGGGCCTCTCTGCTCTCTTTGATGAGTTCTTGCTCCTTTTCAATTTTGTGCATGGAAATGCTCTTTATCTTACATTAAAGGGCTAACTGTGTACAACAATTGAAATAAGTAATAATAAAATACAAATTATACAAATACAATTACTTACTAAACATATTTGGGCAAATTGGAAAATGAGCATAAGACAATAATGTAATTTGTGTGTCTTAGGCTCGAATGTGCTCTATAGTTGTCTCCATGTAAGTGATTTGCTTTTCCTGGTATGTTCCACATTATTACATTACACTCATCTACCTCTAGAAACAAACAGGTGATGCACCAGACCAACTTACAGGTCAGATCTGTGGAAGAACAATGTTTTGTGCTTTTTTGAGGTTTGAAACAAAATGGTTTTGGCTCAACATTAAATCCATTTCATTAGTCATTTCTCACCAAATATTTTGTCTGGGTTACTCTGGGTAATTCATTTTCCATCCAATCATTTTCATTTTTGTACAACTACCTTTTTACTTCTACTTGGCAGCTCGTATTTACTGACAAAACAGTTCATATTTTGAAGCAGATTAAATCACGCCTTCTCTGTTTTGCTCCCAGTTAGAAAACATTCCTATTCGTATGAATGATAACACTGACGTTTTATTTAGGATTACTGCGTCTAAGTCAAACACAAGCAGGAATCTGCACATGATTGAAATGGAAACCCATCCACACCAGTGACTTTATACGAAGAGGAAAGCTTGTTCTGTTTAAAGAACATATGTTATGCATTAATGGTACAGTTATTTGCCATTGAACATGCTCTACTTGCTTATTTATCAGTTAGGCCTCAGGATCTGGTGTTAACCCGCCATCTACTGGCAGCAGAGCAGATTACCATGCTAAGCTAGCTTTCCCCAACCTGCTAATACAAGTGCACAAGAGTAATTAACGCACTTTGACAGCAGAAATGCTAATGAACTAGTCTGGAAATTGTTTTGTGGACTTTTTGGACACACACTTTGTGCATTCAGGCAAGACAAGTTTATTCACAGAGCACAATTCATACACAAGGCAATTCAAAGTGCTTTACACAACAGATCAAGACAGAACAAAACACACAAAACAGTTTAAGATTTACAAAATCATTATAAAAATACTTTAAAAAAGAAGAATGCAGATAAATTCTTTCAGTCGTATGCACATAAAGGGAACTGTTTTCAGCTTGGATTTGAACATTGTCAGAATGGAGGCCTGTCTCACATCTTCAGGAAGATTGTTCCAGATTTTAGCTGCATAAAACTGAAACGCTGATTCCCCATGTTTAGTCCTGACTTCAGCTTTTTGCACTAATGTTTTGTTCTTTTGCTGTCCGTACAATGAGCTGCTGACATAAAATACCCTGGGTCAGGGTTAATAAAGTGTATCAATCTAAAAACAGTAAAGGAGACTTCTGGATTTCTACCTATTGCATCACAAATCTAGAATATTTTTGTGAGGCTCATATGGATTATAGGATTAATGAAACAAATAAAAAAATATAATAATAAATACAACTCCTGGTGTTTTTGACGAGGAAACAGTGTTATAACAGGGCTGAAAGCTCAAAAAATCTATTAAAATCATGAAGCTTTGTTTCAGCTTGAATTATAATTTGAATATAGCAAACTATTAGTAGCAATGTACAAGCTCCAATATAATTTAAGATGATATCATTTTATACAGAACAAATAAAATCAGATATTTATGTAAGTCTTACAAATTGCTTGGACATTTATGCTTTGTTGTGCTGATATTATCGCAATATACTATTTCTATCCTGAATACAGGCCATAAAAATGACACTTGTGCATAAATGTGAATGCTCATAAACTGCTTAGCATGAAAAACATAAAGGTCTGAATGGGTGTTGATAATCTCGCCGCTGCTGACGGTACATTTTCCACGCAAGTAAATCCGTCCCATTACTTTACATTATAACTGCAATATTAATGTCCTCCTATAGCTGCTTATTGGCCTTTCATTTGAATAGGCTGCTCGTGTACAGGCCTGGTGTATAAGAGCGTGGGAGTGGGTGGAGGTATTTAAAGACTTCCATTTATTTCCTGCATACATTATCGTTACTGACAATACACGCACTTATGCCACATTTAATTAGGCAGCTCCAGGGATTATGATATTGTAAATACTAACATTTCTGCGTTTGTCTGTTGTTTAAAGCTGGGGTATCGGACTTTTCTGGGTGTAAATTATGAAGTTTTGTGTTTTCCATCAAAGAGTATCTCGTAGACGCAGTTCTTTGTGATAAAAATGAGACATCTGTGTGCTGTCTGAGTCTAATAATAGAGTATTTCGTCTCGAAGTAAGAGCTAAAAGCAGCGCTCTGATTGGTTGTGCTTGGGTGGATTGTTCTTTTATCAAAAAAATGCAAAGAGTTTATGATAATTTCCTAAAACATAAAGTAAAATACAATAATAAATGTGTTTAAAGCAGCTTTGATGTCACTCACATGTGTCTGAGTACTTTTCATTTCCCAAAATCATCTCAATTTTTCATATTTTGTGATATTCTAAGGTTAAATCCCAGTTTCTCCAGTGAAATGACGTTATGTTCCACTTCACTTTGCCTATTCAGTGGACTTCGAGTGAAAGGTTT
Source organism: Rhinogobius similis (assembly GCA_019453435.1). NCBI lineage: Eukaryota > Metazoa > Chordata > Actinopteri > Gobiiformes > Gobiidae > Rhinogobius > Rhinogobius similis. The sequence goes on along the minus strand of CM033633.1, from coordinate 11,898,994 downwards.
GAGAATCAATTGTATTATTAACCAGTCTTACCTGTACTAAAGTCTTTAACCCAAATAATAAAACCTCAACCATTTCTACAAACATTCAAGTCAACCTTCGGTGAAACTTTTCGGTCCAAAGTCACTCCTCAAAGTCATGTAACTTGGAGGATTTAAGCGACAGAACCTCCACCTCAAACTGTGAAGCCAAATTTTATATTACATGAAGTGGAAAAGACAGTATTGCATTGCATCATGGGAGGTCCCCCGACACTATCGCCTTTATTTCTATATAACTGGTTCGCGCGGGTCACCTTGGCTCCTGCCTTATCTCCTTCACCATTATAAATATTCTATAAGCACGTTTCAATTGTAAGAGCCATAAGGTAAATCATCGAATCAGATTCCGCTCCTCGCCAGCGCAAACCCGGCAGCTATTTCCACACAAAGACTGTATATGACACTCGTGGAGAGCATTAGCGCTTGTTTAAATGCTAAATACTGCTAGAGTTTGACAGGCAATCGCATCTGGAAAGGTTTATGTCGGCTGTCAAAGATATTAAAATGGTTTTCGAAGCGGAACAGGCCAAGAGGATAAAGTTATTGTCATCGATTGTTAAACCCGAGGAGATATACAGTAGTGCAAAGTCAATGTTTGAATAATGTTTTTAATGCAAAGTGTAAATTCTAGTGTGGTTTGATTAGGTAAAGGGGTATGATATGCTTATTCGGTTTGATGGATTCACATTTGAAATGTAAAGTTGAGCAAGATTAATTGCTATCAAATCGAAATTGCAATTCGAATGGACGAAATAAGCAGATCGTAAAGACCATACATTCCTCTTCAAACGACAAAACATCCTACGTACAATCTGCCAAACCTGTAGTTTAGATCTAAAAACAATTTTTTCTTGGTGTATTTCAGTCTATTTGTCAATGTTTTTTAAATGTGAACTTTTAATAATAAGATTCTTTTCAAACATAATCGAAAATCTAACGGCAATTGCAATACAGAAAAATTGCAATTTGATATTTTTCACAAATTGTGGTGTGAATAAAAATTATTGTTTAAAGCTGGGTGTCCACTGCGCGATTTTTTTTTTTGGTCTTATAAGGTTTACGGATGTCATACAGCAAGACGTGATGAATTAAAAGCTGTATGACAGAACATGGTCACATTGTGTAGTGTTTTCACCATCAATTGTAGCTACGACCAAACTTTGAGTGAATATCAGGCGCAGACTCCGCGTGAGAGTCATCACAGTTTTACCTGTTAGCAGAGGCCAGCGCGACATTCTAGCTGTGTTTTCACGTTTTTGTAAAAGTTACTAAATGAAATAGAAATGTAAAGACACGGTCCTGTTTGCGGCAGAGCTCCTTTTGACAAAGATTAATTGTAGACACAGCGACAGGAGGCTCACTCTGCGACCACGATTTCAAAATATCAAACAGGTTGGATATCAATCGCAGCTCGTCTTCGGTCGTACAACGGTTCTTTGTCCGTTGTGAGATCTACAAGCCACGGTTTTGAGCTACAACTTCAGATTCTTCACATGATCTGGAATTTTTCGATGCAGACGGCCAAACGTAATTCAATAAAGCCAAAACAAAGCAGATCATGTTCATTTTTCAACTCAAGAAAACATTTTGTCACTTTCCGAGGACGACATGAACGCAACTTTAGACACGAGCGTTCATGGTCCCGTTTAGTTGTTTGATTTCCAAAAAGGTGAGAGTGACAAATTGAAAAACAAGGCAGATAGATAACATTTTCAAGACAAAAGTTTAGCTTTAAACAAAAGAATGTGTATTTCAGCCTAAAACCAGGGATCTGTCTTAGGCTGGTTTTCTGTAATCTTTATTGTAATCTTTTCAAAACATTGTTTCCGTGAATTTGCGTTTTTGTAGCGTAGTCCAATCTGCAGCTCCGTACCAGCCTCATAACATATTTCTACTCAAAGCACTGGATTTGAAGGCCTTTCTGACACCAGTCTTTAGCCTCTGAGTCAGCCACATTTGGATTATTTAAGCAGTTTTATCCCGATCTGATTACTAATCCTGCAGGAGCACATTTTGCGTGTCATGGCAGAGACTGTGTGAGAATCCAAAGCGGTGGTAAGTTATTCCGAGCTCGTCCCAGACACAGCTGTGCTAAAACATTTGCATACACGACGTAAACGCAGGGTGTTTTATGCAGGGAAACGTTTGCCAAAATAACAGTGGAGTTTTTACATAATTGGGAGCAGCAACTGTTTAAGGACTGAACTAGAGAGAGGACCTAAGAGTGGACTATTGGATAAGTTGGTATAAGTTTTTAAGGAGTGGAAAACTTGTTATCTACGACTGCTGTTAGCACAACGACCATGGCTTTCTCTGTAGTTTGAATATTCTCCTTGTGTCTGTGTTTCCTTCGGTTTCCTTTCCTTTTCCGGTTTATTTTCCATCAAAATAGCGTGAATGAAGCTAAATGCAACCACAGGTATGTTTTTAACGACGCAACAATGTTAGAACATGGTTAAAAGCTCAAAAAAGTAAATTTTGCTAAACATTTGTCCTTTATACCTTAATTAAGACTCCAGATGCGGAACCATTTTACCATTTGGTCATATCACGCAAAATAAACACACTTGCTATCTAGAAGACAGTAAGTACTTTATTGAGATCTGTGTGTCTTGTGGGGTTCCCCAAGGGTCAATCCTGGGACCCCTTCTGTTCATCCGCTACACGCTGCTGTTAGGTAATTTAATACAAAGAAATAATGTGTCTTATCACAACTACGCAGACGAGACTCAGATCTATGTCTCACTGACGGCAGGTGAATACGGACCAGTGGATTCACTCTGTCATTGCATCCAACAGATCAGTGGTAGATGCAAAACAATTTTCTTCAGCTAAACTCAGACAAGACTGAAATCATCGTCTTTGGGCCGCAGAAACAGAGAGAAAGTGTCAGCAGTCACCTCCAGTCTGGGGGTATCTGGGGGTAATAATGGACTCAGACCTGAACTTTAACAGCCACATCAAATCAATAACATCAACAGCCTTTTACCATCTAAAAAACATTGCCGAAATTAAAGGTATAGAGGTTATGCTCTGACATTCTTTTTATTTGGAAAATAGTCCTCAACAATCCATCAGAATTATAAGCAGCACAACTGATAAAATTTGTTTCTTTCCTTTTCTTTGGCCTAATTTTTGTCCATGGACCTTTTGTTTCGCTCAAATTAACTTTACATGGTAAAATGTCAAGTTTCTCTGTTGTTGCTCCGACTGTGCAGAGGTAGGCTAGTTGGAGTTAAAGGACACTTCAACTACCGCACAACAATTATTTTCCTCAACATTTGACCTCAAAAACATGTTATTTAAGTAAAGAAAGATAATGAATTCAATTGTATGAGATCCCAAAGTCTGTATCAGTGATAAATGTAAGTGTAGATGCAGCATTCCTGTTTTTTATCTGGTTTTCTACAACTGTTTACTTGATTTTCTTTTTCTAGATGTCAGGTACAAACAAAATATTTAGCAGTGTTGTAGACTATTATATTTTTTAACTGAATTTAGCAGCTCTGTCTCATTTTAGCAGTGTTTTGAGCTTTTACAGGAGAAAATGTCATCACTCACCATTGACTCTCATGCGTTTTTGCCACTCGCTGCTCAAATTCAGACAAACAAAGACAAAAACACAAACACAAGAGTAAAGCCGAGCACTGACCGTTGAGCCACTTGGAGTTGTACTGCGCTGTTCGGAGCGGCGGCAGGTGTCCCAGGCTGCGGTAGATCACGGGGTCTCGTCCGGAGAAGTCAATCACCGTCGCGGCGTAAAGCTCTCCAGACTCGGTCACTACCGCCGTGGAGTTGTGTCGAGGGTCGTATGGACAGCGAGCGACACCATTCACACGCTCCAGCACGCGGCTCATGTTTCCCACCTACAGACGACATCGAAGGGGAAATATTATGTAAACATCAGCTTTTATGAGTTTTAAACATGTTGTAATGGGGTTTGCTCATCATTCAATTACTCAGAGTTGCATTTTTATTGATTCACGTTTTTTCTTCTTCTTTTAGTTTTACAATTTTAAACACATAACATACAGAACAAGACACAGAGAGACACAAAATACAAGTAACATAAAACAGTATTGTTAAAAAGGCATTGTTAAAATGTTTATAATTTCATATTTTGAGTCCTCAAGGCAATCAAATAGCACTGGCACTTGTCAATTGTGGGACTTTCAATAAAATGCAAAGGTCAAATTTATTTATATAGCACATTTTCAAATAGATACGTTGCCCCAGAGCGCTGCACAAGACAGAGAAAACGATTTAATACTGAAAACTTAAAACGTAAAATAAAAACACATAAAATGTCTGGCTCAGCTTGGATTAAAAGTGAAAAAAAATGAGTTTTTAGCAATAATTTTAAACTCTGAACAGAAGTAGCGGCTCTTATGTTCAGGTGAGAGAGTTCCATAGTTTAGGACCAGCGACAGAAAAAGCTCTGTCTCCTCTAGATTTGAGTCTAGACCTGGGACAGTCCAGGAGCAGTTGGTAAGTCGACCTCAGTGCTCGGCCCGGAGTGTGCAGAACAAACATTTCAGACAAATAAGACGGGGCCAGATTGTTTAGAGATAAACAAACAGTAAAATCTTAAACTGGATCCTGAAGACAACAGGTCCAGTGGAGCGAGGACAGCTCAGGGCTAATGTGGTCCCTGCGTCTCGCCCCGGCGCCTGCTCAACGGGACGAGACGCAGGGACCACATTACCCCTGTGTATAAATGTAAACAAGTCTTTCTTTCTTTTCTTTTTTGTGAACAGCTTGATCAGATGTTCTTTTTCTCTTTTTTCCTTCAATTTAACTTTTTTTAAATACATAACGTTGAGAACAAGGCACAGAGAGACAGAGCAAAAAACAAACAAATACTAGTAACATAAAACATCCAATAAAATCACTGCACATATTGTCCTGTGTATAGGTCCCATTTTGTCTGAAGTCTATAAAAAAGGTCCATCTTCAAATTAAGTCCAAATATCAATTTTTCCATTTTGTGAATGTCCATCACAATATCGGTCCAGTCCTTGATTGTTGATGCGGTTTGTGTCATCCATGTCTTCAAAAGGTGACACAATGAAGCTTTATTTCAAACTCGAAAAGGTGTATTTAAAAACAGAAAAAAGACAAACAGCAAACAATACAATGATAATAATTTAGAGTACATATATGCAGCGTCAGGCATTGTTAAAACGTTTATCATTTAACTTTGTGAATCCTCAAGGCAATCAGACCAGCAGACTGGCACTTGTCCATTGTGGGACTTGTGCTTCATTATATGTAACCTGTAGCTTCCTGGCTGCAACAAATAATCGACTGATTGTGACTAGTCAACAGTAAAAAAAATAATCTACTATAAAAATTGATAATGATAATTGATTAATGGAGTATGCAGACTGTAAAACACGTGTCAAAAGACCATTTATAACAAAGACCATGACATTAATACATCAAAATGTAAAAAAAGAATAGATTATTGCTGATTTTCATAAATAATACACTTTTTTCATAAGTATTCTCTATATAGACTTCTACAGTCACCGTATTTCAACCTTTATTTAAACTTTTTAAATACACAATAGAAATAATCGTTTCACGTGTCGCCTAATCGAAAAATAATTGCAAACTAGTTGTCTACTAAAATAAACATGCATACAATATACAAAACTGTCTGAATGCCATCATCGTCACAGAGGTCACTCCTGATAATGTGGCCAAGATATTTGACCTTTTCCACCACAGCCTCGTCAGATAAAACACAGGAAACTATTCACTGATTCCATGGCGAGACTTTTCCAAATACAGAGTTCTGAAATTGATTGGGTGACGATGCCAAAAACCGTCTGGAGAGCTTTGTTCATCTCCAATATTTCTGCCGTGCTCTGTTTGTGAAAGAGAAAGCACTTTACCTCTCGTGTGGTGCAGAGCGGCTGAAACGCATTGGTCCCACAGGTCATCACCTCCGTCTTATTCACCAACAAAACACGGATGTAATTCTGACACTCCATCTGCAAAACAAGAGGCACAGAATCAAGCAGGTGGCACCAGAAAAGTTACACATCACTCTTTAAACCAGACACAAAGGCCAGCAAGAAGTCTGTGCGGTTTGGTCTGGAGCATTTTGAAAGTCCTAAACAGAGAGAGGGAGAGAGGGAGAGAGAGGGGGAGAACGAAAGAGACATAGGGAGAGAGAGAGAGACAAGAGAGAGGGGGAGACAGAGAGAGAGAGAGAGAGAGAGAGAGAGAGAGAGAGAGAGAGAGAGACCAAAAGAGACATAGGGAGAGAGAGAGAGACAAGAGAGAGGGGGAGACAGAGAGAGAGAGAGAGAGAGAGAGAGAGGGAGAAACCAAAAGAGACATAGGGAGAGAGGGAGAGACAAGAGAGGGGGAGACAGAGAGAGAGAGAGAGAGAGAGAGAGAGAGACCAAAAGAGACATAGGGAGAGAGAGAGAGACAAGCGAGAGGGGGAGACAGAGAGAGGGAAAGACCGAAAGAGAGACATAGAGAGAGAGAGAGACAAGAGAGAGGGGGAGACCGAGAGAGAGAGAGACAAGAGAGAGGGGGAGACCGAGAGAGAAAGAGGGAGAGACCGAAAGAGACATAGGGAGAGAGAGAGAAGAGAGAGGGGGAGACAGAGAGAGGGAGAGACCGAAAGAGACATAGGGAGAGAGAGACAAGAGAGAGAGGGAGAGACCGAAAGAGAGAGACATATATATATATATATATATATATATATATATATATATATATAGAGAGAGAGAGAGAGAGAGAGAGAGAGAGAGAGAGAAGAGAGAGAGAGAGAGAGAGAGAAGGAGAGAGAGAGAAAGAGATAAGAGAGTGAGAGAGACAAAAGAGGATGGGGCGAGAGAAAGAGGAGACAGACAAGAGAAAGAGGGGGGGAAAGAGAGATGAGCGAGAGGTGCAGACAGAGAGAAGAACGGAGAGACGAGAGAGCTAAGAGAGAGAGAGGGGATAGGAGAAAGACGAGAGGTAGACAAGAGACAGAGGTCGGTGAGAGCGAGGAGGATAGGCAAGAGAGAGATGGAGAGGGAGAAAGCGAGAGACGAGAGAGGGAAAGAGAGAGAGAGAGAGACAAGAGAGAGGGGGGGATAATGACAAGAGAGAGGTGGAGAGAGAGAGAGATGAGCGAGAGAGGGAGTGAGAGAGAGAGGGAGACAAGAGAGAGAGGGTGTAGAGACAAGAGAGAGGTGGTGAGAGAGAGACGAGAAAGAGGGAGAGTGTGGGAGACAAGAGAGAGAAGGAAACAAGGGGGGGTAGAGACAAGAAAGAGGTGGCGAGGGAGAGAGACGAGAGAGAGAGAGAGAGGGAGACGAGAGAGAGGGGGTGTAGAGACAAGAGAGAGGTGGCGATGGAGAGCGACGAGAGAGAGAGAGGGAAACGAGAAAGAGGGAGAGTGTGGGAGACAAGAGAGAGAGGGAAACAAGGGAGGGGGGTAGAGACAAGAAATAGGTGGTGAGAGAGAGACAAGAGAGGGGTAGAGAGAGAGAAAGTTACACATCACTGTTTAAACCAGACACAAAGGCCACCAAGAAGCTGCTAAATGTCTGTGTGGTTTGGTCTGGAGTATTGTGAAAGCCCCAAAGAGAGAAACAATGGCGCTGTCTTCACTATCAGCTCTGAACACAACGGCCACAAACACATCCTTTACCTCCTGAACGCAGCTCTGAGCTCCCATCGACTCACGCCACGAGGTAAATCAAACGTAAACGCCGGAGAAAAGAGTCAGATACATGTGAACAAAAGACCACAGATTGATTTATGGGTAATGAGGACTGTTATGTAAGTATCATTTCTTAATAGAGCTGCAGCCGTGTGGGGTTTGGATGTGAGAGGGGGAGCTGCAGAGGGGAGAGAGGGAGAAAAAAAGAGGTAGAGATGGAGATGGAGGAAGGAAATAAAGAGAGGGAGAGGAAAAGAGAGGGGAGAAAACTGCAGACAGACAGGAAGACGAGGTGAAAAGAGAGAGAGTGAAAGAGAGAAAGAAAGAGGGGGAGAGAAAGAGAGATCGAGGAATGGAGAGAGATAGAGAGAGGGAGAGAAAGCGACGAGTGAGGGGGAGATGGAGAGAGCGAAAGAGAGAAAAAAGAGAAGGGAAGAAGGAGAGAGACAGACGAGACAGAGAGAGAGGAGGAAAGAGAGCGAGAGACAGAAAGAAAGAGAGAGAAAGAGAGAGAGGAGAAGGGAGAGAGGTCGAGGAAGGGAGAGAGGTCGAGGAAGGGAGAGAGGGGGAGAGAGAGAGGAGAGAAAGTGACGAGAGGGGAAGAAGGAGAGAGAGACAGATGAGAGAGGGGGGTGAGAAAGAGAGTGAGAGAGAGACAGGGGGGAGAAGGAAAAAGAGAGATTAATGAGAGAGAGAGAGAAAGAGGAAGGAAGAGAGAGAGGGAAGGACAGGGAGAGAGAGTCAGAGGATGAGAGAGGGAGAAAGAAAGAGAAAGACAGAGAGAGAGGGGTGAAGGAGAAAGAGACAGACGAGAGAAAGGGGGAGAGAGAAAGAGACTGATGAGAGAGAGAGAAAAAGAGAGAGAGGGGGAGAGTAAGAGAGGGTGAGACAAGAAAGAAAGAGACGAGGGTAAGCAGGAGAACAACGGAGAGAGAAAGAGGAGAAAGAGGAAGAGGGTAGACAGCAGGAGAGAGAGAGAGAGAGAGAAAGGGAAGAGGAGAGCGAGACAGAGGAGTGATGGGCATTAAGAAACAAAAGGGGGAGGAAGAGAGAGGAGCGAGTTGATTGCATGTTTTGTTGTTTGTCGATGGGGAGCGCACAGCGGGAGATAAAGTGAAAGGAGCAATCAGTTTGTGCCGCAGAGTTTCAGTCGACGTTTGAGTGGTTTGCTCTGAACATTTAGACGCACACGAGCTCTGGATTAACATCATGGCTGCTCTGTCTGTTACTCTCTCTGCAGCGGGTCTGAGCGGCTTCAGGCTGCTATTTTGGGTTCCGGGTTTTTGTCCCCGTAGTGTTGGGTCAAATGCAAAGGACAAATTTGTGCTCCTCAACCTTGAAGGGCCTATGACAGGTTGAACTACTCACTTAACTAAAATGCAGTCTCAATTTCTACTAAAATCTTTACACATTTTACCGCAGTAGGTTTTTAATTTTACCTCCTGGTTGTAAAGTATGACATCACGGTAGGAAATTACCATAGAAACCACACTGTACACTGGGCCAAAACTCATCTAATGTCACAGTTTTTGTTAATCTGACAAAGAGAAGTAAGGCAAGGCAAGGCAAGGCAAGTTTATTTGTAGAGCACAATTCGTACACACGGCAATTCAAAGTGCTTTACATAAACAGGAAAAGTTGCATTAAAATCACAAAACACAAAAAGACACACAGAATCATTTTAAAATCATTTTAAAATAAAGTGCTTTAAAAGAGAAGAGTGCAGATAGATCTTTCAGTCGTATGCACGTCTAAAGAGAACTGTTTTTAGCCTGGATTTAAACATTGTCAGAGTGGAGGCCTGTCTCACATCTTCAGGGAGACTGTTCCAGATTTTAGCTGCAAAAAACTGAAATGCTGATTCCCCATGTTTAGTCCTGACTCTAGGCACCTGGTTCATGTGGCACTAACATGTCAGAGATGTACTTTGGTGCTTGGCCGTGGAGAGACTTGAACACAAGCAGAGCTGCTTTAAAGTCAATTCTCTGAGCCACAGGAAGCCAGTGCAGAGACCTGAGCACAGGACTAATGTGATCGTACTTCCTGGTTCTTGTCAGGACTCGAGCAGCAGCATTCTGGATGTACTGCAGCTGTTTTACAGCTCGTTTGGAGAGGCCAGTGAACAGGCCGTTGCAGTAGTCTAACCTACTGGAGACAAATGCATGGATAAGTCTCTCCAAGTCTGGTTTAGACACTATACCTTTAATTTTGGCAATGTTTTTAGGTGGTAAAAGGCTGTTGATGTTATTGATTTGATGTGGCTGTCAAAGTTCAGGTCTGAGTCCATTTTTACCCCCAGATTTCTAACTTGATTTGTCGGTTTTAGAGCGAGAGACTGGAGGTGACTGCTGACACTTTCTCTCTGTTTCTGCGGCCCAAAGACAATGATTTCAGTCTTGTCTGAGTTTAGCTGAAGAAAATTGTTTTGCATCCACAAGCTGATCTGTTGGATGCAATGACAGAGTGAATCCACTGGTCCATATTCACCTGCCGTCAGTGAGACATAGATCTGAGTGTCATCTGCGTAGTTGTGATAAGACACATTTGTGCTGAGTATTAACTGACCTAAGGGCAGCATATAGAGGTTGAACAGAAGGGGTCCCAGGATTGACCCTTGGGGCACCCCACAGGTCAAGCTCACGTGGTCTGAGACACAGTTACCAATCTCAACAAAGTACTCTCTGTCCTCAAGGTAGGACTTCAACCAATTTAGGGCAGTGCCAGTGATGCCCACCCAGTCCTCTAGTCTCTGTAGGAGGATCCCATGATCGACAGTGTCAAAAGCAGCGCTCAGATCTGTCACGGGTTCTTTTTGAACTCAAGAAAAAATTATGGCTCAGCCGCAAAACTGACGTGTATACGCTTTTATTGGCCACAAAAAAACCCAAAACAGTGGAAAACAGTGCAGGAAAATATTTACAGTGCAGGAATGAGCAAAAAATGAAACAAAGTATTTACAGGATTCAAAGCTCTGGGCACTTACAACAACCAGCATCTGGACACTTCTCCCCTAAATGAGCAGAGCGCTCCCCTTTTAAAGCCCCCAGCCCCTCCCCTGGGCAAACCAACAACTTAATTAGGGGGTTTCAGGATAAAATAAACAAATACAACATTCAAACTCAAAAGACCCCTTCAAATCCCAAAAATAATTAACTAAACAAATAACCCTCCATATGGTTTAATTTTACTTGCCCGAAATGTCCAAAACAACAAAATACAGCAGTTAACATAAAATGGTTCAGTCCAGTAATCCGTGGTGCCGACAAGCGCGCCACTTTGTAATATTTAAGACCGGACCTGGAAGTGCTCGGTTTGGCGGCGGAACCGGAGGGCGGATGAACACTGGAGCAGGTGAGAGTGTGACTGTAGAGGCGCCAGTGTGCACGAGCGCTCTACAGGGGCATTGGAGTCGGATAAGCGGGGAAACTGTGGGGAGTGAGAATGGTGGTTTAGATGGGGAAAAAGAGCCGGCTCCGGCGGGCGTCGGGCGCTTCCCAGCAGCGCTCAGCGCGCTCACGGCGCCGCACCTCGGGCAGGAGAGCGCGCCGTCAGGACATGGCGACCAGTTAGGGTGCTCCGCCACATTATCCCTCTCCTCCCTAGGTTGGCGATGTGCGGCAACCTGGAGAGATAGTCCGCCTAGCGTTGGTCTTCCCGCTCGATGGCGAATCTGGAACTGGAGCGGCTGGAGGGAGAGGTACCAGCGGGTGAGGCGACTGTTGTGGTCTTTCATAGAGTTCATCAAGTCAGAAGCGCGATGGTCGGTCTCCAAGTCGAACTCCCTCCCCAGCAGATAGTACCTCAAGCTCTCCAGGGCCCACTTGATGGCCAGACCCTCTTTCTCCACTGTAGAGTACCTGGTCTCACGTGGCAGCAGCTTACGGCTCAGGTACAGGACCGGCTGCTCCTCTCCAGGCTCCCCTTGGGCCAGGACTGCCCCCAGTCCCACCGCCCAGAAGCATCGGTCTGGACCAGGAAGCGCTGGCTGAAGTCAGGACTCCTCAGCACCGGCCCGAAGAACACAGTAGGGCCTTCAGGGTCTGGAAGGCCATCTCGCAGTCATCGGTCCAGGCAACGGGTTTCGCTGGTCGCTTTGCGGTCAAGGCGTCAGTGGCGCTGCGATGGTGGCGAACAGCGGGGCGAATCTTCGGTACCAGCCTGCCAAGCCCAGGAAGGACCTCACCTCCTTCTTCGTGCGAGGCGCGGGCAGCTACTGATTGCCTCGACCTTGTCACGCGGGTCGAACCTCACCCGCCCCCAAGCCGGTAGCCAAGATACTTGCCGCCTCTTCCTTGGCCCACTGACACTTGGCAGGATTCAGCGTGAGGCCTGCTCGCTCGATCTGGCCAAGGACTCGTTCCAGATGGTGGAGGTGCTGCTCCCAGGTGCTGCTGAAGATCACCACATCATCCAGGTATGCAGCACTGCAGTCTTCACACCCTCGCAAGACCTGGTCCATCAGCCGCTGGAAGGTGGCGGGTGCTCCATGGAGACCGAATGGCATCACCGTAAACTGGAAGAGGCCAGCGGGTGTCTGGAAAGCAGTGTAGGGGCGACTGGCTGCTTCCAGGGCACCTGCCAGTAGCCCTTGCAGAGGTCGAGGTGGTGATGAACCTGGCCCGGCCAATCTTCTCCAGCAGGTCATCGATCCGGGGCATTGGATAGGCGTCGAACTCGGACATCGCATTGAGCTTCCTGAAGTCGATGCAGATGCGGAGAGAGCCATCCTTCTTCACCACGATGACCACTGGGCTGCACCACTCAGACTGCGAGGGCTCGATCACCCCCAGGCGCTGCATCTCTTCCACCTCCTTCCACTGGCCCCTTGTCTTTAAGGCGGATTATGTGTTCGACCAAGACAGTTCTCCCCGGATTGGCAGCGAACAACTTTGAAACTCGCTGGAACACCTGGCTCAGCTGGCTGGACTGGGCAGGGGAGAGATGGTCAAGGGCAGGTTCTGTAGACTGGTTGAGTCCAGCGAGCGTAGACTCCTCTTCCCCTTCACTGTCAACCTCCGCGACCAGCAGGGACACCACAGGAACCGGAACTGGAGCCTCCTTCCACTCCTTCAACAGGTTCACATGGTAAGTCTGCTTTGCCTTTTTCTTGTCCGGGTGGTGGATCTCGTAGGTAACAGGGCCCATTTTCCGGAGGACTGTGTAGGGACCCTGCCACTTGGCCAGCAGCTTGCTGTTGGAGGGACGGCAGGAGAAGCAGGACCTTCTGGCCAGGTTGGAACTCTCGATGCCTGGCCTGTCGATCGTGCGCCTTCTGGGACTGCTGAGCTGCACGAAGATTGACCTCTGCTTCCTCTCGATACTTTGCAAGCCGGTCTCTCATCTCCAGCACGAACTGAACCACACTGCGGTCACTAGTGGTAGTCACTGGAGCCTCCCAGGTCTTCAGCAGCAGATCCAATGGCCCCTGGACATCCCATCCATACAGCAGCTCGAATGGAGAGAAACCAGTTGATGCTTGAGGCACCTCCCGGTAGGCGAAGAGCAGGTAGGGCAGCCACTGATCCCAGTCCGCCCGGTGTCAGCCCGCGAACTTCTGCAGCATCTTCTTCAGGGTTTGGTTGAAGCGTTCAACCAAGCCGTCTGTCTGGGGATGGTATGGGGTGGTCTTGATTGCAGTAACCCCCAACTGCCGGTGGAAGAGCTGCAGGAGTCTGGAAGTGAAGTTGGTCCCCTGGTCTGTCACGATCTCATCCGGAACACCAACCCTGGAAAACAACTGCACAAGACAACGCAGCACAGCAGGGGCAGTGACGGTGCGCCAAAGGAACGCCTCGGGGGAACCGTGTAGCATAGTCACAGAGCACCAGGATATACTGGTGGCCCCACTACCGGACTAACGGGCCAACAATGTCCATGGCTATCTGGAATGGAGTAGAGATAGCGGGTAGAGGTTGGAGGTATGCACGGTCCGATTAGCGACGTAGGAGGTTTTGGCAGATTGGACAGGTTTTGCAGTCGTTTTGAACATCAGTGTACATGGAAGGCCAATAGAATCGTGAAGCGATGCGCAGATATGTTTTGTTGCGACCCAGATGACCAGTCCAAGGCAAAGTGTGTCCCAGGTGCATGATCATCGGCTGACATTAGACAGGAACCACGAGGCAGCTTGACACCGTCAGCCACTGCATACAGAACATCATCATCCACGGTATAGCAGTTTTTAGCTCCCTTTGCCATCTCCAGCTCCCCAATAACTTTGGCAAACACTGGCTTCAGAGTCTCATCCTCCTGTTGCAATGCCCTAATGTCCCTTGGCACCTCCCACGTGTCCATTGTCCGCCCCTCTTTACACACAGGGTCCCTGCTCTTCAGCCCCTTCTCAACGCCTGGCGGCGAGACTTCCTGGGGCCCTTTTTGCCCCCCTTCAAATAAACTATTGTCCAAGGCTGAAAGGGATCAGGGCCAGGCCCATTTCAGGTGCTGGGTTGGGCGCCACCCTGCCCTTGCCTGAGCACAGTAAAGCACCCGGACCTGACAAGCCCTTTCCAAAGTCACAGTCTTTGTCCCCCTCTTCCAGCAGTGCATTTAGCAGCACAGGTAAGTCCCACCCCAAGATGGCAGCTACAGGCAACTTTTCAACTACCCCCACAGTTAACAAATATGGCTGCTCATCCACCACCAGAGTCAGATCCGCGGTAGGGTACAAATGTCTGTCACCGTGCACACAAAAATCTCCTCCTGTCTGCTATAATCCACAATGCCCGTTGGCACCAAATCCCCTTCGGACCAGAGTCAAAAAGCTGCCAGAGTCTAAAGAGCAGTCACAGTGCACCATTAATGGAAATCTTTTGAAGCGTTGCCGCCTCTCTACAGCATTTGTGTCCTCAGCACGGGGTGTGTAACATACAGCAGTAAGTTTAGCTTTCCTGATTGGACAGAGAGAAGCTTTGTGGCCTGCCTGCTGGCAATAAAAACAGACAAACTCCTTACCGGGTCGCGCTGACTGGATGCAGGGCCGAGTCTCCCAGGCAGGTGTAGGTTGGCTCCTGGCTGCTGGTCTGAGGCTGTGATGAAGCCTGGCGAAAGGGACCACCTTGGTGGCGGCTGGGCCTCCCGTCGTGCGTTGAGGTACTGCAGCGCCAGTTTGGCTGCAGCTAGTCCCTCCGTTGGCTCGTGCTCCTTCACCCAGGTTGGATGTCTGCCGGAAGATCTGAAGAAGCTGCTCCAAAATAATCTGCTCACCAATCTGCTCCTTTGAATGCTGCTCGGACCGAATCCACGCCCGGTAGAGACCCTTCAAAGCGGTGGTAGGTCTCCGTTGGGTTCTCCCAGGCGGAATCGTAGCGACGAAACTGCCTGACGATCGTCTCTGGTGAAAGCGTCAAACTTGGTCAGGAGTGCAGCCTTCAAGTCCGGGTAGGAGTGAGCCCTCTCCTCGTCCATTGCTGTGTAGGCCTCGAGTGCCTTCCCGGTGAGTAGAGGAACTGGCGACATGCCCACTCACACTCTGGCCACGCCCATGTTTTGGCGATGCGGCTCGGCGGGCAAATAATTCTCAATGTCCTCTCCGACCGCATACTGTGGGATCTTGGGGTCCCCATAGGGTCTGCCTTCAGGTCTGGAGAAATCCACTCCACTGTTCACATGGCCACCTGGCTCACTCATGGGCGAACTGCGACGTTGCCGGGGTGCGGGCGTAGGCAGATCCAGCCTCAGGCTCATTGTGAGCCCCTCCGGTGGAGATGTGGCCCTGGCTGATGCTGGGCTCGGTCCGGCTGGCCTCTGCTCTGCCACCTGATGACCCAGTTGTGGGGCTGGAAATGCAGCTCTGAGTCCTCGGAGTTCCGCCAAAAACCCCTCCTCTCTCCTCTGCTGTCCCTCCAGGAAAGTCCTCATAATACCCAGCAGTTCATCTCCTGCACTTGGCGCCACCTGCAGGGCTGGAGCCACCGCACCCCCTTCATCCTCGTCCTCTGTGGCCCAGGCTCCATCATCGACTGCGAAGTCCTACTCGCCATTTCCTGCTTTTGTGGCTAAGTCCCGTCGTTTTCCAGGGATCTGCGTGCGCCTCCGTCGACTGGCCATCCCACTTCTGACACCAAATGTCACGGGTTCTTTTTGAACTCAAGAAAAATTATGGCTCAACCGCAAAACTGGCGATGTATACGCTTTTATTGACCACAAAAAACCCAAAACAGTGGAAAACAGTGCAGGAAAATATTTACAGTGCAGGAATGAGCAAAAAATGAAACAAAGTATTTACAGGATTCAAAGCTCTGGGCACTTACAACAACCAGCATCTGGACACTTCTCCCCTAAATGAGCAGAGCGCTCCCCTTTTAAAGCCCCCAGCCCCTCCCCTGGGCAAACCAACAACTTAATTAGGGGGTTTCAGGATAAAATAAACAAATACAACATTCAAACTCAAAAGACCCTTCAAATCCCAAAAATAATTAACTAAACAAATAACCCTCCATATGGTTTAATTTTACTTGCCGAAATGTCCAAAACCACACAATACCGCAGTTATCATAAAATGGTTCAGTCCAGTGATCCGTGGTGCCGACACGCGCGCCACGTTGGAGTAGTTAAGACCGGACCAGGATGTGCTCCGGGGTGGCCGACGGACCCGGTGGGCGGAGGAACAGTGGAGCAGGTGTGTGTGACTGTAGGCGCCCGAGTGTGCACCCCGAGCGCTCTACAGGGGCATTGGAGTCGGATAAGCGGGAAAGCTGTGGGGAGTGAGAATGGTGGTTTAGATGGGGGAAAAAAAGAGCCGGCTCAGGCGTCGGGCGCTTCCCAGCGCTCAGCGGCTCAGCGCCCGCAGCCTCGGGCAGGAGAGCGCGCCGTCAGGACATGGCGACCAGTTAGGTTGCTCCGCCACAAGATCTAACAGAATTAAGACTGAGGCTTTGCCCGCGTCAGTGTTCAGGCGGATGTCATTTGTCACCTTGATAAGAGCAGTCTCAGTGCTGTGATGAGGTCTAAAACCTGACTGGAAAACATCAAATGAGTTGTTTATTAAGAGGAAGTCAGTGAGCTGTTGGTAAACAGCCTTTTCAAGGACTTTGCCTAAAAATGGCAGATTTGAGATGGGCCGATAATTTTTCAGTACTGAGGCATCAAGACTGCTCTTCTTTAGGAGAGGCTTAATGACTGCAGTTTTCAAGGCCCTTGGGAATGTTCCAGATTGAAGCGACATGTTAACTATGTGAGTGAGTGGTGTTAACAAAGTGCTCAGAACAGACTTTAGAAATCTGGTGGGTAACACATCGAGGCAGCATGTAGAAGAACTCAGACTGGTGATGATCTCTTGGACAGTTTTGTCAGTTACAGGTGCAAACTGAGTCAGCTCTAAATGTGTAGGTGGTTTTAAAGTTATTATTTGCACTGTGGAATTTATGACATTTTTAATGCCCTGAACCTTGTCATTAAAGAATACTGCAAACTCATTGCACTTAGCTGTGGAAATTAGTTCTAATGGCAGCAGAATTGGAGGGTTTGTTAGTCTGTTTACTGTTGCAAACAGAGCACGCGAGTTATTACTGCAATTTCCAATTATTTCAGAAAAAAATCCTTCCCTTGTTTTACATAAAATTAGGTTGTACATGTACAACCTTTCTCTATAAATCTCTTTATGAATCTGGAGCTTTGACTTGCGCCATTTTCGCTCAGCCCTGCGGCACTCCCTTTTCTGTGCCCTGACTGTCTCATTATTCCTCCATGGCGCCTTCTGCTTATTTTTAACCATTTTAACCTTTATAGGAGCAATGGTGTCCAGAACATTCAAGATATTAGATGTAACAGAATTTAAAAAGTCGTCAACATTTGAACATGAAGGATTTTCAAAGTTTATTATTTCAATGAAGAGCGCACTCATGCTGTCATTTATGTGTCTCCTCCAAACAACTGCAGGACCAGTCGGTGATTTGGGAATAACAGAAAGGTCAAAGAAAACACAGAAATGATCAGACAGTGCCACATCGACCACACTGACGTTTGAAATATTAACCCCTTTAGTAATTAGCAGGTCCAGAGTGTGTCCTCTGCTGTGGGTGGGGCCACTCACATGCTGAGTAAGACCAAAGGTTTCAAGGACAGCATCAAGCTCTTTAGCGTTTCTGTCGCAAACATTATCCACGTGAACATTGAAATCACCTGTAATGACCAAACCGTCAAAGTCTGTGCATACAACTGAAAGCATCTCAGTAAAATCATCAATAAAACCTTGGCAGTGCTGGGGAGGCTTGTACAGGACAATGTAGAGTATGGAGGGAGACTGTTTTAGCTCCATTTTAAAAGATAAATACTCAAATGATGAAAAACACCCCAAAAGACAACCTCTGGGTAACTATTTTATCTCTAAAAACTGCACAGACACCTCCACCCTTTTTGTTGTCGCGTGTTTCAGATTCAAACTTGAAGCTCGGTGGAGTCGCTTCTATTAGAACTACATTCCCCGTGTTTTTGTCAAGCCATGTTTCAGTTAAAAACATAAAATCAAGATTATAAGAAGATATAAAATCATTAATTAAAAGTGATTTGTTACATAATGATCTGACATTAAGCACAGCAAGTTTCAGATTGGTTTCAATGTGACTGGACGTTATCTTTTCACAGGGAATATGAATTAAATTTCTAAGATTGGACAGTCTAACTGTCCTTCTGTTCTCCAGTCTGTGTGACGTGACTACAGATATAACACAGGGCCGCGGGTTTGTTTGACCATTTTCATGACCATTAGTCCCGGCAACGCTGAGACCCACTACATCCTAGCTATGGGAGATAACAGTTCTGGGGGGAGGTGGGGGAGGGCGGCGAAGGGGGAGACCTGGAGGGAGTTTGGGCAAAGGCTGAGTGGGGACAGCTGGGGGGGCTTTGGGTGATGGACCAGGTGAAAGGCGAGGGGGTGGAGGCGCAGGTCGTTTTTTTGGTGAAGCAGGAGAGTTGAAGCTCCTGGGTGGTATGGTGGGCACAGATTTGTACGGGGAAGAGTTCATCATTGTTGACATCAGAACTCTTGATCTTGCTAAATTAGGTGTGAGTGGAACCATCTTTACTCCTGATTTGATCAGACTTTCAAGATGGTTGGGAAGGTCCCTGGGTGAAGGTGGAGATGAAAAGGAGAGTGATGATTGAGTGGGAGTAGATGTTGCAGGGGGGACCCAGGACTGGTCTGAGGGTAGGGGTGGTGACAGGGCAGCTGCTGGGCCTGTCACTGACCGGTCCATTGTCTGTGATGAGGACCCCGAGGGAGGGGGGACGGATGTTGAGCTTGAACCCTTCACTGGGGGCGGTGGAGATCGTTGTGGTGCTGCAGCTGATGAGCTCTTTACTGGAGGCAGTGTAGGTGATTTTGGAGCAGCTGGAGCTGAATCCTTTGCTGGGCCTGGTGGAGCTGCTGTTGATAAATCCTTTTGTGGAGTCAGCTGTTTTGTTACTGCTGATGTTGAAGCATTGACTTGGTCTCTGGCTGATTGATCCGGAGTTCTTCTCTCATTCCTCTCTTCTCGAACTATCTGTTCACGACCCTGTCCATGGCCATTCTGATGCCTGAGAGCGTGGAGGAGGTTTTCTGTCAGCGCCCTCACTCCACCTCTGCACAGATGTGGGCCCCTTCCCCTGAACAGGTCCTACATGTGAACAGCTTTATTTTGTTGAATCCGAATCAAAAAAGTACTTTCTTTTGTGTAAATTATGCATAACCTTTGTCTCCCCAGTGTGATGTCATCAGTTTGTTTACTGCCTGTAATTTTAAACAGATTTTTAAACTTTTCTCTACAAAAAGCAACTTGATTGGTGTAAAACTACGATTTATATTTACAAGAGGTATTAATACACTGAATAAAGTGAAAATTAGAAAATCCTAAAAATCTTTCATACGCACTTTAATCCAATGCACTGATTCCACATCTTGCACCTCCCCTTTAATTACACAGCCGTGGGCTCTGTGCACAATAGCACCTGGCTAGCTCAGTGTTAGCATCAGTGCTTCCCGTCTTATTCCATCTCTGTGGGGTTTTCTCTAAGCCAGTCTAAAATGAATAAATATAAGATCAGACAGAACAGTGACTTGTGATGCACAACCTGTGGGCCCCTCAGATGAACAGGAAGGCAAATGTGTGCTCTTAAGGATTTTGTACATACACTCTATGAAGACATTCTCAGGCAGCATCTCTTTAGCTTTGTCTTGGTCAAATTTGGTAAAAATCTCATATTCAAGGGCCTTTTGTTGCAGCTCTAAAGGAATAACTTTGATTTCTCACATTAGTAAAAATCAGGTACAGCACCTTTAAGACTAGGCCTAAAAAAGTTACTTAAAGCCTTTATGACCTGGGGTTCCCAAACTTTTTCGCCCGGGACCCCCAAATTAGCCATGCAATTGACTTGGGACCCCCAAAGCAAAATGAAAATGACAGTAGCAATAATTTTAAGTGTCAAAGCGTGTTAATTCAGGTTTAATATTGGTTATTTGAATAGTTTATTGTCTTATGACCCTATTTCACTAAAAGATACAGTTTTAAATTAAAACAATAGAGCAAATACAATGTCATATTAATTAAAATGAGATCTTGAAATCATCTCACGACACAAACATGATTATATTTAAGATTTTACTAAACATTTTGTGCCAAGTTTGACCGTTTTCATAATGTTTATAATGTTGGTTGGACATGAGCAACAAATATGACAAGAGGTAATTCTACAACCGTTACCTAGCAACCAAATTGTAAACCGGGGCCAAAATCCATATAAATTAGGCAATAGTAATGATTTGACAAATAATAATATCTGATAACACCTTTATTTATTGAATGAACGTTTAAACTATGAGAAAAATGTGTCAGTCGTCTGTAAATGGTCTTGCATTTACCACGGCACGTCACTTTTTGATGACATCACCGAGGGATTCTCTTCTACCACTCAGCACTACTTCCTGTCATTTAAAACTTTTATTTTTCAAAATTTCTTCACAAACTGCAACTTCACAAATGTAAAACTGTGATAAATATTTACCACAGGTTTTATCCACCAAACTAAGTCATAATTTGCAAAACATGAGAACCTACATAGACTTTAAACTACTCATAACAAACCAACAGCAATTTTGCACAAACTGAATTTACAGACTTCCACAAAATATAAAGCATTTCTTTGCTTTGTTCCTCTTTGCAGAAAAACAACTTATCGGGAACATTTATTTATTTATTTTTTGTCCCACGAGGCCTGTAAAAACTCATCCGCCGCGGAGAGGACGAGATATGAAGACGTCCCAGGGTCCCGCGGCAGGACAGAGGCGCAGACAGGGGTGAGTCATGGGGCGCAGGGGGGTAATGGGGATCAGACGTACCTCGGTTTTGCCTTTGCTCTGACAGGACCTCCGCGTCTCCTCGTCCGGTGCCCACTCCGTCGCCTGGGGAACACAAAACAAGAGCAGAGCCAGAGGTGAGCTCAAATGGGACAAAAGAGTTGCGTAACGAGACTCAAAAGTGAAGTCAGGCTCGGTGAAAAGTGTTTGTGTATGAAAGCAGTAAAAAAGTCACAATATCAGATTTATATGTTAGGATTATTGTGAAAAGAAACATCAGGATATAACGATTATTGACCCATAACAACAACTGACAGTTCAAAAGCCTCAAGATGATCATTTACAATTTGGACCAACTGAATTTTATTTTAGACTAAAATTAGATGCACAATATGTCAAGACAATGCAGTTAATTGATAATCATGATTATTTAGGTCACGATATCATCAAAAGAATTAAAAAATAATAATTATGAGACTCGTAGGCAGCGACAATGAGTAATTTCAGTTCTATTTATACTCCAAAAAATTTAAACTGTGTATAATGTAAAATAACTTTTTATCAGGCTGTTTATAAGGCAATAGCATTGCTTTTTTGTTTCTTTAAAGAAATGAAAATGTTTCACTATTGTTTTTTGGTCTTAGTGCCAAAAATCAGGAATAGTCATGAAAATGTGATGTTTCATTGCACAATGCCAAGTGGGGCTGGGAATCACAGGGTCCCTCACAATTCATATAATACACTGCTCACAATACGATAATATCACGATATTGCGATACGTGCCATAATCGATAAATTGCTCATGATATTCTGTGATGTGTCACTGTTAAAAAAACAAACAATACATGTAAACTAAGTTTTTCCCTAGTAAAACCACAACCTGACAAAATACACCCATTTAAAGGACAAATATTTGCATTATTTGTAACCTTTAAACCTGCTCTTGAGTGTCTTCAGTTTGACATGTCAACTAAAACATCTAGAACTAAAAATAAAACGCTTTTAGAAAGAAAAATAAAACTTAATAATAAAACTATCACTGCGTTGGGAGATGCCATTTTGACTTAGCTGTGGCTCCATCTACTGGCTGTAGAGGTAATTACACACATGTAAACATATACCCACAATGCTATGCAGTAAATAGTGGATCTGATGAAGTTGTAGTTATCGTGATTAGACGGAAGAAATGTTCAGAGCGAGTCTGGGGATGATTTAAGGACTTTAAACAGCAAAAGATTCTGGGATAAATGACATCGACGGAGTTCAGAACACAGTGTTGGAGAGAGAAGATTTACAAACCAGCATCACCAAACAAACGTGAATCAAACTAAATGCTACTCAATGTATGTTTTTGATGACAGAACAATGTTAGAACGATTAAAAGCTCAACAAAGTAAATTTTGCATAATATTTGTCCTTTAAATAACCAACAACGTGAATAAGTTAAATGTTTTGTATACTTTCTCTAAACAAGCAACACAACTGCAGTGCGGTCACAAAATAATTCAATAAATTATACCAAAAGTTATATATCAATACAACAGCCCACGATATCGATACTGAATCATCAAATTTAGTATCTCGATATTTCAGCACAACCACCTCATGAAGCAAATACATCCACAAACTGAAGCTTAAACTTTGCCTCTCAGTCTCTTTCGTCCACAATGTGATGTTTGTCGAGGCCAAGCAGAGACAAACTCAGCGCCTCAACGCCATCTTTCCTCATTAAACTTAATCCAAAATCCAGCGGGACACGTTTTTGGACCGAAGTGAAGCGGCGACAGAACACTTTCATCCAGTGCAGAGGTTAGCGACTGTTGCTAATACCAAAACCACACTCACATCCACGACCTGTAGCTCCGTTTGTTTATAGAGTGTAAACAGGGCGACGGCGCTGCCAACAGCTTATTCAAGTCCAGCGCTCGGTCCAAACAAGTCCTGCTCAAGAGCCGGGGATCGGATTAGCATACATATGAGGGCTACAGCTGCTCTCGCCAGTCTCTTTTGTAAGTCTTTTTCGCACTAAGTTTGCAGCACTGTTCCTTTGCATTCGCTTTGATCAGACGTTTGGGTTGTGTTTGATGCTGAACAATGAGGTCAGAGATGAGGCAACGCTAACTTAGGACGCTGTGGTGCAACGGACTGAGAAACTTAAGGGAGTTCAACTTTGGGAAGGTTTCTATAGGGGAAAAGAACATTAATAAAAGAAAAATCTAGTGGAATAAAAAGGTAACTTATTTGCTCGGCCATTAATGAGCTTGAAAAAGAGAAATCGATACAGGGCCGGCCCGTGGCATAAACAATCTAAGCTGATGTTTAGGGCCACAGCGACCAATAGGGGGCCACATGCTCTGGTAAAAGAGATAAATATAAAAATTGAAATGTAATATGTATGTATGTAAACATTTTCTCCATTCTAAACTTCTAACTTATCTTTTAATACAGAATAAAAACAAAATAATGATAATTTTCTCGGGGGACGACGCTCAAATCTACCTTTACATTTGCCCCGCTGTAAAACAAAACATTTAAATGTTGATCAATGTGGCCTGCCAGTAGCGGACTTTAGGACCATCAGGCAACAGGCCGCAATTGCCTTGAGCCCAAAACCTGAAGGGGCCCCAATAAGATGCCCTAACGATCATTATAGAAGCACAGCTCTGGAACAGTTGCCATTCTCTCAATATCACAAAGTAGTGCAGTGTCCTTTTAAACAAGAAAAATAGTCTAAAAACCTCATCAGTAAAAATATATATAACTTTATAAAATTATTTAAATCAGCTGAACACGTGAAAAACAGAACCCTCCTGTTCAAAGCTGTGTAAACTATCGCATGTATTAATTTGAATTTTACACTAGCTCGCTAATCACCCTAAATGTATGAACCTGTACAGCCACAACACGTGAAAAACAAACAAACAAACAAAAAATATGACAGAAAAGTGATGCAAAAATCACACTTGATGAGGAGGGGCCTGTACTTAACTTTGTCTCGGGCTCCAAATTCCTAGGTCCGCCCTTGTTCCACTAGAGATCCCAAATCATTTTGTCAATTTTTCTCCCAAGTCCACTTGATTTATTATCTTTGTTTTATGTTTTGTTGTTATATCAAATTATTTAAACAGTGTGTGTTTAGTGGGCCATAAATAAAGTCTTGCTTAGGGCCTCCAAATGCCAAGAACCGGCACTGTGCTTTGACAGGAACGGCACACAGTTTTTAAGGTCTATATCAACATTAAACTGGGCCAAAACCAGGACCAAACCAAGTCTGAACACTCCGTAAAAAAAACCAAAAAACTTTTATGTTCAACAAATAATCTGAAGATATAATAAGGTAAGATATACTTTGCAAAATGTATAGAGCTCCTGCACAACGTGATAAAATTGTTTGAATGACGCCTTTACAGCAAAGCATTGGTGGAAGACGTCCTCAATTTTGTTACTTAAGTAAAAGTACAGATACGTGTGCAAAACATTTCAAGTAAAAGTATCATATAAAAAAATTACTTAAGTAAATGTGTTGAAGTACCTGTTTGAAAATGTACTTTAAGAGTAAAACGTAAAACTATTCCATGCAGATTATGAGTCCAGTTTTATGTATATAATGGCATATTTTTGGTTTGGATTGTGCTTAATTTTGCTCAACAAAGGTCTATTTGAATGAATTTCTTTAATTGTATGTGTGCATTATAATTTTGCTCGTTCAAAACCTTCAGGCAAAATGTCGCCATCAACGAGCTCTAAGCAACCCTCAAACAAATGAAACGTACTTTCTACTTTTCAAGCCATTACAAAAAATGTAGTGGAGTAAAAAGTACAGATAATTGGTCTCAAATGTAGTGAAGTAAAAGTAAAAGTATTCACTGTAAAACTACTTAACTAAAGTACAGATACATACAAGTTTGACTTAAGTACAGTACTTTTGCTTTTGGACTTTGTTACTTTCCACCACTGCGGCAAAGATGAAACAGAGGCGAAGTCACTCATTTCAATGTAATAAACACCTGAAAAACACAGGTTTAACTTCTCTGCTGACGACTGGGGCCACTCTGCGCTCTTTTAAATCTGTTTTCTGGCTTTAACTTTTGAACGTTTTGCCAGTGGACCCCTGGAGTGTGGTAGTACAACCCTCTCGCCCGCTGCCCACATGGTCACGGCCCCAAACCAGGCCCAAACCAGACCTGCAGCTGCACAGAATCAGTCATTATTAGATATTGATCCATCTAAACTGGCTTTTTTTCTGCCAACGTGGTGCACAAAAGCTCAAAAGCCTGCGATTTGGATGGTACACAGTGTTTTCCCCAGACAAACTGTGGCTGGGACAAGTGTGAGCTCAGCCAAAATGTCAACAACAGATCTGGGTCAGTGGTCCACCGAGGAGTAAAGCGACTAATTTGGAATAAACTACACTTCTGAGAGCCAAATATGCTTTTTACTCAAGTTTGAGTTTGTCAGCTGGCAGAACTGAACACGAGTTTTAAATTTAGCAGGTCAGAATTAGGTAGAATTTGCAGATTTGTTGACCTGGTTATGGTTCGTATCACTGTAATTACTGAACCGATCTAAATGAAACAAAAACGGGCACAAAGTTCAGCGTCGTTTCTGTCAGCGCAAATAAAGAAAAGTTTTTTTTTTTTTCACAATAGCTACAGAAAGTGCTGCGATTTCAACGACAAAAACGCAATTGTTGTCATTTGAAAGCACTTTAAGACGTTTGTGGAGACGATCGCAAACAAATAATGATAAGATGCAACATTTGTGGATCATAAGTTTCAGTATTTCTTTCAAAAATGGTGTGAATCTCCCATAGAGTTACAAGCTCTTCCCTCCATGTGAAATTACGAATCTGAAATAATCAAGAACATGAACATAAACTTTTAAAGGGTCACTGGTTATGTGTACATGCACGCCAAAAAATGATTATTATTTGATTTCTGGACTTGAGAGATTATTTAAACGGCAAGCAAACCACAAAATCTATTCAGAGGGATTATAATAAGAGAGAAATCAGGTGGTTTTCCTGTTTACACTTTAATAATCTTTTTAAGTCAACTGGAGTTCAAATGTGCAGCCAGTGTTACATGTCAGAATCAGAATGAACAAGTTACAAATACTCAATGCACTGTAAGTGGCATAAAGAATATTAAACAAAATAGAACACACAGAACAGAGCAAAAGAAGCACATAAATGCAATAAAAGAAAGAAAAAAAGACATACAAATAAGTAAAGGCAAACGTCACCCAAGAAAAACGTACCATTTTGTCCAGAGTTTTTAAATTGTGTTTTTAAACATTATTAAGAACACATACAAAAAGACAGAAAGAGCGGAACATGACCAGAGAGAGCAGAAAAAAATAAAGAACAGAAAACGAAAACAGCAAGTTAAGGCATCCACATAAAAGTAAGGCGCACACACTTCAGAAAAAAACGTCTGAAGGTCATTTGTTCCATTTTTCTTTAGTCTATTATTATGGCCGTCCAGCTCTTAATTGCTGGTGCAGGTTTTGTCATCCATTTTTATGATGTTCCTCTGCAATCTGCAGCATTTTGTTAATCTCAGTCTAATATTTCTGAGCGTCAGGACAGTCCCGAACCACATGGTAATGATGGGCCCAAACCTGATACTGGACTATAGGGCTGCAACGATTAATGGACTAATAATCGTGACTAGACGACTATATAAAATACTAATGTTTAACTGGACTATACAAACTGTAAAACACATGTCAAAAGACCTTTTATAACAAAGAACGTGACATTAATACATCCAAATGTCAAAAAAGAATAGATTATTGTGGATTTTAATCAATAATACACTTACACTCATACACTCATAATCTAAAAGCCTTTAGTGCCCATAATTCAGTCTCCAATCAACCTTTATTTGGCTGTGTATTTAAAAAGTTTATAAATACAACAGAAATAATTGTTTGACTAGCCGACTACTAAAAAAGCGCTACTGGACTATATGTGCCTTTGTTTTCTTTTAATGTCTTCTGTTTCCCGTTTTAATTTTAAATCTTATAATTATTTTCAGTGATATCTCTGGTCTTGTTCTGTTTTTTGTTTTTCTGTTCTGTTTTTCTCTGTTGTAATGCATTTTGAAAAATAAATAAAATAAAATAATCCAACAGAATTCCCTCCAAACATGTAATTTTATGGTCCTCCATTGTGAAGTGGAAACACATTTTCCCATTCCTCATCTCTCAAATTTAAATTAACTTCTCTTTCCCACTTAATTTTAACATATTTTGTGGAATGGCTGTCCAGATTATTAATGATTTTGTATAATTTAGATATTATTCCTTTTGAAAGTTCTGATTTATATGCCTTCATAAAGATTTCAGTCAAAGGGTTATAGTCAAAAAACCTGATATTTTCAAAGAATTGACAGAAAAAAGGATCAAAACTAAATCATATCTGAAACACAAACACTTTCACTCAAGAAACTGTTACGATGTCATATATATTACTCAAGTAAGAGGAAAAAGTGCCATGTCTGAAAAAAATACAAACGATATACGTACACAGCAAGGTTTTATGCAGTATTTTGATTATTTTTTTCGCTTTATCTTTGGCCAGTCAGTATTTTTCAGTCCAAGTTTATCTCTTAGCCGTGATTTATGCAAAACTAATGGTCTAAATTCACTGCTTCCACTTGAGCAAGCACAAATCATGATCCGTGAAACCATCAAGATTTATTCAAAAGGCCGACCGTATTTCCCCACAAATTTAAATTTAACGCCACTAAAAATCCTTTGGCCATGTTCTTAACTCCTCATTAAATGTTTTATATCCATTAAAGGGCCACACTATAAGCACTGACGAGCTGAAATGTGTGTGAAGTTAAAGCTGTATTTTCCCACTGGAGATTGTGCCTGCGGGCTGTGCCTTTTTTAAACACTCGTCGCTGCTGAAGTTTTAATTAAAGCCAAATGAAGGGCCAAAAAAAAGGAATAAAATGATATATCCTCGGGACACGCTTAGCCCAAAAGAAAATGTCTGCGGTAAAATGTGCAGGAGTAGCATTTAGTTGTGAGTCATTTGAGTCTATGTAACCAGATAAAGATGTGGGAATCTGTTGACGGCTGATAAAATGATTTGTGATGAAGGTGACGTTGTAGTTTTAGATATTTTTTTGCACGATTGAACTCTCTCCAGCAATGATTCATGGACTAAAACAGGACTGGAGCAGGAATAAACCAGAAAACATGTAAAACTCAATCAAAATGTAACCAAGAATGCATCAAAATTAAACCAGGACTAAGCAAGGACTAAATCAGGATTAATTAAGGACTGAGCCAGGAGTAATCCAAAACAGGACAAGGTTTAAACCAAGTTAATCAAGGACTACGTCAAGACTAATCAAGGACTGAGCCAGGACTAATCCAGGACTGGACTAAATTTAAACCAAAGACATAATCAAGGAATAAATCAGGATTAATCAAGGACTGAGCCAGAATTAATCCAAGACCGGACCAGGTTTAAATCAAGACATAATCAAGGACTGAATCAAGATTAATCATGTACTAAACCAGGACTGAAGCAGGAATAAACCAGAAATCATCAAAAACTCACTGATGACAGAACAAGGAATGCGTCAAAAAAGGACTAAACAAGGACTAAATCAGGATTAATTGAGGACTGAGCCAGGTTTAAACCAAGACATAATCGAGGACTAAATCAAGATTAATCAAGGATAGAAAAATTAATGATGTAGAACTAAATTAGAACTAAATCGGGAATAATAATGGGTTGAACTAGGACAAATCAAGGATTAAACAAGACTAAAACAGGACTAATCTTGAACTGAACCAGAACTAATTAAGGACTGAACTAGAAATAATCTAGATTTAGACCAAAAAGACTGTGCCAGGACTAAACCAGGATTGAATCAGGACAAATCAAGGACTAAACCAAGACTAAACCAGAACAAATCTAGAACTGAGCCAGAACTAAACCAAGACTAATTAAGGACTGACCTAGAAATTATCTAGAACTGGACCAATACTAGACCAAAACTAATCAAAGACTGTGCCAGGACTAAATCATGGATTTAACAAGGACAAATCAAGGACTAAACCAGGACTGAACCAAAACTAATTCAGAACTGAACGAAGAATGAACCAGGGCTAATCCAGGACTGAGCAAGTACTAAACCAGGCATAAACCAGGACCAATCAGGGACTGAACCAGAATTTAACCAGGACTAATAAAGGAGGATTAAAGAAGGATTAATCAAGATTAGATTTGAATCAGAACTAAACCAGTGCTAACCAGGAATTAACCAGGACTGAACCAGGACCAATCGAGGATTATACCAGGCCTAAACCAGGACAAATCCGAACTCAACCACTTGAAATAGGACTAAACCAGGACCAATCAATCACTGAACAAGAACTGAACCAGGTCTACAGGACGAATAAAGACTGAATCAATGGGTTAATCAAGAGCTAAATCAAGACTAATCTAGATTTGAATCAGACCTAAACCAGGAATGAACCAGAACTAATCCAGGACTGATTCAGCAAAGAATCTGAAAAACTATGATTTACTTTGACTGATCCAGAACTGAACCAGAACTAAACCAGGATTAAACCAGTGCTAACGGGGACTGAAGCAGGAAAAAACCAGGACAATGACATTCCATGATTGTTGGAGATTTTTGGGCCACTGAAACGCCCATCTGTTCAGTTTTTATTATAATATATTTGTTTTTTCGATTATTGTGATTTTCCAAGACTTTTCAAAGTTACTTGTGTAAAAACGTGTACATTAACCATGTTTATAACTACTTCTTGCCTGCTATATTTAATTCATATGTTATTGCAAGTTACTTCGACCAAACCAGTGCCATAAATAGGATCATTGACATTCAGCATAAAGATTTCTGTGTCTAAAAGCGATAAGTCACTTTTGATTCCCACCAAACAACAGCACAATCCACACAGCATCAATGGCACTTAACAAAGGAAACACTTGAACAGGAGTTAATGGAGAACCAATAACGAAGCTCTAAGACTGAGCGGCAAACATGATTGGACAATTACAATTAACATTTCCTCAAGAGGCGCGCTTCTGATTAGTGAAGTAATGCTGCCTGTGGGGAAGGATTAGTGCTATATAATGTATGTTTCAAGGAGATACAGAGACAATCTACTTATCCACCAATTTCCAAAGTATAATCTGTCAATGTGAAATCTATTTTTGAGCTTTTAATCATGTTATGTTATTGGCCCCACGTCAAAAAACAGCCTAGAAAGTTTATTTTTGCTTAATTCACGCTTGTTTCTTTAATCCTGTTTACGAGCTCATCTTCTTTATGCGCTCAGGAAGTACTCCATTTTAATTCCCCCCCCCGCATTGTTGTGTAACAGGTAAAAATCCAGACTTCTACTGCACAGTTTTAAATTCACAAACCATTACTGGACTCGTTCTGTCGTCAAATTGTGTGTATGGCTCTATTAGAGCATTGATCACGTTGCCTAAGGGCTTCATTTATTTCTTTTTTAATGTTCATTTCCACTGTTGACCGCAAAGGGCAGCGATAACACTTAAATACCTCATTGAAAATTTGAAATACTAACCCCAAATTGATCAAAAGCTTGTTCAAAAGCTAATTAAAGCCTCAAGAATTCATAATATGTCCACTTTAACACTTAATTCAAGCTGCAACATTTTTACATAATTACATACAGACTGTTTAAAAAATTGTTAGTTCCAGAATGGAGGCAAAAGTGAAGTGGAACATAGAATATTCATTTTGATGGTGAAACCTTAGAATATCACCAAACACACACAAAAACACACAAGAATTAGTCAAATTAAAGCCCCTTTGAGACATGTGAGTGATATCAGAGCCTGCTTTAAAGGCATTTACAATTGTATTTTACATAATTTGTAGTTTGAGTATACAATGGATACTTTTTAATGAAGGAAATATTACACATTTTAGTTTTACAGGACAAATACTTACAAAAAATAGAAATGCTGACCCCACAATAGCCATCTGTAGAAATCTAATACTCATCTACAGATATAGTACATACTTTACCTCTAACACAATTTTGAGACAAAAACGTTTCATTTTTCAATTTATTGTTATAAAAAACCAACTAACTGACATTTCTACCCTGAAAATTCAAAATCGTTGCTTATGTTTTGTTATAAAGACTTAAATGCATTGGTATTTTGATTTGCCGTCAGTTATTATTCGAAAAGAAATGCATTACTTTTGTCCTCCAGTCACCTCCATTATGTCAATTTGGACATTCAGATTACAGCATTTTAAAGAGTCTATAAAGGTCATGCAAAGACATTTTTTTATTCAAAAAACAAATCAGACAGCGGCAGAATAACAGGCAGCGCAACTGCTAAAATGTGTTTCTTTGCTTTTCTTTGGCCTAATTTTTGTCAGTGGAGCTTTTGGTTCACTCAAATCAACTTTATAACAGTAAAATGTAAACTGAAAGTAGTTTCTCCGTTGTTGCTCTGACTGTGTGCAGACCTTAGCTAGCTTGTTTGATAACCGCATTCGAAGATTTAGGACACTTCAACTGCCTCACAACGAATAATAACACTTGGACGCAGAAATATGTTATTTAAAGGGGCTGTTTTGAAACCTGTTGATGTTTAAGTCTTTACGTCAGTCACATGTATCACTCACTTTCCTAATGCAGTCCCAGTATCATAAATTTTCAACACAATGAGTTTAGAAGCACTTTTAACCAGTCTCTAAGCCCAGGGTGTCCCAGGTAAAGCTAACAAACATTAGCATGCTAACGGTGCACTTCCTGCTTTTCTCGTTGGATAAAATGTGCTATAAATGTATGCAGAGTAAAAGTCTCATTTTCACCTGGAAACATGCTTTTACAACATATCTATGCTGGAGCAACACAGATTTTACTTTATTAAATGCAAAAAATTGGGAACATGGACTAGTTCTGTTTTTCAGAACAGTAAAAATCAGGTACAGGCCCTTTAAGGAAAGATAATGAGTTCAACTGTGTGTGATCCCAAAGTCTGTCTCAGTGATAAATGTGAGCGTAGCTGCAGTGTTCCTGTTGTTTATCTGTTTTTCTACAACTGTTTACTTGATTTTATTCTTTTCAATGTCAAGTACAAACTAAATACTTGTAGTCTTTTATATTTGTTATCAGACTGTAGCAGCTTTATCATATTTTGAGCTTTTACAAGAGAAAACGTCATCACTCACCACTGACTCTCATGCGTTTTTGCCACTCGCTGTTAAAATTCAGAAAACTATGATGTCATCTGCATAAACTCTACTTCTTCTCCACTTCCTCCTCCCCGTACCTTCTCCATCGGCAGCAGTATATTATCCTCTCTCTCCCGCTGCTCTCTCAGTGCAGTGCCAGTGGGTTAATTGAATGGGGCGACGACAGATGAGCTGTAACTATCAATACAACCCAGACCTGCCACTTACCCACAATCCTCTCTGGCCCCCGCGGCTAAACGTAGCTTCATGTCGCTAATGAACTTGTCTCAGTGAGTCCATTTAGCGGCTGTTTGTCATTGCTTTACCCAAACCTCTTTGTGTCATTTTCATGCAACACTGGAAGCTTTCTCTCATTGTCATTTGTTGGAACTGTGTTTGGAATTTGGCAGAAATTAAAAGTCAACTGTGTGACAAAATGGGTGTTAATTAGGTTGGCTTTCAATTAGAATAATCATTGGTATTGGCAAGGTTGTTGTAAAATTGCTAACAAAATTGCAGAAATATCACTTTATATCCTTTTCTGAAAGATTACAACAAAAGTTTGTTCATTTTTTTTCTTTTTCTCAACTCTTTTTGCACCATTTTCACTTGATATTAACATTTTTCCAAACAAGCACACATCAGTGACAGGGAGAACATGCAAACTCCACACAGACAGATTCCACTTTACTCTGGAATAGAACCTGGAACCACAAGTGAATGCTAGTCCAGAGCAGCATGAACTTACAAAACACCTTTTTTAAAGGGGCTGTGCCTGGTTTTTACTGTTTTGAAACATGAAAAACAGAAGTAGTTTGTTTTAAAGTCTTTACATCAGTCACTTGGATCGCTCACTTTCCTAATGCAGTCCCAGTATCCTAAATATTCAATTTATTGGCACTTTTCACAAGTCTTTGAGCCCATTGCATCCCAGGTAAAGCTAACAAACATTAGCATTCTTAAGGCACACTTCCTGCATCTCGTAGAACAAAACACTTTATAAACAGATACAGAGAATGTGCTGTGGTCTCTTTTTCACCCAAATAGATGCTTTTACAATATATCTATGTTGGGGCAACAAAGATTTAGCTTAATTACAAGCAAAACATTGGACTCATGAACTAGTTTGTTTTTTCATATTTCAAAAGATTAAAAATCAATTACAGCTCCTTTATATGTTTGCACACCAAGTTACAGGTCAGATCTATGGAGAGGCAGCACTGCTCACAACAGGAACGCATGTTTTCAGCTGTAAACAGGGCCACAGCCAAATTCTGGGCCCCATGTACAAACCTTCTTGACAGGCCCCTCGTAAATAATTTTGTAGATGATTCATTTATCCTAGCAAATTTGGTTATTATTGTTGGGTTTTTCTCACTATTGCTATAATATACACGGTATGGTTTCTACATACACTTAACAATAACTCGCTAATTTATAGCGCTCCTGTGTAGCTACTGCCATATTATGATACAGTAATGTTTGTATTTGCAGTAACTACCAGACCAATTTCACAAAGATCTTGAAACGTATTATTACTATAAGAGAATATACTAACTGCAAATGATAATCACTAGTTTTAGTACAAATTTGGCTAATATGTGAGCAATGATTTCCCTCTTTATTAAAGGGTGATTTAATAAACATTTAGTCTCTGAAGGACTTTACTCAACCACAATAATAAAAACAGATTAAAGCGTAGAGAAATGGAACTGAGAGAAAGACCATCACATGCTTTTGAGGGCCCCTCCCTGCCCTGGGCCCCAGATAAACCTGTACCCGTTTACCCCCCCAGTCCAACACCCCTGGTTGGTGTTATCCATCATTCGTGTGGTGCGGTCATTTTCAATCTGATGGAGCTGGTTTGAGAAGCTAACCATTACAGTATATTGCTCTGAGTTAGATTGACGCAGGGTGGAGTTATAACCTGAAACTGCTCGGCTGTTGTTTAACTTACATGACTTGCTTTGGAACATTTAAATCCTTTTGCGATTTGTCCCGTTCGCACTCAAATTTGTCAAGTGTCTGATTAGCATGATTAGATCGCCTTGAACGCTCACTTAACAAAGGTATGAGGATAGTGTTGTAAACAAAAAGCAGATTATACACCATTTCTATTCAGATAAGGACTCTCTTTTCTTCTTCACCCCATTCTCAAACCGTCCCTTCTCTTTTCTTAAACTCGGCACCTCGTTGTCTTCAAATTAAACTACTCACTGCATATATTTTTCTCACACAGAAATTGGTGTAGGCTTTCAAGGTGTAATTTGGTGGCACTTATTTCTATTCTAATCTCTCTCTCCGTGTGTTACGATTGAGGAAAAGTAAAATCATACGGCATTATTGCAGTTATTATCTGTGATTTTAAATATCCAAAGTCCATTCATCTATGTCTCACCAACGTGCCCCTCTTTTTCAACAATTTCAGGTGCAGAAAAGTTACATAGTACAACTTAAAAATGCTTAAACCTCCAAACTCCTGGCTCCATTGCTACCTCTCTTCTTTTGTCCTCAGCTCCACAGTCATTTCGACACTCTCCTTCTCTCTCCTCGGGGCAGCGCAGTGGCACATGTCATTCCCAGCCTGTAAAAACCTCCATCTCTGTGTGCTGCTGCTCTCCGTCCGCTCCGACAGTTCTGACAGGGACCGGGCCGACGCAACCAACACAAACCACAGGGGGCGCCGCTGGGGTGGTCAGAAAGATGCGATACAGAGCAGCAGAGTGGACAGAGCACCTGCTGTTGTGGTAAATGCCGAAACGCAGAGCCCATCTTTTTGTTTTGTCCCAAGCGGCTTATAGTAATGATATAGAGTTGAATTAGAAATAAAAACGGAAGGCTGTGTTTAAACTTGCAAAACCAGCAGACTAAACACGGAACTAAAGCTTGACTAGACCAATATTAAAACAGAACTAGAACAGGACTATAAGACTATATCAGGACTAAACCGGGATCAAACCAGAACACCAACAATCACCAAGAAACAGTGCAATTAGCAGCAAAACATGCAACTCTAAGGTCGAGTACAGCTGAACCAGTTGAGGAAACACCATCAGACGAGCCTAAAAAAAGAAAAAAAAGAAATGCAACATCCTCTGTAACTGTCTGTTGGTACAATGCATTTATTGGCTTGCCCACGCAAACCAGAGTTACTTCAATTCAAATGTTCCTGCACATTCAATTGAAAGGTGAAACCAATGCCCACATTAAAGTATATACTGTGTTTATTTACATGTTATTTATGTCATTTATGTGGTCTAATCATCAACAACACGGTAAAAGAGAAGGTATATTGTTCACTAAAAGCCTCAATCACACAACATCAGAAGTGTCATCATCAAATGTTAGTTTGGAGCTTAGATTTGAGCCAGTTTTATGCACAAATTGTTATCTCACGTTATTATTATTACCTCACTTAAATGTGGTTAATGGATTGGTACCACCCCAAACCCTCTTGATTATTAATAATTTTGACATTTTTTCTGGCTAATGGTATCGACTATAAAAGAAACCCAAAGAGGACTAGCTACAGAAATCTAAAAACTTCCCAAGCTATATCTTCATGGCAAGAGAACAACACACCTGTTTTTTTTCTGAGCTAAAACATGTTAACCTGTAGTTTAGACTAGGGATGTAAAGAGAATAAAGTTAATAAATAATCATGATCATTCAGGGCACAATATCATGATAATTTTAGAAGCAAATTAAGCAGAGGGTTAGAGTTAGCCAAGATAACTTTACCTTTTCGTGCAGATAGTTTGATTTCATTAGAGGAATGGTATATTTTAGACAAATTGAATGAGAGGAAATTAAGGATTTCACTGTTGTTTGACGTCAATAATAATTGTTAAATTGTGATGTATGTTCTGTACAGTTTGATATCGTGACATCCCTAGTTCAGATGTCTATTTAGCAGTTCAGATTCTAGTCTTCTCTCAAATTTTAATGCTACTTGACGAGTTTAAAATGCGCACTGTGAACTGAATCCAAAAAATCTTCCAAAACAGTTTACTAGTTGTAGGTGACAATTTAAAGATCCACTCTGAACTGGTTTTCCCTCTCTTTCTGCTCAGTGGAGGCGAGGGGGAGAGGGGAGACAGAGATGCCTGAGCGATGAATCATGTTTTGGGGCATTACCATCCCATTCAGCGGGGGCCCATCTCGGAGGACCCCCATGGGCTTAACCTCCGACCCTCACCGCAGGAAAATCCAAAAACACCCGCCGCGCGCCTCTCCTCCTCCTCACAGACCACACACTCTCTGATGGGACGCTGCTCCACTGCTGCTTTTCACCGCCATGAACAAAGAGAGGTTTATAACAGGCTGGAATTGACATGTTTTCAACGAGAGGCAAAAGCACTGACAGGGAAGACAAGCTGTACAGATAAATACTCCTAGTCGACAGAGTGGGTGAAGTCAGGGTATGATTTGTCTAAAAAACAGAAGGGGGGATATTTTTTTGCCATGTATTGAATAGGCTTGAAAAACCACCATAAACATAACTCTCTCACTCCGTTTGAGCAAATATATACAAAGAAGTATAGAAGTATAGTCTATAACCTTTAACCAAGTGTGACAGGGGGGTCTGGGTGTCGTCCCCCAGCAAAACATCGGCAAAACACGCAAATATCTCTATTTTACTGCATTTTAGGGATTAAAAGGCCTAATCATTTTGAACCTAGTTGAGACAAGTGTTCAGATCATAGAACCAGAGTTACATAAAGTTAACTGAGTTTGTGTGACGTGTTTGTGTTGGGAAAAAAAAATCAACACATTTGAATTTCCAGGTTGCTTTTCTATAACAAACAATGGACAAAATACAATTTTCTAGCCTAAAAATTGGATTTGAGCTTCAAAATAAACTGATTTATATGAAAGTATCTAATATATCTAGAGAAAATGAAATTAAATGAAAAATGATTGTGGGCTGAACATTTCTGTGAGTATTTTTCCAGTAAAACCCATAGATGTGGATTGTT
The DNA here is from genome assembly GCA_019453435.1 of Rhinogobius similis. NCBI lineage: Eukaryota > Metazoa > Chordata > Actinopteri > Gobiiformes > Gobiidae > Rhinogobius > Rhinogobius similis. The sequence goes on along the minus strand of CM033633.1, from coordinate 11,861,812 downwards.
CTTTGGTCAAAAATGTTAAGTTAATCATCATTTCCTAAAACATAATGTACAATACAATAATAAATGTGTTTAAAGCAGCTCTGATGTCACTCACATGTGTCTGAGTGCTTTTCATTTTTCCAAAATGATCTGCATTTTTCATATTTTGTGATATTTTGAGGTTAAATCCCAGTTTCTCCAGTGAAATCACATTATGCTCCACTTCACTTTTGCCTCCATTCTGAATTTAGAATGTTTTTGTTTACAAACTTTTAAAGGGTCTACTGGCAGAATAAGTGCCTGATAGAGCTTCATTAGTGTCTTGTGCCCTCCACTGGCCCACATGATCTCTCTCCCCTGCTCCTTTCTTTAGCTCTTTGGGAGGGCATCTGTGGCTCTCTCGCTCTTTCCTCTCACTTTGTGTATCAGCTGCGCTCTTTCATTCACGCCTTCTCCTCACATCACATATTTGGACACTTGGGAGTTAAATATTTTGCCTCAGCAGAGGGAAGCGCCAAAGTGAAACACACCTGGGTAAAATAGTTACAATAGCACTTTGTTACTGTATATTAAAGTAACTCAAGTGCAAGTGTGTTTGGGGAAACTACTACTCAAGTAAGACTAAATATAAGAGAGTACAAAAACAAAATGTTTGTAAAATTGTTTTCATCCAAGTATTTTTCACACAATGTAGTTTTACTCTTACTAGAGCAGGGATGTCCAAACTTTTTCCATCAAGTGCTGCATATTGAAATATACATGGAGCAGAGGGACACAAATCAATCGTGAAACGTTCAAAAAAGTTTCATTTATCTGATGTTGTAAGTGCCACCACACCTAAATTCAGTCTCGGTGCCTTAACATCAGGTCTGTCTTGAATCAAAATGTTAGTTATTTAGGTTATAATTGTAGAAGATTTGAAATTTGCAGTGAAAGTACTTGTCAGGACAATGTGGGCCAGTTCACCATGAAGCCAGAAAAATTGGTCTGAGGGCCGCATTTAGCCCTCCGGGCCATAGTTTGGACATGCCTGTACTAGAGGAACAGTGTAACTGTTCTCTAATTTTAGTCAACTCTTTTGGTTCCTCTTCCCAATGTGAGTAAATCTACAAGTGACAAAATATTTATGTTGACAATGTTACATGATTTGAACATTTCTTTTTCTTGCACCGTTCCTTCAGATATGATTTAATTCTTCTCAGTCTTGTGCTTGTTTACTTTGAAAATATCAACATTTTGTGCATTTTCTTACGTTTAGTCCTTCCAAATTATAAAGGAGATGTTACCTTGCATTTACTCGCACTTTTATTTATTGAAGAACATATTTCAGTTGTACAATCTACATAATACCAGCTCAATAGCTCCGTTTAAATGACAGAAGCCATTATAACGTTTTGTTTTCAGATCCCTCTTCATCCACAAATACAGAAATAGAGAAGCCCTTTATTTCCAGTCGTGTTCTCAGTGTGAAACCTGATCGAGCTAAAATTACACAATTAAAACACTCGCCGTGAGCCGCAGCTGCCAACTTTTCAGTTTTCATGCTGATGACTGGAGGACGCTTGTTTATATTCTAGTTTGAGAGTGGAGCCATGCAGTTTATTTCAATCTCTAAGCGAGGACAATAACAGCACCTCCGACGACGATTCAACACACATAACAAAAGCTGACTGGTCCATTTTTCATTTTGATTATTTCTTAAATCTAGTGAAGCAGTATGAAGCTCTGGCCCTCGGCGTTCAACACAAAAGACCCAAAGAGCAAAGAGAATAAAATTAGGAACGAAGCCAATACTTTAACTAAATAATTTTCCAGGTCGATTCAGGAGAGAATATCCTCACAAAGAAAAACAAAACTCCACTCAGAATCTGTTTTTCTTGTCCAAATAAAACAATTAAAGATTATATTATATTATAAATTATATTCAAATCCAAATCCAATTTTTTAATTGGAATAAAAATGTTTATTTTCCTAAATACAGTAACAAGGGTAACAGTAAAAAGGGTAACAATAACTGAAAAATTGTGATGCTGTAGCGTCAAAAGGCTCACGATTATATAGTGTGCTGTTTAAATATATCAAATTATAATAGAATTATGAGAAAAAACTGACAGAACTATATGATTCTTTGCTCCATTTCATTCCATTGTTATTAAAAAACTTTTAAATCTTTCTATATTTCTACAATTCTGTTCACCTCTTTATAATATATCAATAAATATCGCAGCATGAATGAATATCATGATATTATTACAGTTGAATTTGCATATCGTTACATCACAGCACAGCCTCCCAGAGCAGCTCAAATAAGGTTAAAAACAATAGCTTAAAAGTCTTAATGAAGCAAGTTCTGAAAGGATCAGCCTGATGAAGGTGCACAGACTTTAAATACTATACAACAGGTTAGACACGTTTGACTAAAACATCGTGAATGTGATTGTATTTAAAGTCTATACGACAGGTTCTTACTATTTTCAAATGATGGCTTTTTTGATAATTTTTTTTTTGATAAATAAAAGTTTAAAATGACAGGAAGTAGTGCTCAGTTCTAAAATGGAATCTGTCTGTGATGTCATCAAAATGTGACGTACATTTGAAAATAAACTGACTTAACAGTCATTCAACAAAAAAGGCGTTATCAGGTTTTATTATTTGTCAAATCATTTTGACAGTTATAAACATTATGAAAATTGTCAAAACTGAGCGGGTAAAATGTTTGGTAAAATCTTAAATACAATCATATTCACTAGGTTTTAGTCAAATGTATCGTCTAAACCAGGGGTGTCCAAATTTTTTCCATCGGGGGCCACATATTAAATATAGACCAAGCGGAGGGCCACAAATCAATCGTGAAACATTCAAAAAAGCTGCATTTATCTGATGTTTTAAGCTCCACCACATCTACATTCAGTCTCATTGCCTTAATATCAGGTCTGTATTGCACCAAAATGTTAGTTATTTAGGTTGGAATTGTAGAAAATCTGAAATGTGCTGTAAATAGTACTTATCAGGACAATGTGGGCCAGTTCACCAGGAAGCCTAAGGGCCGAGAAAAATTCGTCTGAGGGCCGCATTTGGCCCCCGGGTCTGAGTTTGGACATGCCTGGTCTAACCTGTCACACAGTAATAATGCTGCCCCACCTCCAGGAAGAAAAATTGTTAAATAAATACAAATCAAATCAAATGGAAGACTTTGCTGTTACCGCGATATATTTTGTTTGTGGTGATATCATTATTGCATCAGACAAAACTGAGTTATTGATACTTTTACGATATATTGTGCAGCCCTACAGTAAACTCTAAATTTGAGGTAAACGCAGTCATACTTTTCATTACTTGAGAGGAGCTGTCTGATTGGACCGTCTCAACACTCTACAGCGATAACATCTTCTCGTAGAATAGTTACATAATGCACCTTTAAAAATGTAGAGACGTCTTGAGCTCTGGAGAGGGAAACAGACTAACGACTATATTAAATCAAAACATTTAGGGGGGAAAAAAACGTGTAACGTGGCAAATGTTGTGCTAATCTGTGCTACTGTCTGCTGCTTCAAATTTTGCCATGGGGACAGTTTTGTCTTCTTTTGGATCAGAACTTTGCTCAGGACGATGGAAGCTCATTTGCATCAGTAAATAAAAACATAAAAGCCTCGCAAGACGTCATAATTATGAGTTTAAAAGCCTTAATTGCGTCTTAAAAGTCAATACTTTGGGTTCAAAAGTCATACAGTCATTATGAGTTTAAAAGCCTTATTTATGGCCTAATAGTCAATATTTTCAGTTGAGTCATGCAGTAATTATGAGTTTAAAAGTCATTAATAATATGACTTTCAAACTCAAAAGTACGGCTTTTAAACTTGACATTTTGACTTTTAAACTTGACGTTTTTACTTTCATCTTCAAAAACTGATAAATTTGACTTTTTTGTTATTTTATTTATTTCATTCATGTCATATAAAAATACATCATCAGTGACATTATATCAAACGCAGCAAAAAAAAAAAAGCAATCTAACCTCATCTGCCCCCTTTTACAACTTGTACTTAACACTGATGGTTTAAAAAAGACTTTTCTTTTCTCTTTACTGGCGGACATGATCTTCCATACAGGACACTCCAAAATGGTAAATTGTTAAATTACATCTTTGCGTGAATCTGTTAAGTCAAATTTCATACTTTTGCAACTAGTGTTCCCCGGGACAAAGGTTGAAAACCAATGGACTAGATTATTTAAACTTGCAAGAATGAAATAAAACCCAACTTTTTGGCAACAGTTTTCAGGCAATGACAAATGTATTCTGCATGTAAATTTGTGAAATACCAAGTAACATTTTCTAGCAAATCAAGAATTTCCAGCGCACCCAGCAACCTCGAACATTACCAGTACGTCCATTATCTTTAGCCCAATAACTGTGACAAAATGACACCCATTTCCTGAAGGGTGCACACGAGAACAGCTAATGTATTCAGGTCGGAGCGCGGAAATCACGGTGATTTCTGAACCGATAGCATCCCGCGCTAACATCTCGGGCTAACATGTGTGACAACTAATTACAGCTCATGCATAATAATCTAAACAGCAGAGATGGGAGAGGTAATGGCCTCTCCGAATGGGCCTGTCTGCTTCCTGTTACCGCGGTGACAGGGTTGTGTACAGAGGAGCCGGGCGTAATGTGAGGCAGGGATGTTAGCATATTCAAATGAGAAAAGAAGACCCTGAGCTAACGCGGGGAAATGGAGACGGGGGAGCCACATGAAAGATTGCGAGCGAAACTGGGGTTTAATAATGGTCTGTTTTAGCAGAAAAATTCAGCAGATTTTTTATGAAGAACAAAAAAGGCAAAATAGTACAAGAAAATTGGTACAAGTCATGCTGCAATGGACTCTTCCAGTGTTTGTAAACAGAACGCCTGCATTCTAAAAGCTGGTGCAGTTCCATACGTTAGCTCCAATGCATTTGCTCTGTGCACAGAATTTTGGTTGGCTATTTTTCTTTTTTTTTTTAAACGTGGCTCATTGTATTACTGATTACATCCTTTCCAACTATTTGAACTAAGTTTTTGCAGAGTCACACAAAAACGTGTAAGTACTTAAAGTCTATATGAATGTTTAGACGTCACATTTCACTAAAATGTAGTGAACATGATTTTATTTAAGATTTTACTCAACATTTTGCCCATTTGTCCCCAGTTTGACAGTTGTTGTGAAGTTTATATTGTTACTTCCTGGTTGGACATGAGCAGCAAATATGACATAGTAATGCTACAACTGTTACTTAGCAACCATACTGTAAACAAGGGCCAAAATTAATATAAATTACATTGTTGTTAATAATAATACCTGTTAACACCTTTCTTTTGTTGAATGGCCGTTTAAATTGCCAGAAAGATGTGTCAGTTGAGTGTTAACTGTCTCCTTATTTTCAACTGTACGTCACTTTTTGATGACGTCCATTTTAGAACTCAGCTCTACTTACTGTAATTTCAAACTTTTATTTTTCAAAATGTTTTCAAAACCTGCAACTTCACAAATGTAAAATTATGATAAATATTTAACACAGGTGCCCTCCCGTCAAACTAAGGCAGAATTAGAAAAACATGAGAACCTTGATTTGATTTGATTTGATTTTTTTCACATAATCAGAAAAAACAGAAGTCCATATGAAACAAAACAACACAAAACGTGATGGAGTGTGGCAGAAACCTGAAAGGGCTTATCCTTAAAGCCACACACCTTTAATTGATTATTTTAACAAGCTCAAATTAAAAGCTGTCTGGTCAGATGATTTACAAATAAAAATCACATGATAAACAGAAAACAGCCCTCACAACCACAAAACAAAACAAAACATTTTTCCAATGAAAATGCACTGGATTTTGTAAATTTTATTATTATTATTTAATATTATTTTGTATTGAAGTAGGCCTCCAATATGTTGTATATAGAGCTCTGATTACTATTTGGATTATACACAACCATTTTAATAATCACAGTTGATACTTATTTAAAGGTGGAATGGAGGATTTCGGGCAACAAATCAGAATCTCATTTCCTCGTGGGTAGCACAAATAACTGGTCCGCTCAGGTGTCAATCATTCTCTGCGTGCTAGTGCACGCCCGCAGGCTCGTCCAGGGGAACCGCTCCCCTGGCGGCGCATGCGTGGTTGATATGCTAGTGTGTTTATGTAGCAGGTTAGCGGCGAGTTCCGTCATTGTAAGTCTAAACTTTCATCCGCTGGCAAGTACCGAAATGGCTGAGGGCGAAGAGAAAGACTGTTTTCGAGCTTTCACAGAAGAGACGAAAGTCTGCAGAGGAAAGAAACAAAACGCGTGTTATTCTGGGGGAATCGTTTACGGCTGGCGAGCATTGAAAGCGCAAAACAGGCTGATGCCTCCGCTGCAAACTTTCTGCTGGACAGGTAACTGTTTATCTGACTCTTTTTTTAGCTTATTGTATGTGGAGTGTATTATTAAATCTTCTTCGCGGAGGTTGTCGTGAGAAAGCGACACCAACAAATGCGCATGGGCAGTGCTGCTGGGCGTGCTCGTTCACGAGGTTTGCTAGGCGTTCAGTCAGGAGAAACGGGGCGGGAGGGAGGGGGAACCTGCGCATGCGCTTTTTCAAAAAAAGGACTAACAGTCGCAGATTTTCAAATCGGCGAGAAATCCTCCATTCAACCTTTAACAATATTTCTGTAAGATATTTTTTACTGTTTGCTATTGAGGTGTTCATAAAATGACCATACTCATTCCATAATTTTGCTCCACTGTGTCGAAAAGAAAGTTTCACTTGGGATTTTTTGCTTAACGGGAGATGAAGAGTTTGTGCTCGTCTAGTTTGATAAGAATGAACTTGGCATTTACCTTCACATAGATCAGGCAGTGAACAGATGGTTGCAGAGAGATGTCACTGACTAATCAAGGTGTTTGTGGGTCAATGCTAATGCTAATGCTAATTTTGAAGCATAATAGATCAAAATAAAACAAAGTAAAATAAATAAAAACAATCAGACAGTCTTTACATTTTATTTGGTTGTTTCTTTATATTTAACAGTTTTAATCAACATTAGCATTAGCTGTAAGAAATGATTAGCTTAGCACAGAGCCAGTCTTTACATTTTATTTGGTTGTTTCTTTATATTTAACGGTTTTAATCAACATTAGCTGTAAGAAATGATTAGCTTAGCACAGAGCCAGTCTTTACATTTTATTTGGTTGTTTCTTTATATTTAACGGTTTTAATCAACATTAGCTGTAAGAAATGATTAGCTTAGCACAGAGCCAGTCTTTACATTTTATTTGGTTGTTTCTTTATATTTAACGGTTTTAGTCAACATTAGCATTAGCTGTAAGAAATTATTAGCTTAGCACAGAGCCCATCGAAGGGTTAGCGTTCACAAACTGAAAACCACAAGCGAGTAAAACCATATTCTCATTAGAAAATATTAGCGCATGTAGAAGTGTTTTGCGTAGTTTATTAATGTTAGCAATTAGCAACAAATGAACATGCTAATCGCTAATAACAACGCGTAAACATTTCTGAAATCTAACGTTACATTTTCAAACTTACAATCAAATTTCATACAGGGATGGTGACTGTATTCAGGTAGTGTTTATTGTGTGATAAACTCCTTGAAGGGTCAGAGATAACGGAGGGTTCGCCACCTGCTTGTCTTTGCGTTACTCCTTTGCTTGGAATGGCATTACATTATCTGCATGGACACGAGCAGGTAGAGCGGCAACTCAGTAATCCAATTATAGGGTAACAAAACAAAAAAACAATTATTTCTGCTTGGAACTTGTATCGTTTTTTTTCCTTTTTGATACCATCCTCTACAGATATTACAAACAAATTAGTTGAGGTTTTAGCTAAAGAATAAATGGAATGCGTTTTTTGTTTTGTTTTTTGCACTAAAATATTGTCTTTTACAGATGAACAATTGCTTCGTTATTAGATTTTTAAACTTCCTTTTGGTTAAATGAACACATTTGTGACGCTCTGTGAGGCGACGGCTGCTGTGATTTTGAGCTCTACAAAAATAAACTGAATTGAATATGAATTTAAATGGATTCAGCTTTGGAAAACACTGCTAGACAAACTCAGTAAATTGCAAGCCTTTGACAGTTCTTTTTTTTTCTTCAAATGGCACTGAGCTGTTGTTGCAAATAAACTCTTTTTCAAGGTATTTTATTTCCGACATAAAAACACCTGTCACGCTGTGCAACATTGAGATTGAGGCTTTAAAGTTTAGATCCGTTTAACAGGCAGCACTTACAAGACGAATGACAAAGAAACTGCCGAACACTTTGCAGACGTGCAGCCTTCTCCCTCCTGTTGACTTTCTGTGCTATTTCGGTCCTCGCAGTCACACCCAGCTCCTGTTCTCACACCGACCTGACAATATGGCCGCCGTTCCCTGGCACCGAGCGGAGTCCAGGTGGTGAAGAGGAGAAGGCCCCGCCCACAGACACATGTCATACACAAACAACCTCTAACGAAGGGATGTATAGGATAATCGTAAAGAAAAAACAGCTCAAATATTCTCTTTTTGACTGGTTAAGATTTCGCTTTTTCCGCTATTTTCAATTATTATTTAGTTTTTTGTTTTATAAAAGGGGCAAAACAAGAACAAGACACTGAAAGGTAGCAAGTTATGGTTCAACATATGGCTCTGCATGTCACAAAATGCTCAGTTAGCAATAGCAATTCTATCTTTAAAGTCTATGTGAAGGTTCTCGTGTTTTTCTAATTCTGTTTAGTTTGGTGGGAGGGCACCTGTGGTAAATATTTTGCATCGTTTTACAGCCGTGAAGTTGCAGTTTGTGAAGAAAATTTGAAAAATAAAGTTGAAAGTGACAGGAAGTAGTGCTGAGTTCTAAAACGGAATCCCTCTGTGATGTCATCAAAAAGCGACATGCCATTTTACAGATAATTGACAACTTTTTTCTGAAAGTTTAAACAGTCATTCAACAAAATAAAGGTGTTATCAGGGACTATTATTTGTCAAATCATACCTATTGTGTAATTTATATGGATTTTAGCCATGGATGTATTAAATGAACTGGATAAGGTACGCCCCCTCTGTCTGTGGTCCCAGATTGATTTGTGGCCGTGCGAGGTACTGCAGCCTCTTGGAACCAGCCTTTTTCTAAAATTACACATTATAATTGCATACAGTACTGAATTATTATCGGTATTTAAATAAAATAGAAGGAAATGTTCTTTTCTACCGTTTCTAAAATCACCGAAATTACCGTTTTTATATGAAGTGGAGGATTGTCGTCACGTGGCGCCCTGAAGCAAAGATGGCAGCCTCCGTATCAGGAAGTAAAACAAAGATGTCAGCCTTCGTATCAGGAAGTAAATGCGGAAGTAAGAAACTTTTTTGGGGTCATGCGCCAATGACCACACTCCATAGGGATAAACAGGGCGGCCATTTTGGATTCATCTTCCAGGTTTTATTATAGTTCTATGATTTTAGCCCTTGTTTTCAAAATGGTTGCTAGGTAACATTTGTGGAATTACTTCTATGTCATATTTCCTGCTCGTGTTCAACCAGGAAGTAACATTATAAACTTTACGAAAACTGTCAAATTGGGAACAAATGGGCAAAATGTTTAGTAAAATCTTAAATATAATCACGTTGACTACGTTTTAGTGAAATGTGTCGTCGAACCTGTAATGCTGCCCCACCTCCATGAAGAAAAATTGTTAAACTTTGCTCTGAACAAACTACCCGCTCCACCCGCTCCACTGCTCACAGAAACTGCACAATTCCAAAACGATTATCTGCCTTTGCACAGTGGGCCTTTTCATTTCGAACTATCAGACAGTGGAACCAACTTTCAAATTGTTTTTAGATCTTAATAATTTCACACAAAACTTGAAAAAGCACATCATAGAAAATCCACTGTGACAACATCAGTCGAGCTAAACTGAATTACTGAATTTGTACATTTCACTGTAAAGATTTTGCACATATTATATTCTTTTCTTCTATTGTTTTGTAGGATTTATGGATTTGTAGATGGTCCCTGGCAAATAAAGATCAAACTAAAAAACTACTGTCCCATTTGTACCAGTGTTTTTCAAGTTTGTCCTCTTTCAGATTCAGTGTGAACGTTACTTTTTCCCATTTCGTTTTGTTTATTGTTAGTCAAGTCCAGTCACTAAGAGTTGATTCAGTTTACTTATAACTTGCCGAATGTCTCTCCCCTCTCTCTTTCACGCTGCAACTGTCCTGTCTAATAAAAAAAAAAGAGCTGGTTCTGTTTGAGTCATCCATTTCTTTGTAATCGCCTTTTTTCCTGCTGCCAGAAGTATAATTTAAAGGTATCCACCCATTGTTTCCATTGTAGAAGTTTTATACTTAGTTTATAATGAAGTGGGAACATTGAAGATCATTTATTTCAGAATCAGAATTGGTTTATTGCCATTGTCAGTGATCAAAATTCACAAACATAGGAACTTGCTTCGGTGTAAGGTGCAACATAAAACAATGAATGAAATATATAAAAGATGTATAAGATTAAGAATAAAATAAAATAAAATAGACTAAGATATGCTAAGACTATATACATAAATGTGCAGTTGGCAGACAGTGCAATGTGCAAATGTAGCAGTGCAAATAGATTTCTTTAAATTTCTTATTTCTCAAAGTATTTCTGACAATATTGCTTCTCTTTCTCCATAAAGTCAGGTTAGGATCATTTGTAATTGTACACGACTTGATAAACAGTACTTTAATAAGAATGTAATACACAGTCTAGTAATTAAAAATTGTAAGTTTAGGGCTATGAAATTAATCAAATTTTAAGTGAGATTGACTATTAGAAATGTCCAAATGTCAGTGATCAGACTTTTAATCGAGAGGTTTACAGTTGATCAGTAAAAAGCACACGGTTGTTTTGATTTTGGAGGAAGAAATTTGACATTTTTTTGTGTATTAAAGGGCAGTGATTAAACGTCTGTCCTGTAAGTGGACAGGAGAAGCCTTTTATTTATTTTCATCAATTTAAAGTAAAATCGAAATTGTCGAGCGCATGAATCATTTATCAATTTTTATAAAAGTTGTCTTCTCGCTGCGCTATTGTGGAGTGAGCAAATCAAAGTGTTAAGTATGTGCAAATGGGTTTTTCTCAACAATAAGACTATACAGAAAAAAAATCTTAATAAATAACATATTCTTTTCAGCTCTCAGAACAAGAAGGAACGCCGACTGTTGTTTGAAAAATCACTTCCAATTAAGTGATCAATGCGCTGCACTTAGAGCCTCGTTCGTACTCGGAGCGACAATAGAGCAGGAGACAGACGCGCTCACACAAAACAAGTTCATCCAGCCAGAAGAATAGACAAGACGGAGTGGATTAAATCTGCCATTTGACTGACTTTGTTCATCGTAGCAACAGTTTATTGTGTGATTTACCATTCTTTGCATTGAGCGAACTCCAGCCTGTGTACAAAAACATAGATTTCAAAACAGTGCCTAGTCAATGTATAGCTATAGTGTGTTTCAAGTGTGTTTCAAAGTACGTAAACTCTTGATTTTCAACCAGTGTGTCTTGGATGTTGCCAGGTGTGCCTTAAAAAAACATCCAATTTGAGTTAACGGATTCACAAATGGTCTTAATTGAGTTTTTTACTGTTTTGGCGCGTCCTTCTGTCCTGTTTCACATTTAAAGAACCAAGTTTCAACCAAAAAGTGAGCCACAATCAAAAAAAGGTTGAAAAACGCTTGTTGTATGTTGATGTATAATTCAAAATTTGGTGTGTATTGCCCAAGGACATAACAACAGTTTGCCCTAAGTTGGGATCAAACGACCAACTAAAATAAAGTAGAGTTGTTTACAGTGTTACAGTAAAAAAAAACAAAAAAAAAAACACAATCATATTATTCGTCTCTATGGAGATGTAGAGACTTTCAATGTTTGTAAACAAAACGCTGCGTTCCATTAGCCCGGTACAAGTCCATGTTTCAGCACTAATGCATTTTCAATGGGAGCGTTAGCGTTAGCCTCCAAACATCACAAACCATGAAAACCCAGGGCTGTTTTGGCGACTAAAACCACTCGAACACACATGAGTAACACCAGAACAGAGTTAACAATATTACCACACATAGAAATGTTTTGTGTAAATTGTTAGCTTCAGCAATAAGCACTGAATTGAGCCTACATGCTAACAACCTCGTAATGTTATTCAGGACAATAATGCACAACTTGTAGCGGGCGTCAACACTTATCGTTGTTTATCATCAGCTTTTTCTGTGTTTATTTAACTTCACAGCACCTCAAGGGCGAGTTTTCATGTCTCTTTATGTAATACATTGGGTTTGGATAATGTTAAACGCATTATGCACTGTAAATATAATCTTTTGGGTCCTAACATAAGTGCCACGAGTCAATAAACAGGAAGCAGCCAATGCTAAAGTGTGCTAGCTCTGTTTTGCTAAGTCAGCTCAACACTTAAAGTCACTAGAAATACAGCGGTTTATCACGAGATCAAATGAGCGATTGGTGAGGAATGATTATTTCTGTTTTAATCTGCTTTTAGTCATTTAATTCTCACATACGTCTGCGTTTTCTTGTACTCTCTTGTCCAAGCATCTTGCGCTAAAGCGTTCCAGGGGCCGAAGATTGAAATGTGCCTTTTGTATTCTTTTCAATTCAATTTTATTTTTATTGTGTAAAACCCAAAACAATAACAGTTGCTTGGCAGGGCTGTCCAAAACGGTTGATTCAAAAGCACTGCCACTGTTATAATACTATCACAAAGTCCCTACATTATTTTTATCACACACTTTAGTACAGTGTAATTCAGTTTTCAATGTACCATATTGATTGGTTTGCTTTGTTGAATAAAGTATATTTAGGAGCTCAGACCACAAAGCAGCGCCAACGACATTCCTGTAATGACTTCTAGTTTGCTGTACTTTGTAAAGAACAGTTGCTTAGATTTGTTTTGAACTTCATCAAAAGCTTTTTATGTGAAATGAAGATTCCGCTAGTTTACCCAGATAAACTTGTTGAAAAAGCCAACACAAAACAGACTCGGACACATTTATCAAAGTGTTTTTGTGTTCATGTAACGGTTTGGCCTCCTCCATTCAGCTGATGTTGCACATAATTACCTGGAGCGATGATTTCTGTTCAGCAGCAGATGTGTTCAGGCTGTGACCTTCTCGCATTTCCAAATATGGTAATCATAGGCCATAACCAGAGCGGCTCCTCATTAAACAGAATCAGCCATAACATTACGACCTGACAGTGCACCGCGATGCTAACCATAGATATTTATAGATGCGAAAGTCTCTATCTCTGCCCGTTGCCACCAAGACTTACATCAAATCGAACGCTCCTTCAACAGTTTAATCTATTTTTGAGTAATAAAATGCATCATAGTGGAGTAAAATCTTTGAGATACTAAACACAAGGATACGCACGGCATCTGAGGGTCCCATCACCCCTTTAAAAAGAGGAAAATCAATGGGTTAGGGTTAGTATATAAAACTTTAATTTCGTGATTTTTATGTCATTTCTCTGCTCTCCTCGCCAGTCACGTGTAAAAGAGGATATTATGTGAAGCACAAGATCAGAAATCTCAACCTAAAGTCAGTTAGCCTTTAGCTCAGAAGACACTTTTACACGCTAATTATTATCTGAAATAAAATATCAAAAGGTTTACACTCTCAACAATGAGTTTTAACGAGGCTTTGACCTCTCGTTAATGTGGTTGTGGGGTTGGTACCAGCTGAGACTCTGAATTATTCATGACTTGTGTGTTTTGAGGGCTAATGCTGGGAAAATATATGATACGGCTGCCAAAGTCCTTCAAATCATACCAGACTCCGGCTAATTGCTAAGTGGTTGATAGCATGAGCATCGAACACCGTATCTACAAATTTGTATTGTTTTCATGGGTGCAGTGACGCTAACACTGGTGCTCTGAAACCAGCACAAAACCAGGATAAAACCAGCACAAAACCAGGATAAAACCAGGACAAAATCAGGACAAAACCAGGACAAAATCAAAACAAAACCAGGACAAAACCAGGATAAAACCAGGACGAAACCAGAACAAAACCAGGACAAAACCAGGACAGAACCAGAACAAAACCAGGACGAAACCAGAATAAAACCAGGATAAAACCAGAACAAAACCAGGATAAAACCAGAACAAAACCAGGACAAAACCAGGATAAAATCAGGACGAAACCAGAGCAAAACCAGGATAAAACCAGGACGAAACCAGAACAAAACCAGAACAAAACCAGAACAAAACCAGGACAAAACCAGGACAAACCAGGACGAAACCAGAACAAAACCAGGATAAAACCAGGACAAAACCAGGACAAAACCAGGACAAAACCAGGACAAAACCAGGACAAAACCAGGACAAAACCAGGACAAAACCAGGACAAAACAAGAACAAAACCAGGACAAAACAAGAACAAAACCAGGACAAAACCAGGATAAAACCAGGACAAAACAAGAACAAAACCAGGACAAAACCAGGACAGAACCAGGACAGAACCAAGACAGAACCAGAACAAAACCAGGACGAAACCAAGACAGAACCAGAACAAAACCAGGACGAAACCAGAACAAAACCAGGACGAAACCATAACAAAACCAGGATAAAACCAGGACAAAACCAGGACGAAACCAGAGCAAAACCTGGATAAAACCAGGACGAAACCAGAACAAAACCAGGACAAAACCAGGACAAAACAAGAACAAAACCAGGACAAAACCAGGACAAAACCAGGATAAAACCAGGACGAAACCAGAACAAAACCAGGACAAAACCAGGACAGAACCAGGACAGAACCAGGACAGAACCAGAACAAAACCAGCACAGAACCAGGACAGAACCAGAACAAAACCAGAACAAAACCAGGACAAAACCAGGACAAAACCAGGACAAAACCAGGACAAAACCAGGACAAAACCAGGACAAAACCAGGACAAAACCAGGACAAAACAAGAACAAAACCAGGACAAAACCAGGATAAAACCAGGACAAAACAAGAACAAAACCAGGACAAAACCAGGACAGAACCAAGACAGAACCAGAACAAAACCAGGACGAAACCAAGACAGAACCAGAACAAAACCAGGACGAAACCAGAACAAAACCAGGACGAAACCATAACAAAACCAGGATAAAACCAGGACAAAACCAGGACGAAACCAGAGCAAAACCAGGATAAAACCAGGACGAAACCAGAACAAAACCAGGACAAAACCAGGACAAAACCAGGACAAAACCAGGACAAAACCAGGACAAAACCAGGACAAAACCAGGACAAAACCAGGATAAAACCAGGACGAAACCAGAACAAAACCAGGACAAAACCAGGACAGAACCAGGACAGAACCAAGACAGAACCAGAACAAAACCAGGACAAAACCAAGACAGAACCAGAACAAAACCAGGATGAAACCAGAACAAAACCAGGATAAAACCAGAACAAAACCAGGATGAAACCAGAACAAAACCAGGATAAAACCAGGACAAAACCAGAACAAAACCAGGATAAAACCAGGACAAAACCAGGACGAAACCAGAGCAAAACCAGGATAAAACCAGGACGAAACCAGAACAAAACCAGAACAAAACCAGGACAAAACCAGGACAAACCAGGACGAAACCAGAACAAAACCAGGACAAAACCAAGACAGAACCAGGACAAAACCAGGACAAAACCAGGACAAAACCAGGACAAAACCAGGATAAAACCAGGACGAACTAAGTCTAACCCACAACTAAACCAGGACTAAAGTAGGATGACACCAAGACTAAACCAAAACCAGGCATAAACCAAGACTAAAGTGGGAACAAATCAAAACTAAAAAAATACTAAACCAGGTCTAACCAAGGACTAAACCCGGGACTAAACCAGGTGTAATCGAAGAATAAACCGGGACTAAGCCATGTTCAACACATGACTAAACCACACTAAAGTAGGACAAAACAAAGACTAAATAAAGACATAACTAGGTCTAACCCAGGACCAAACCAGGTCTAATCCAAGACTAAAACTACTGACAAAACACACAAGAGCAGCAGTTTGAGAAGATTTGATCCAATCAATTACATTTACTAAAATGATGCAAATGCAATGAAGCTAAGCATGATGGTCTATGTAGTTCCCCTTCTTTTTACTAAAGCCACTGCAACAACACAAACCATTTCATGTTGTGCTCACACTGTTTGGTCCTGATGACTTGGTTTGGTCTAGTCCTGGGTTTAGGCACAGTTTAGTCTCAGTTTTGATGTGTGAACGCGCCCTTTGACCTTTACCTAACCATATATTTTGTCTAAGAATACGTGTATTTGCCCAGCAGGCGGACACAGCTCACTTGTTTGAATTTCTCAGTATTTCTTTTTTTTTTTCTTTTTGCAGAGTCCATTGTGTCTGGAGCCGAGGACACGCCCACTTCCTGTTCTTTGTGTCTCGCTCGAGGCACAAATTCAGACGATTTGGCCCCTTTCTGCTACGACTGCGACTCGCCTCAGTCAAGTGTGGAGCTGTGACTGTGCAGCAAACGTTTCATAAAATGTAAATATATTATGTCATCCTTTAACATCAGATCTAAATAGCAATGATTTGAAGTCTTTATAATTAAAAAGCACACATTTCCAGGGTAGAGTTATCAGTTAATTTGCTTTTATATAACAAAGGATGGAGAGTCTAAAAAAACTAGCCTCAAAATTGAATTTAAGCTTCACAGAAAGTACAATTTATGTTAAAGTATAAAATAAAATGAAAACTATTGTAGGCTCAACATGTCTATAAGTATGTGTCAAGTAAAACCTAAAAATCAAGATTTTGCTTTCATCAAAAATGCATACAATAACCTCCTGTTAATTAAACAAATATTGTAAAATACAATTGTAAACAGCTTTAAATCAGGCTCTGATGTCACTTATATATATCTGAAAGGTTTTACTTTGAAAAAAATCACCTTGAATTTTCGTATTTCACAATATTCTGATGTTAATCCAAGTTTCTCCATTGAAATCACATTACGTTCCACTCCACTTTTGCCTGTTTACCAGATTTTAAAGGGTCTATATGTAAAAACAGAATCTCAATCACAGAATTTCAAGCATTTTTTTGTTTTTGCACCGACCAAAGCTCCAAATATCTGTCTGTATTTCCAGCTGACTTCCTCGTGGGACCACCCAAAAGCTCTCAGAGTGATGAGAGAAACAGCAGGTTGTTGGGGCAGACGGGGCGAGCAGAGAGGGCCGGGCAGAGAGGTGCAGGCGCCATCCAGGCAGAAGAAAAGTAGCTCAAAGCGACTCTCTGCTGCGGCGTCTGAGAGCACTGACGGAGCGTGTCATCTGGGTCCACAAAAGCACTCTGTAATCCACCTCAACCTCCGCCTCCTCCTCGTGCTCCTGCTGCAGCGAACGCAAAAAACACAGCAAGGCTATGACAGATTTGGTGGATACACTGAGCAGTTTCATTCAAAAGATTTACAGTTGAATTGTTAATTGCAACAGTAACAGCAGGGGCGGAGCCAGGAATATGGGTGCCCAAGGCGAAATTAAGTCCAGGCCCCTCTTCATCAAGTGTGATTTTCTATTCACCTTATTCCGGAAGTTGCCGTACGCGCCGCCGTCTTGTTTCCGTTGTAGTTTACATGGAGCAGACGAGCTCAACACAAAATAAGTTCTACATGGACTAAAAAGACGTTTTCAGACTGACCAGGAAATCGTTGCGTTGTTGACTTGTTGTTGCTCGTGTTCATTAAACATTTTACACAAATCAATCTACTTTATGTAACATTTTAGCGGCAAGACTTTTCCCTCGTTCGTCATTAGCTTTAACGGAGTTCTCGTCAAACGGAAGTGCGTTTACAACAAAAGTGCGTATCTGTGGCAAAAAAACTGCAAAAGTGGGAGGGGTGGAATAAGGTGAATAACTTTTCTGTTGTGTCTCTTGTTGTTTCATTGTTCTTGAAAGGAAGCTTTTGTTTTTTGTTGTTTTTCTTTTCTTTCTTTTTTTCCACATAGACAGGTTAAAAAATTTGGGGTGGTAAGTGAACTATTGGAAAACTCAAATTAGCATGTACTGCTCCTCATCTACTTGCTGGAGGAACACGCTCTACACTGGGTGAACTGTTCCTCGTCCGCCAGGAGGAACTCTCTCTTACTGGATGAGCCTCCTTCCTTCCTCTTGAGTGCTTCTGGTCCAAGTGGATGTTTCAGTCCTGGTCCATCTGCAGTCTGTCCGTCTGTGGGAGTAGGATTTCTTCTTCAATGTGGCTCTCCCCAAGGTTTCTACATTTTCCCACACAAAATATTTGTAGTTTTTCCTACCGCGAAGGAGGGTCAAGGACAGGGGATGCTCCGGGACATTTATCCATTTGCTTGAACATTGTTTATTTAAAATGCTTTCTAGACGTGGCCCATCGAGGCGACTGTTGTTGTGATTTTGGGCACAACAAAAATAAATTGAATTTAATTGAAACATATGCATTAGCTTCGTGTTCTTAACAGATTTAAAAACAGAGGCCTTTGGGGGTCCTTTCCCAGAAAAATATTTACTAAAGGAGACCATATTTCCTGTATGTTGGTGCATTTTAAAGTCTATGTGACAGATTAGACGACACATTTCACTAAAATGTGTTGAACAAAAAGATTTTACTAAACATTTATCCCCAGTTTGACTATGTTGGTGAAGTTTATAATTTTACTTCCTGTTTGGACATATATGGCTTTTAATCTTAATTTCATGACAGACTTTTTATCCCCAGCCATTTAAGAATATGTAGGTTTAATGTTAGGACAGGAAACAAATTTGGATTTTTCAATTATTACGATTAATTTTTCAGCTGTATAAAATAACGGACTGAAGGATACCCACAGGGTTGACAAAAGAAAGCTTAGTTCTGTTTCCTGCTTAATATATTTCCAGGGCATAAAGCATCTAACATGAACCAAACCCAATGTATTTCATAAAGAGACGTGAAAATGCAGTGTAGAGGCGCTGAAAAATGAAATATATGCAGAAAAACTGAGGATAAACCACAGGTAAATCGGTAACACTTTATAATAACTGCACTTAGTAAAGCATGACAAAGATTTAATTCATATTGAGCAAATAGTTTATTAAGAATGATTCAGGTTTAGTAGCTCCTTATCTAGTGTTTCATTATTAGGGGAGACTATGGTGCCCTCCATAATCTGATTTCCTCCATCCACAGTCTAAAAACAACCTGAAGATGAAATTGATCTTACAAATAATTATTTTTACTTGTTGAACGTTCATAAAATCATAAAAACTGTTAGATAAATCAGTTTAATGATTATATACGGGCAATTAATCTGCTCCAACAAATTGTAATAAATATACATATTCAAATAAGGATTGCTTGTGCCACCATAGTCTCAGCAGAATGTATGGAAAAAACTGAACACTAATTACTAAACCTAACCTTAATTAATCACTAAGCCTGAATCATGCTTGATAAACTATTTGTTCATTACTTAAGTCTTTGTTCATGCTTTGTTAAGGCCAAATAAGGTGTAATTGTTATAAAGTAGCACCATAAATTCTTGTTTACTCTCGGTTTAGCCACGTTTCACAGCGTCACAAACTTGGAATTACTAAATGCATTTTTGTGAAACGTTGAGATCGGCCTCATGATTAAAAAGTATAATTCAGGAACAATTTAGATTTCGGAAATCTGTGTTGATGTTTGGGTGACATCAGTTGCTCTGTCGGCCTGGACCTTAACATAGAAACGCACTTCGCCATTAAAGAAAAGAAAAAAAGAAAAAATAAATCAAACTGCTCTAAAGCAAACTGCGAGATTAGGGCCAGTTGAAACGTGGCTCATCTTATCTCTTGCCTCCAGGTTGATTGGTTGTTGTGTCAGATCAATACAGCACTACAGGAGCTTTTATCTAGATCTGGACATTCCACACTTTAAAGGGCCTGTACCTGATTTTTACTGTTGTGAAAAACAGAACTAGATTGTGTTCCTGAGTAAAATATGTGTTGTCCCAGCACAGATATATTGAAAAGCATCTATGAAATGAGACCACAGCGCTTTCTCTGCATTTGTTTATAGACCGTTTTATCTAAAGAGAGAAGCAGGAAGTGCGCCGTTAGCATGCTAATGTTTGTTAGCTTTGGGCTCAGAAACTCGTGAAACGTGATTATAAACTTCTCCGGAGAATATTTAGGATGCTGAGACTGGACTAGGAAAGTGAGTGATACATTTGACTGATGTAAAGAGTTGAACATGAACTTGCGCTGTTTGTCAGGTTTCAAAACAGTAAAAATCATGTACAGGGCCTTAAATCTATTTTTGTTGTAATAAAATACAATATGGTTGAGTAAAATGCTTTGAGAGAATAAATACAATTATGCATGACATCTGAGGGTCCCATCACCCCTTTAAAAAGAGGAAAATTATTGCTCACATATTAGAAAAATTAACAAATACAACTAGGCTGTGTCTGTCTCCCTAGTCCCTCATCCCTCACTCACTCCACAGTCCTGCACTCTTGATCAGACTCAATAGTGCCATCAATCCTGGAGTGATTCGGACACTCTACTCACTACTGTCTCCTCGCCGTGGGTCACATGACTCTGGTGTGTGGGAGGAAAAAAAGTCGGCAAAACTCAGATAAAAATTTATTTCTGTGGTGAATATGGGTCAAATCCTCCTGACACGCACATATTTATGGACTAATAATCGTCATACAAGTTTAATTCATCATCACACTTGAAACATCAAACAGACTGGATTTTTCAATTTTTTGCCTGAGATTTATGATCTATTCACAGCTCAAGCTAAGGTAAGCGGCTAATGTTAGCAACTCTGCTGCTAACGGTTTGTTCAAAGTGTTTTGTTGATAATCTTGGCTCAACGGTTCATTTAAACAGCTCTTTCTGCTTCATTCAGTCTGTTGTGTCGTGTTAAAGACCTGTTGTTTTTCTGACTCTCGCAATGCATTATGGTCAATATTGGCCGGTAGTGACCATCGCTGGACACTACTTTTCAAGATGCATTATGGGACATTTTGACTGCACTACTTTTTCACCTGCTGGACATTAGGACGCCACAAAAAATGGCGTGAACCACTATTAGTGCCCTCTAGAGGGAATAGTGTGGACATTCGGACACAGCCCTAGTGATTATAATTTGCAGTTACAGTATTTTCCTAGAGTTATAATAGTTTTCAAAATTTTGGTGAAATCTGGCAGTTATTGCAAATACAAAGAGTAATGTATCATAATAAAGGCCTGCAGTTACACAAGATGTCTATAAATTTGCGAGTTATTGTTAGGTGTATGTAGAAACCAGGAAAAAAAAATGAATAAATACAATAAAAACTTGAATACATTTTTGCTTGAATAAATAAATCATATACAAAATTATATATTAGGGGCCCAGAGAAGGTTCGAACCTGGGGCCCAGATTATTTTTCTACGGCCCTGTGTATACCTTTTATCAACATTTATCAGCTCTCTAATCACTCCAGCTCACAGATCAACATCATCTGGATTTTTACGTCGTATAACAAAGCATTTCTAAGCCCTTTTTCGCTTCCTGTTGGACAGTTTTCTCCAACAATGACAGGGCGCATGGATAATTAAATCTGAGCCACAAAAAGCAGCGGAGAAATTAATGAATAACGTGACTGAAATGAGCTCTGACTCATCAAATGAAAGGCCGAGGAGTCAAGAGTCTGGCGCTGTGGCTGTGAAGAAGAAAGATGGTGAAGTTAAACGCAATGAGGAGAAGTAATGACATCGATGGGGGTTAAAAACAAGAGGGGATCTACTGTTAGATTTGTAATATTTGTGGATTCTAACAGCTAACGTTAAGAGAAAATCAAACGGATTGGAGGGTAAAAATGTGTTGAAGAAGCCTGAAGCTGAAAAAGGAGTAGAGCAGCTGTTGTAACAGATGGTTGGTGGTTCAAATCCCAGTCTCAGTTGACAGCGACGTTGTGTCTTTGGGAACAAATGCTGTTTGTTTATTTGTGTCACAAGAAACTAAAGACCAAAAAATAATGCTATGGTCGTCGTAAACCTCATTACATACAGTATATGTTTTGTTATGCATGTAGGTTTAAACCAGGTATAAACCAGGTCTAAAGCAGGACTAAACCGGGACTAAATTAGGACTAAACCAGAAGTGAACCAGGACTAAACCAGCTACATGCAGATTTAAAGATCTAAAATACTTCTAAACCAGGACTAAACCAGGACTAAAACAAGTCTAAACCAGGACTAAACCAGGTCTAAACCAGGACTAAACCAGGTCTAAATTAGGACTAAACCAGAAGTGAACATGACTAAACCAGCTGCATGCAGATTAAACGATCTAAAGCAGGACTAAACCAGGTCCAAATTAGGTCTTAACCAGGACTAAATAGATCTAAACCCGCACTAAACCAGTTTAAACAAGATTTAACAATCTAAAACAGTTCTAAACCAGGATTAAACCAGATCTAAACCAGCTGTATGTCGATTTAAAGATCTAAACCAGGACTAAACAAGCTACATGAAGATTAAAAGATCTCTCCCAGGTCTAAACCAGAACTCAACCAAATCTGAACCAGGACTAAACCAGCATCAAACCAGTTTTTAAGATGAAAAGATTTAAAGCCATTCTATACCAGAACTAAACTAAGAGTAAAGCAGATCTAAAGCAGCATTAAACCAGCTGCACACAGATTTAAAGGTCTAAAGCAGTTCCAAAGCAGTTCTAAACCAGGACTAAAGCAGGTCTAAACCAGGACTAAAGCAGATCTAAACCAGATCTACAGCAGGACTAAAGCAGGTCCAAACTGGATCTAAACCAGGTCTAAATGCTGCATGCATATTTAAAGACTAAAACAGTTCAAAACCAGGGCTAAACCAGGTCTCAGCCAAGTCAAATCCAGGTCTAAACCAGGACTAACCCAGGTCTAGATGCTGCATGCAGACTTAAAACTCTAAAGCAGTTCCAAAGCAGTTCTAAACAACGTCTAAATCAGGTCTAAACCAGGACTAACCCAGGTCTGAACCAGGACTAAACCAAGTCTAGATGCAGCTTACAGACTTAAAGATCTAAAGCAGTTCCAAACCAGGACTAAACCAGGTCTAAACCAGGACTAAACCAGGTCTAAACCAGGACTAAACCAGGTCTAAACCAGGACTAACCCAGGTCTAAACCAGGACTAAACCAGGTCTAAACCAGGTCTAAACCAGGACTAAACCAGGTCTAGATGCAGCTTACAGACTTAATGATCTAAAGCAGTTCCAAACCAGGACTAAACCAGGTCTAAACCAGGACTAAACCAGGACTAACCCAGGACTAACCCAGGTCTAAACCAGGACTAAAACAGGTCTAGATGCAGCTTACAGACTTAAAGATCTAAAGCAGTTCCAAACCAGGACTAAACCAGGACTAAACCAGGTCTGAACCAGGTCTAAACCAGGACTAAACCAGGTCTAAACCAGGTCTGAACCAGGTCTAAACCAGGACTAAACCAGGTCTAGATGCTGCATGCAGATTTAAAGCGTGGCACACAGCCTGAGAGAGTGTGTGGGAGTGAGGTACAGTGGAGGAGCGGGTGAGGCAGAGAGTGGAGGAGAGTGTCTGCTTCACCTGCTGCCGTCTGCCTAATGCGGCTGAGCACAGAGTGGGAGGAAGCGGCGCGGGAGAGGGAAGGCTGTTAGAGCACGCTGAAATCTACAATGTAATCTGTCCAGCTCTTTACATCACACTAAACAGGTGAAGAAGAGAGAGGGGGAGAAGAGGAGAAAGAGGGAGAGCAAGAGAGGGACAGAGAGAGAGAGAGAGAAGAGTGAGAGAAAGAGAGAATGAGGGAGAAAGAAAGAGAGACATAAAATAGGAGGGAAAGAGAGGGGAGGAGTGAGAGAGAGAGCTAGGGAGAGATAGAGAGATGAAGAGAGAAAAGAGAGAAGGAAATAGAGGGAGAGAAGGAGAGAAAGAGAGAATAGGAGGGAGAGAGAGAAGAATCGAGGGAGAGAGATGAGAGAAAAGAAAGAAGGACAAGAATGAGAGAAAGAGAGAGAGTGAGAGAAAGGGGGAAAGAGAGAGACAGCAAATAGGAGGGAGAGAGAGTGGAGCGAGCGAGAGCAAGAGGGTGATAAAGAGATGAAGAGAGAAAAGAGGGAGAGACAGAGAGAGAGACAATAGGAGGGAGAGAAAGGTGAGAGAGAGAGGAGAGTGAGAAAGAGAGAGGGAGAGAGATAAGAGAGAGAAAGAGGGACAAAAGGAGAAAAAGAGAGCGAGAGAAAGGGGGGGAGGTAAAGAGTGAGAGAAAGAGGGCGAGGGAGATAGAGAGATAAGAGAGGGACAGAAGGGGGGAAGGTAAAGAGTGAAAGAAAGAGAGAAAACAGCTGACGATTGGGAAGAGAGAGAGAAATAGGAAAAGGTTGGGAGAAAAAGAGAGCGAATGATTCAAAGACAGGGGAAGTTTGGAGGTGAGAAAAAACAAAGAAAAGGTTGAGAGTGAAAGAAAGAAAGAAAGAAAGAAAGAAAGAGGTTGGGAGAGGGATGAAAAGGTGAAAGTTAGAGAAAAGGAGAGAAAAAAAAGAATGTGAGGAAAAAGAGGAGAAAAAGAGAGAAAGACGGTGGGGTGAGGGAGGAAACAGTGCAACAGTGAGAAAGATGGAGAGAAAAGAGAGGGGGAGACGGGAGAGAAAGAGAGGGGGAGACGGGGGAGAAAGAGAGGTGAGCAGAGAGAGAGGGGTCTTGTTGTCGAACGCCCACAAAATACCTTTTCTCAAACTGAAGCTTTAAACATTTATGCTTGAACGAGTCACATATTACTGCAGTTTTACACTAGAATTACGTCCACTGCACTTGTCGTAAACTGTCTTAAACATTCTCCATGGAGAGGTTATTGCTCGAAATGTTCCACAGTACAGCATTAAACTTGATTATCTTGCACTGATTAAGTTACAGGTGTTTTAGCTGCTAAAAAAGATGCTGTAAAAGCTTGTCTCTCCACAGATCGGTAACAGTTTAGGGCTTGGGACATTCTGTAAGTGTCAGCTCTTAAAGTTTACTCAGGCCACTTCCTGTTTTACAAGAGGAGACATTAACCTCTGAACTTTGACCCCGAGTTTAGGAAAGTCAGACCCTCAGCAGGAGACAATTCACAGAGGGACCAAACCACAACGAGCAGAACAAGCATGTGCACTGACGAGGTAAACGTGCAGAGAAAAACTGTTCAAAAATGTATCTCTTTAACTTTGACTAACGTTTGCAGAAAGATTTAAATTAGAAATAAATAAAATGAGATTACAATCCACTGAGAGCCATTGATTTAGGGCTGAAACAAGTCATTCGATTAATCACAACGAATCAATTACTGGACTAATCGTCTAATCGAATAATGGTTTTCTGTTGTGTTTTATGACTGAGGCTGAGCAGCGAATAACCCAAAATGGTGCTAGAAATGTGTAAAAGTTTTTAATGATTTTTGTTTGTAAATACACACTATGAAGACACTCCCAAGCGGCATTCTCTTTGTCTTGGTCTTATTTGGTAAAAACATCACATTCAAGGCTCTTTTGTGATCTAAACCAGTGCGTCCTTTTTCCTTGGAGCCCCCACTGCGTCCAAAGCTAAAAATTATTAACGAGAAGCATTTATCTCACAAAATTACACATCAATTGAGTTTTTCATGTTCCCACATCCAGTTTCCAGTCTTTTCTTTGGGACGTTCACCATTTCATTTGCACAGATTATCACGTTTATGACCTGACCCTTTGACCAGGCTAAACTCCCACAGGTTTGGAAACACTGATCTAAACTACAAACCGATTCAGTGAAAAAAATAAATCGACAGAAAAAATAATCGTTTGTTGCAGCCCTTCAGAGATTTATGTTCATGATTAGATTTTTACTGCTATCAACCTGTCCTTATAGACAATTCATATTTCCATTGTGTCCTTGGGCAAGACAACGTTATACACAGGACATAAAATGAAAACAAACAAATTTTAAAATAAATAAAAATAAACACAGAACTTATAGCTCAACTAAAATATCTAAGTGTCAGTGAAAATGGAGAAAACAAATATATTCATCCAAGACCAGGACTAACATTTTAAAACGTCACTAAACCAAGACTAAACCAGGACTAAAACTCGACTAAACAGGCTTAAACCCAGATTAAACCTAACCTAAAGCGAGACAAAAACCGGGACTAAACCAAGACTAAACCAGGACTAAAACTCGACTAAACAGGCTTAAACCTAAACTAAAGACTAAACCTAAACTAGCAAGACAAACACGGGACTAAACCTGGACAAAACCACGACAAAACCTGGACAAAGCAAATGCCACCAACTTGTCTTGAAATCATTAAAGCTGGAGTGACTGATTTTCACACCAGATGTAGGTTTTTAATAGGGCTGCACAATATATCAAAAAAAATATCGTTATTGCACTTATTGCAATATGCATATCGCAAAGATGGGCAATAATTTTTAATGGTAAAATGCATTAATCTTGCGTTTCTTGTGCTCCGGAGCTTGTTTTTACTTTACTTTTTTGTACAGTACTTTACAGTTTTTACCAATCAGACTCAAATGTTCACCCCCAATAGCGCAGTGAATGTTTAAGTGAATGAAGGTGAATAAAATGTCTGAATAGTTTAAAATGCCTCAGTAATATCATTATAGAGCTATTGTATTTTATTCTTATTTTATATATATCTTATTTTATATTTTATTTTATTTATATCTTATTTTGTTTATAATACTTTACTGTCACTACTGGTCGGTTGCACATGTAACAAAAAGAATTTCCCCTTGGGGATAAATAAAAGTAATTCTGATTCTGATTCTGATTCAGTAATGTATTTTTATGGTTTGCAGAGTAATGGACAAAGCAACTCCAGGTTTTAACACTCCAGAGGTCTCCAGTGTGTGTTTATTTGTACTCAAGCGTCTATATTTTAAAGTAAGAGTTGAGTTAACCTTTGTGCCAGGAAAATAAAATAAAAATATATGCCAATGAGGAAAAATATCATTATCGCAATACTACACACATATCGCACTAATTTCCCACATCGTGCAGCCCTAGTTTTTAAATCTATCTAACTCGTCTCTCGCTCTCACAAACCCTTTGGCTCATTGTTGAAATTCACATGCATTCATTTTCGGTTCTGTGCACAGCTTTAAAACAGCTTTTTTCAGAGGACAAAGTGAAACTGGGAGGACCACCCGAGCGCAGCCAATCAGAGCGCTGCTTTTAGGCCTTACTTCAAGACAAAATACATTATTATTAGACGCAGACAGCACACAGACGTCTCATTTTTGTCACAAAGGGCTGCTTTTACAACACACACTTTGATGGAAAACACAACAATTACTAATTTACCCCCAAAAAGTCAGGTACCCTAGCTTTAAAAACAATTCTGACTTAAAACTAACAACTTAAACTCAAACCCAGACTAAACCAGACTTGTCAAAGATTAACATTTGAAAGATGAAAGTTTTCAGGCCAGAATCAATCTTTGTCTGATGTCTAATGTCTGAGATGGAGTCACTAACAAGCAGCGTCTGAGTGAGTGACAGAAATAGTTCATTTCTATTGAAGGTCCAGCCAGACATTATAGAAGAAATACCACATTAACCAAGAGAAAAAACTTTGCTTTAGGTCCAAAACTGTACATCGCACACAAGATTCTGAAAAATAAAGGGTTGAAACCAATGCCAAGTCTACATTATGATTTACAATTAACTGAAACTGAACTAAAATGAGACAAAACCAGAACAAACTAATGATCAAAAATGGGAGATTAACCATTGAAACATCAGAAAGAGTTCATATATTCATACGTTTCACCATTTCCTGTAGGCTTAATCAAGTAACTGAATCGAGACGCAATTATTTAAAATAGTCATTGAAAAGCTTGAATATTTTTAATCAAGAGATCTACAGCCAATTTTATGTCAATTTGGAGCAGAGTTCAGACTGCAAAGCTATAAATTTGAGAAAATTGTGCGTTAAATATCACTGATTAAAGACATTTTCATATTTCATTTGAAGAAAAAAAAGAAAATCAACTCAAACATTGCGACCGTTCAATATGACGATACAAACTGTGATTACATTTTCTGTCATATCTCAAATTAAAGTGCGTATGACTGGTTTTTATGATTTTCTAGTTCTGACTTTATTTGACAAACAAAACTTGTTAAAACCAATATAAATCATAGTTTAACACCAATCAAGTGTCCGTTTGTGAAGGAAAGGTGAAATATATTTTGAAAACTACAGGAAGTAGAGCAGAGTTACACACTGGGAAGACTTTCATCCAAACGTCTGGGTCATCTTCCAAATGTTAAAAAGTAAAGTGTCTCTTGTTTACTGGTTGAATTCTGGGTTAGAACAATGTGTATGTTTTTTGGTCCAGGTTAAGTCCTTGTTTAATTCTGCTGTAGAGCTTTTTTGTCCTGGATTCTGGGTCTGATTCTGGGTTAGTCCTGGTTCAGTCCTGGTTGGTACCTGTTCCTTGGGTGCGTTCACATCTGGACTTCAACTGGGACAAAACCGGGACTAAACCTGGAACAAAACCAGAACTGGACCAGGACTAAACCTAGACTAAAACATGACCAAACCAAGACTACATTAGGGATGGGACAATAAACAATAATATCGTTTATCGTGATGAAAAGGGAAGACAATATTCGTTTGTGCTACAATTTGTTTAATCGTGATCATCACCAACAAAGATTATCGCCATTTTGTCACCAGATTGTGCAGAAAAAAAAAGCAACTTACCCTTTATGTTCTCTTCTAGATCATTTTTTTTCCCCCACTTATAATAAAATACAAATATGTCAGAACTTATTTATGATGAGAAAGTCACAATTTTTAAACTGTCAGCAATTTTAACACCTATCGTGATATTAATGTTAATCGCCATTAGTCTCTCCATGATAATCGTGACTCAAAATGTCAGTATCGTCCCATGTCTAGACATCAGGACTAAAGTGGGCACAGAACAGGATCAAAAGGTCTGAAGGCAGCCCCGGTTTGTGTTCTACTTTATCATAATAGAGAGCGATAGTGTTGGGGAGATTTTGTTCACCACCACATTTTATTAAAGGTGTTGAATAGCCCTGGTTTAAACATAAATCATCAACAAAATAAAGGCGTTATCAGGTATTATTTATTGTCAATTTGTTACTTTTGTACAATGTATTCACCTTATTCCACCCAGGACACTTTTGCCTCTTTTTATGTCTATGATCCGCACTCTTGTCGTAAAAGGACTTCCGGTTTGATGCTGACGGTGTTCGCGCAAATGTCGATTGAGGGAAAAGTCTCTAGATAAAATATTGTATAAAGTAGATTCATTTGTGTAAAATGTTTAATGTACACAAGCAAAAACAAGTCAGCAACGCACCGATATCCTGGGCGACCTGAAAACGATTTTTTAGTCCATGTAGAACTTATTTTCTGTTGAGCTTGTCTGCCCTGTGTAAACTACAACGGAAAAAAGATGGCAGTGTGTACGGCAACGTCCGGAATAAGGTGAATATGGATTTTGGCCCTTGTTTTCAAAATGGTTGCTAGGTAACAGTTGTAGCATTACCTCTAACTATGTCATATTTATTGCTCATGTCCAACCAGGAAGTAACATTATAAACGTCAAAAAAAACTGTCAAACTGGGGACCAATGGGCAAAATTTTTAGTAAAATCTTGAATATAATCACGTACATTACATTTTAGTGAAACGTGTTAGCTTTAACTGTTAGTAAAATGAGTCGTCCAATCTTTCAGACACTTTAAAAGCTTATAGTTCGAGAAATCATTGTCATTTCTGCCGCGAAAATAGTTTTAGTTTTTTTAGTTTTAGTTTTAGTTTTAGTTTAGTCTTTATTTGGAGGGACAATGTACAGAGACATTAAGCTCATAAAAAACAGAGATGTTCCGCACCAGATTATAGCTAAATAGCTAGTTTCCATCTGCAGTCCCTGATTTACAAGAATAAATAGTACAGAGCAAACAACAAAAGATTTAGTAAGAACAATTCACAAATTCCACTCTGACTCAAGGACTCACTCACACAGCATCACACATGAACAGAAAAAAGTATTTACAACATTTGTCTTATAGAATATACATGACCTACCTATTTACCTTTCACTATTAAAACAGTCCATAAGCCACTTGTCTCAGTTACATATACAAATATATATTTACATACTATACACATACAGACTTCCACTGTGTGTGGAACTAGAAAGCAAGAAAGTGCTACATTGGGCTTATTTGAGGAGAAGCAGATATCTGTCAGTGCTGACAAGTCTGAGCGCTCCATAACCACTTTTTAAGTTCTACAGAGAACGTTGAATAGTTTGTTTGACTTTTCAGTTCAGTGGGAAGATTGTTCCATTCTTTTATTGCGTTATAAGAGAAGGCTGTTTGTGCAAATGTAGTTTTAATAGCCGGCGCACAAACCAGGTACATGTGCTCAAAATGCCATTTAAAGCAGCCTCCACTTTCTGGCCTCCCGCAGGTAATAGCGGTTCAAATATAGCCGTTTTAGAGCGAGTAGCCCTCTGCAGCTCTCACACAGCAGAGGGTGCATTCACAAAAGGCCAAACCAATCAGAAAGGCTCTCCACATGGAACAGTGCGTCTCACAAGAGCCTCGGCGGACTGGAATGGGAACTGTCCTCGCGCCGCTGCAAAAGGTTCACCACAATGTTACTTCTGTGGAGGTTAAGCAGACGACGTCGCAGCATTTGGAATCGCAGCAGCGAGTGGGAAAAAATGCATAGTCCGTGCAGGGTAATGACATTTTGTCCAGTAAAGCCGGGCGTCCGCTGCAAGATTTTTTTGCTTTGTAAGATTTATGGACGTCACGATGCATGACGCGATTGTAGCCATGACCAAAAGTTTGTCTGAGTGAATATCAGGCTCTATCCGTGTGCAGGGTTTATGCAGGCGACTCATATTTAATGCTTTTTAATGCAGCATTTCAATTTTTAATTCCATAATCAACGTCAAAACAAGACATTCACGCTTTTGTCACGTCAAAACTACTGGCTTGTATCCATTCCATTGAGAAGTAGAATGATCAGAACATAATGAACTACTTTATAATATTCGAAAACATGACATTTAATCCATGCAAAGGTAAATTTCAAAGTAAAAACGACTTCATGGATGCAGTGGCTCTGGGGAGACAAGGACTGCAGTAATTATTTGCAATCAAGATTTAGAGAAATAGGCTGATTTGTTTTTAGTTTTTAGTTTAATTGTTAACTTTTTTGTGGGATTATGACAATCAGTAGTATGAGGAAGTATTTTCTTGACTAAACCAAGACTAAAACGTGATTTAACAAGCTTAAACCCAAACTACACCTGAACTAAAGCCAGACTAAAAACCAAGAATAAACCTGGACAAAAGCAAATCCCACCAACTTGCATTGAAACCATTAAAAACAATTCTGATTTCAAACGTAAAACAAACAACTCACAAACTCAAACAAACCCAGACTAAATCAGACTTGTCAAAACTTAAATTTAAACATTTTTTGTGGGCTTATGACAGTCAGTGGTATGAGCAAGTATTTTCGACACGAACAGCGCTTTTTCTCGAGAACATTCTTTGAAAAAGCAGACCTGGCGTGCACGTTCTCCTCACGTCTTCGTCGTAATCAGAGCGTGAGTTCACATCTACATTCACAGAGCAGCCGAGGCCTTTCTATCGACGCCCATCTGACTTTCACGTGGAGAACTATAAGAGCGAGGGGCGTAATGGTCAGGTTTGGAGACCGAGGCTGAGCGCGCGCGATAGAAATGCAAGAACGCTCTCAGATACGCGCTATCATTTGGTCGGCGCACACAGAGACGGAGCTGTGCCGCGGATCAGAACACGGAGGAGTGGATTCACAACAGCAGATATCTGAAGGTAATGGGCTGTTTACATTCCTCCTCTGTGTCGGGCCGATCCACGAGGGGCTGTATCTGATGGAGGGACCACATTCACACAAAAACAAGAAGAGGGTTGTTTTGCAGCAATTATAACGCCTTGAATTGAATGAATGCAATAGGACTGTGAACCTTTAGTCGTTTAGTCGATTAATCGGTCGATGGTGTCTTAGTCAACTAATATTTTTCTTAGTTGGCTACTTATTTTATTAAGATTTAAAGGATTAGTATGGTAAAAACAAGAATATATGGAGAACGTTTGCTGAAGACTTTGGAGTCCAACATATAAATACAGTGTTCTGGTTCTTATCTGTAAAAGATGATGTTTTTGCAGGTGTAGTTGAGGTCCTCTGAGTGCAGTTTGGGTCAAATACATGGAAATATTTCATGGTTTTGGTATATTTTTACCCCTTTTTAGTCGATTAATTGCTCGATAAGGCTAAGAATATCTCTAGCTGACTACTGCCCTAGAATGCAAGAGAAAAAAATTTGAAGAATACATAGGCTTTGCCATTTCAGATACTTGAGCTGCTGTCTCATGTTCTCATTTCACTAAAACAGAGAGGACATGATCATATATTTAAGATTTTATAAAACATTTTGCGCCGCCATCTTTTTCCCATTGTAGTTTGCACGGGGCAGACGAGCTCAACATTTTAGAGAAAGAAATCTACTTTATGTAATGTTGTAGCGAGAGACTTTTCCCTCGATCACCATTTGCACGAACACTGTTAAGGGGCGTTCAGACCGCAGCGATCAACGCGACCAGTTTACATGTTAAGTTTATGGTGTTGCGCGACAAAAGCCTCCTGCGATTTTGTGGCGCGAATCCTGCGATTCTGTCTTGCGGCGCAACAAGAGCAACTTTGTGGCGGCCTCAAAATCGTTTCATTTGCGCGACCGGGGCGACCGTCGCAGACGATAAATAAAGCGAAACTTTCTGCGGCCAACGCAGCGACCGCTGCGGATGGCAACCAATCAGACACCATGCTTAAGTGACGAAACTACGCATTTCATTATCCGGGAAGAAGGACGTAAACAAACCACAGCGCAAAAAATGGATGATAAACTCAGGGTGTCTGTGGCGCTCAGAGCTCTATAATGTCACGCCAGACAGACAGGAACAGGAGCGGAAGGAGGTCAGCAGGAGCCTGGATTGTGTGGTAAGTTATCACAACTTTGGAGCCGGGAAATATTTGCAGTCTTTTTTCAAGCCGTGCAGCTACATAATTGAAGCTAGTTTGTGGTTTGACGAGTTCATGTGTTTATTCAGAGGACGTGTGAAGGAAGCGGTGGAAGAATAGGGACACTACAGAACATGAGGGAGAAGAGAATGGAGAAAGAAAATAGGAGTGGGGCAGCAGCAGGTAGAGTTTAGATCGGCCCAAAAAAATCCAGCCCGACCCGGCAGAGCCTGCGCGCATACTGTCCGAACGCGACCCAGTCATTTGCTGTATGATTCGACCGAACCGATCCGAGTCCCTGCAGAGTTTTATTGGCAGAATAAGCGTGGCTCTCTCTCTCTCTCTCTCTCTCTCTCCTCTGCTCCTGTAGCAGCCGCGCACTTTCATTAAGGTGCACATCACATATTTTGACCAATTTATCAGAGGATGAGGAGGAAAACAACACAGTGCTGGCTGCACACCGTGCTCTTTTGCCGTGGAGCGCATGTTACGCACGTGACACCACACGTGCTCGTGTCTGCCCCCACACGGCCCAGGTCCGCGGCCCAGCCCGACAACAGAGCGGAAAATGTGGTCCCGAATGCCCCGCTCCCAGGAATCTAAACTCTAGCAGCAGGTCAGCTGTGCTGGTCCCGCTGGTCGTGCCGCGTGTCCGCTGGTGACTTTTTATTGGCGACCAAAGCGACTGTCCTCACAATGCACAGGCGACAAACTAGGGGCAACAGGCGCGATTTTGTCGCTGCGGTGTGAACAAGGCTTTAGTGTCAGGGCTTTAGTCCTTTTACTACAAGAGTGCAGATCATAGACAAAAAAAGAGGCAAAAGTGGCCGGGGCAGAATAAGGTGAATATTGCTCTGTGATCAAATGTGCACAGCTCAAACGAAAAGAGCACGAGGGATAAATGTGTTTACTAGTCACATCCAAGTAATGGCACTTTCTTATTCAGATAAAAGTACATTCCATTTTCTTTTAAAACCTGAAACCATTCAGTACCCCCTGCTCAATCATTACTTCATAAAAAACTTGAAACCAATTTTTCTTACATTTATGTGAATAAACTCCAGGAGAAGTTTCAATAGCTTTACATTTTAGTTTTTTTCCTATTCACCTGCAGTGTCTCGCCTGAACAATCTGAAAAACATAAATAAATTATAGATAATAGATAAATTATAGCTAAATGATTGCTCACGACTGTCTGTTCACATGGATTATAGCAACTTTAGCAATATTAAAGTCAATTTCTCGCCACACTTTCAAACACCCACCTCCACCAATTTACTACAGACTGTTTACTGTACCTTTTTATTACTTTTTAGCTGTGCTAGTGTTCTTTATGATTATTAAACTCACAGCTTTGTCTCCAGAGGTCCAACCCTTAGCCTCTTCAGCTCTTAATGCAATCTCTGGTGATGGTGCTTAAGCTGAGTGCAAAGAAGGTCAATTATAGAGTGACCTCCTCCAACAAATCAAGCAGATATATCCAAAAAGTCTGGCACAGATTCAACCCCTACTGAAAATGACGGAAAATGACTAAAACAAAAAGCAATGCAGTGTGAATTTCTATCAAAACGAGTGTTCATTTGAGCTAATTTGACGAGTTGGGCGGATGTTGTTTCTCAAATTAGTCTTGACTGTCGGGTTCTTTGTTCTGGCTGGAAATTAAGATTAAAACTGAGATCCAGGCGCTTTTCTCGTCTCGTTTTACTGACTTCCAAAAGCTTGAATATCTCTGCGTCATCTTAATCAAACGCTGCACAACTAAACAAAAATGAACAGCATTTTAGTCAAATTAGTACACGTAAAATTCATTGAAACATGTTAAATGAAATGAGGACGTCCAGACATAAAATCCAAAATGAATAAAACTCGAAAAGCTTAATTTAAAAGCTGACGTTTGGCTACCAACCAGCTCCTTCAGGCCTTGGTTTGGTTGAGATAAAACGTATCAAATTAAGACTTATTTTGGCTAATGTACAGTTGATATATATTTTTTTTTTCACATGCAATCCCTGTTTTTAACGTTGTCTTCAGTCAAGACATTTGGAGGCTTTAAACTGGTCATAACAAGGGATTATAATAAAATAAAGGAGTGGACAAGGAAGAAAAAAAAGTGATTCGGTATCTCTAGTGATCATCAGCATTTACATTTGCCTTTTTACAGTTAGAAAAAGTACACAAAGGAGGATGTAAAAGGGGATTTGATGCTTTAATATATTCCACTCATTTACAGTGTGGTCTTCTGTGTTTTTATTTATTTTACTTATTTATGTCTAATCTATGGTTTTACGACTCTGCTTGGTTTCAATTTCACTGGTTCTACTGTTTTTAGTGAGTGCTGGGAGCAAATCGAGCAGTTATTGTATGTTTCTGTTCAGTTTCTATGTCTCGGTTCTGTTTATAAAATGTGCTGTATAAACAAAGTAGATTTGCATTCAGGTGCATTTTAGATAGATACCCATTTGAATAGTTTTAATTTAACATTTTAACTTTGTGGATACAGCCCACCAGAGCATGTGGTCCAAAGTATGGCCTAGGGACTAAATGCAGCCTTCGGACCAGTATTTCTTGGCCCTCAGGCTTTTTACAGCAATTTTCAGTAAGTATGACGTAAGTAACTGACATTTTGGTGCAAGACGGACCATGATTTTTGGTCGACTAAAGACCAGCCAATCAACCGATTAGTCGATTAAAAACTATAAGTATTTCCATGTATCTAAACCAAACTGCACTCAAAATATCAAGGAGAGGAGGAGCTCAAGCAAAAACAACTTATACAGAAAAGTACTAGGAGACAGTGTATTTATACGTTAAGACTCCAAAATCTTCAGCTAACTCAATATCTTCTCGTTTTTGCCGTATAAATCATTTTCTCATAATCTAATATGAATAAAATGATTAGTCGACTAATAAACTCTTGGTCAACTAAGAGGCTATCGACTTATTAATTGAGGAAAAGACTAAAGGATTACATACTTAGACCTGTTATTAAGGCATTGAGACTAAATGTAGATGGTGACACTTAAAACATCAGATTAATACACCCTTTTTGAACGTTTCACGGTTGATTTGTACCCTCCGCTTGTTCTATATTTCAATATGCGTCCCTTAACGGAAAACGTTTGAACACTCCTGGTTTAGACTGATTGCGCCACGGGCCGGCCCTGTTTTCAGTTGGCCCAACGTCTTGCCTGATCCTTAAAAAAAGCAGGAGTTTGATATATTTTCGCACACGGCTAACCTTACACGGGTGACGCAATCCTCGCAGCTTTGTGCATCTCTTGTACAAACATGCGCTCGCAACCAGCGGGAGACGAATCAATATTCTATCTCCCGTTAGCCGCTACAGCGCTACGCCGACATTCACCTGGGCAAATACTATGCACCTTTGTGTTACTACGGGACCACAAAAGAAGAAAGCCGAGAGAAAGTGAGCCGTCTTCAAGGCAACAAATCCGGCCCTGTGTGGATAAAGAGAAGGAAGGCCAAAGAATCTGCAAAAGTCAAACGTGTATTCTTGTTTGTTTAAGCTGCAAAACGTGGAGCTCTGATTCAGGAGAGATTCAAGAGCAGTTTTAGAAGTTTGGCATAACTTCTTTATTTTCACTTCTGAGGATTTTTATACAGACACACAACACAAATGTACATCTATCATCGCTTAAAATTACTTTAACTTAGCATTTTGATCTGGATTTTGACTGCTGCTGATGAATATTTCACTGGTTTCAAGGTATTTCTGACTGATTGTGTTATAATTTAGCTTTGAAAGAGAACATAAATTTGCTAAACGGATAAGTAAAATTCAAAATCAACCCACTGGGAGATAATTAGCCTTGAAGTGAAAAGTAAAACTAGTCAGAAATGATTTGAAACAAGTAAAATAATCTAAATCCATCAAATAAATAGTCTTAACTGATCTTATTTAGTCAAAACGTCTGAAATTAAGATTAATATCCTGAAATCAAGACTTCTTAACGCATCAAGAAAGTCATTTTGCAGTAGTTTAGTTCAAAGATCTTCACAAATCTATGATAAAGATCAGGGTTCATTCTCAGTTATTAATGTACTAATAGCTGCTAGACATAAAGTTTTGTGACGTTGTTGAAGAAGATATAACATGCTTTCTTTTTGGTATTTGATGTTGAATGATTCGTGCAAAAAGCAACTGTCGATTGTATTGTGTTATGGATATTTGCTGACAGTTGTGAAAAGGCATATTTGATTGGGGATTGAATAAATAAACACCTAACAAACAATAATCACAAAATAAACAAGTGGTGTAGTGTGTTAAGTCGCACACATGACGTTGCCTTTCCCTCTCCATTTGATACACTTTGGGACAGAAGATCATTTAAAAATACACTTGAAAATATAATAATATTAAAGTTTAACAAACATAGATCCTTATTTCACATTTTGTTAACTGTAAACTGCAATATTGATGTACAACGAATTCATAATAGAAACAGGTCTTGTTCAAAACTGCACAAATGATTTTTTAGTCTTACATATTTGTCCCAGATTCTCAGCAGGTGAAAACTTTCTGAGCATTCAAGCCTCAAATGCTGAATTATTTAAACATGCATGGATCAATCAAGATACAACACTGAGTAAATAAATGATAAGGGAAGGCTGGTCAATTTTATAGAATAAGCATGTCTCTGTTGAAACTGTATCTGACCAAACAACGCAAAAAAAAAAAATTCACAATCGGACTTGATTAAAAAACTGACAAATTGGAAAGACTTTAGACCAACTAGAACATTTATTTGGGACTATGTGTGCAAAAGTTTTTTTTTTATATTTTCCTCAGAATGTTTCTTCAAACTTTGTGTTTTTGATTAGTCTTTTGTGCTTTCTCTGGCCGTGTTCCATTGTCTCAATGTTTTTTAAAACAAACAAAGTCTCTAACAAACACCTGTAACTAAGAAACCAACTAACAAAAAAAAATAAAAAATAAAAAATAAAAAATATACTTTTCATACAGAGAGCTCTAATTCCTAATCCTAAACTTAAAGGAAAAATATTCTGCATTTTTTATATCGTTATTAACCTTTAAACACGTTCAAGTGCCTTAAATTTGCCATCTCATGTTTTAAAACAAACAAACAAAAAGTTTTGTATTCATTCTATGACCTGTGTTATCAGTCTTGTGCGAAATGACACTTACTGAGTGCATCCAGCCAACAGATGGCGCCAGCGCTATATACAAACTAGTGAAGTTAGCGCTGAAAAGACGTTATGGATTTGCTGCAGCAGTTATCGGGCAGAAATGATCAGAACGAGTTTAGCGATGATTTAAGGATGTAAACAGCGGAAGATTCTCTGATAAATGACGTATGAAGTCGGAAAATATGTTCCAGATAGAAGGAGTTCGCAGGAAGTGTGTCTGATGCTCAGAGGGTGGAGGATTTTTTAATAAACATTCCTCAAAACAGCGTGAATGCAGCTGAATGCAACTTCAGGTATGTTTTTGATGATGGAACATTGTTAGAACATGGTTTAAAGCTCAAAAGAGTCACTGCAGCAGAAGATGTGTCCTTTAATTAAGTACAACAGTTACTAATAATGAATCCTGCTTGATTGTTGAAACTATTTGTTCATTGTGAATTAAGTCTTTGTTCATGCTCTGTCGAGGCAAATTAAGGTGTATTTATTATAAAGTAGTACCGAAAATACATATATGAACCTCCAAAGTGCTCCTCAAAACAAACTGAGTGGCGCATGCCCCGATGGGAGACTGTGGACCGCCAGCAGCACCTCATTCATCTCCCGAGTGTCGACGCCGAGGCTCTACATGTATAATTCTGCTATTCAAAGCATTCAATAAAAAACAAGGCAGAGAATCTTCCACGAGCTTCAAAGTCAATGCAAAACAAGTGCATCAATATTTATCCCGACATCAAAAGTCGTTTTTATTTTTCCAGGTGGCTACACATCTGGATTGTGTTTGTCCTGAACTCAATAAACAGAGTTAGAAGCTGCATCTTTTCCATCAATCCTATGGTTTCTTACGGATTTATCTCAACGTTAACACATGCACAATTAAAAATGCACCAGCCATTTCATCATGATCAATGTCTAATTAACAAAAAACAAGAGTGAAGTTGTCTGACTTCACAAGTGTCTATACAAGTGACTTTTTCTTGCGTTAAAGCTACAACAGTGGTTCCCAAACTTTTTTTTAAATTGCTGTGTGTAAGACTTTTGACGATCTCTTACTCCAACACTTGAAGAAAATGTCTGCACAAATTGAACAATGTCTAATTAGGATGGGACAGACACAATTTCAACAAGACGAGACACAAGACTGCATCCATAAGAACAAGATAAGGCAATATTTTGACATGATTTTTAATAAATACTGTAAAATGTGTGGTTTAGGTAACAATTTTGACCTATTTATTTTATTTCACACTTTTGCTGTCATTGGCTTCACAAAAAATGTAACTAACTGGTGCTTATAGGTCTGTGCCAGAGCTGTACAAAGTAAAATCTGTTTCCCTCCAGCACAGATATATTGAAAAAGCATCAATTCAGGTGAAAATGAGACCCCAGCGCTTCCTCTGCATCTACACATGCAATGTTTTATTCTACGATAAGCAGGAAGAGCATTGTTAGTATGCAAATGTTTGTTAAAGGGGCTGTACCTGACTTTTACTGTTTTGAAACGTGAACCCTATTTTTTGTAAAGTAAAATTTGTGTTGCTCCAGTACAGATATATTACAAAAGCATCTATTCAGGTGAAAATGACACCACAGTGCTTTCTCTGCATCTGCTTGTAGAGCGTTTTACTCTACGAGAAGCAGGAAGTCCTTTACCCGGGAGAACAAAATTGCTCTGAGTTATAAGAGAGTCGAGAAAAGTGCTTATAAACTCATTGCAGTGAATATTTATGAAGCTGGGACTGCATTAGGAAAGTGAGCGATACATGTGACTGATGTAAAGAGTTTAACATGAACTAGTTCTGTGTCTCATGTTTCAAAACAGTAAAAATCAGGCACAGCGCCTTTAACCCTTTCCTTTTTGTCAATACAAACATGTGGAAGATAAAAAGTGTGCACAATTTTGTAGAAAATATATCTGTCACAGAATATTTTTTCATCAAATTGAACCAAGTGAATCACATTTGAAATGTTATGGCAAGTTTGAGAGATAATCATTCAAATTCTTATCAAATTACATATCTATGCATCCCTGGGGTACAAGTGCCACCCCTGAGCTAAAAGATTGCCCGTTCAGTTCCCAAACCATATGAAACCTTCTTGTGTGGAGCAACGAAAGGCCACTGTAGAGCACAATTTGTACACAAAGTAATTCAGCGTGCGTTACAGAACCAGAAAAGATCTATTAAAATCACATAACAAACAAATAAAAACCTAAATAATCATTATACAATGTACTTTAAAAGAGAACAGTGCAGATAATATCCTATCAGCTAAACTAAAGCACTGATTTACATATTCTCCTTGTGTCTGAGTGGATTTTCTTTGGTTTGATTGCACTTAATTCTCCTCTTCTTACGTCTCTTCTTCACACTGTATATAAGTTATCTTTTTACAGTACACGAATAACTGTTCCAAATAACTTTCCTGGAAACCTTGCCTTCGTTGTCGATCGGCGGGTCACATGGGACGCCAGGACATGGTGGGCGGAGAGCAATGCAAACCCTAATAGTTGTACACGCAGCCCACAGAAACACAAGGAGGAGCAGCAGAATCGCAGGCTTTGGACTTGAGATGGAGCGAGCGGCGCTGGTGAGTGGGCAG
Source organism: Rhinogobius similis (assembly GCA_019453435.1). Taxonomy (NCBI): domain Eukaryota; kingdom Metazoa; phylum Chordata; class Actinopteri; order Gobiiformes; family Gobiidae; genus Rhinogobius; species Rhinogobius similis. Next base: position 11,820,930 of record CM033633.1, on the reverse strand, counting down.
TGCAGTCCCTTAGAGAGGACACTGTAGGAGAGGATGAGCAGAAGAAGCAGAACAAACCCTGCTTCCTGACAGAGAGTCCAGGTGAGATCTAAAAGTAATGACAAAGAGGAGCTGAGCACATGCTATTTGTGGCTGCCTGCGCTGCCGGAGACGGGGAGTTTGTCCGAGTCTTACAGCGGAACGAGTACAGTGTGTGGGATGGAATTACTCAAATTCAGAGTCCTTGTTTTGACATGTTAATAATGCACTGGGTTTATACAGTGCTTTTTGCTCCTCGCTGACAGGCTACATCTATATACACGGAGCTACGGGGCGGACTGACACAGAAGTGGCTGTAAATCTGTGCCAACTGCATCACGACCATCACCGATCACTGTGAGCTGAGCGAACTGGGAATAAGACTGAAAACTGTTTGGTTATAAGGAAAACGTTCTACAACCTGAACCACTGCTGACCCATAAAATCTCAATCATCTCTTGTAATCAATGTTCACTTGTTCCACACACTGCACATTTGCATATTAAACCTGTGACTGGGTTTACTTTGATGCACAGAAGACCAATCGCCAGAGAAAGTTCCTCCTGATTTTTATCTAAGTTTAAGATCGACTTGAACCTTTGTCACAAATAGTTGTAGTAGTAGTAATAGTATAAAAGAAAAGGTTTTAGGGGTTGTAATCCGGACGCTGTTTGAAGATCGAGACGTTTCGACTTCTATCCAGAAGTCATTGTCAGTCAGAGAGCTGTTCTGGAAACTCTTGGCTTATATGTGACTATGAGTAGTGAGAGCCCTGCCTACAGCGAGGAGTCACTGATGGCCTGTTTTTGTAGTAATAGTAGTAAATCAATAGAGTTTAGTGAGGTCTTGTATTGTACATGCATGTAAGTATTTCTAATGAACTATTATTGGATTTTACAGATCTATTTATCCATGACTAAATGAATCCCATGGCGAATGCGCCGGGAGTTTTTCAATGCTTTCAGTAGCGCCCTCTGGTGATCATCCAGGATTCATAGAACTATAGTTACATTTGTACCTGTTGTTTTCATTGCTAGGTCACACGAGATCAGACATTCTCACATGTTAGTGCCATATGAACCATTTCGCAATCTGAGGACCTCAGGGACCGGCCTCCTGCTGGTGCCAGAGTCAGGACTAAACATGGGGAATCAGCATTTCAGTTTTTTGCCGCTAAAAACTGGAGCAGTCTTCCTGAAGATGTGAGACAGGCCTCCACTCTGACAATGTTTAAATCCAGGCTAAAAACAGCTGTTTAGATGTGCAAACGACTGAAAGATCTATCTGCACTCTTCTCTTTTAAAGTACTTTATTTTAAAATGATTCTGTGTGTCTTTTTGTGTTTTGTGATTTTAATGCAACTTTTCCTGTTATGTAAAGCACTTTGAATTGCCCTGTGTACGAATTGTGCTCTACAAATAAACTTGCCTTGCCTTGCCTCATACGGCCGTAAGCATGTGGTATATTCATTCATTCATTTTCTGCCGCTTATTCCCGTTAGGGGTCGCGGGTGACTGGAGCCTATCCCAGTGACTTTGGGCCTTAGGCGGGGTACACCCTGGACAGTGGCCAACTCGTCGCAGGGCTGACACAGAGAGACAGACAAGGACAGACAACCATTCACTCTCACATTCATTCACTCGGGACAATTTAGAGTTGTCAATTAACCTACACAGTCATGTCTTTGGACGGTGGGAGGAAGCCGGAGAACCCGGAGAGAACCCACGGTAACACGGGGAGGACATGCAGACTCCACCCAGAGAGATCGTGTGATGTTAGGGTGGTTCAGAATTCGAACCCACGATGTTGGAGTGGTCCGGGATTTGAACCCACGATCTCCTTATTGAGAGGCAGAAGCTCTAGCCGCTCTGCCACCGTGCACCCTGCATGTGGTATAGTTGTTTTCTATTCAACTCTATTGTCCTTGACACTATGTAATTAAATGAATCACAATTACATCAATCAATCAATTACAGCTGTGTCTGGCATTTGGTTTTGAGGATGGTGAAAGACAAAATAAGCTTTAGCTTCTGCCGACTCCTGGTCATGGACTATTTTGTATTGAGCTGATTTGTTTAACTAAAATATTAAATATAAAAAATATATAATATACACTGGACATCTCTATGAAATAATATCGCTAGGTTAACAGTTTTCGTTGACAGTAGAAGTCTGTGCTCTCTACATTTTAAACTTCATCCTTTTTTATAGATGAACAGTCTTCCTTTCATCCCTCTCACTCTCTCTCTCTCTTCACTCTGGTGAACAGCACCCAAACAGTGATGAATAGACAGAGTCCACAGACACATCACTCTTCCCTCACGGCGGACTGAAAACCTCCGGGGACTGGGCCAAAAAACTCCTCCAAAACTACAACACGACACAAGGAGCGAGAGAGCTGAGAAAATGTGTCCCTGTGGGGTTTGAAGAGTCTAAAGAGGGCCCTGCTGATAGTAACAAGTCTGGGAAGGATTCAGCAAAACGGACCGAGCAAACAGGATCAAAAACACATCAACAAACTCTTACAAGCAGAACGGGACACTTTATGCAGCTGAATCTTACACCAATCCAATGGTTATTTGATGGAAACTGAAGTAATGAGTCAACAATCCAAATAAACTTCTGTCTGAAAAAAATAAATAGTTAATTTGGAAACATCTGCCAAAAAAACAGAATTCTGTAGTTTGCAGAGAAACATTTTAGTTGCATTTCAGTATTCTGCACTGTCAACATGGAATCATTTATAAAAAAAAAACTCCTGAAACTAAAATAACAGATTCCAAAAGGTCCGTTTGAATCAATCCTGAAAGGTTTGGAAATGGGATTTATGGTTTGTAGAGATGGGCAATGTATAGAATTTTATATAATGTTGTGAGCGTTGTTTTTAAGACATGCAGAATTTGAATATAGAGTACATCATTTATGGTAAAAAATAAAGCTTAAGAGCTGAGTAAAAGTGTTTATGTTGCTGTAAACTTTCAGGTTTTCAAGGATTTCAAGGATATAAAGTGATATTTCTGCAATTTTGTGATTCATTTTACAGATATTTCACATTTGTCTGATGATAAAACCCCAACTAACACGTTTAAAGACATGTTTTGATACAATTCTGTTGGACTGACATGATATTATGTGACTATCGATATCGGGATGCTCCAAAGACATATCAAGCTAGACCTTTTTATCAACTGCTAATGGTTTGTAACTGTTTTTAGGGAGCAAATGCTTGCGATTGTCTAAATGTCTTGATGTTATCACTGAGGACATTGCTGAGGACTTCCATTGAAGAAGAGATTAGTAATGTCAATGGGACTTTCCTGGTTAAATAAGTAACCTTGAAGTGAGAGTCTAGGCTGTTTAGAAAAAGCAGAGTGAAGATGAAATTATTGAAATTGCAAAGTAAGAACACTGACTGTAGTTAATGGGCTTCTTAATGTATCTGTTTTATTTTATATTCAGCTGAACAAACCCAGAGCAAAAATGAATATGTTGATTTTTTCCTCAAAAGTGGAGAAATGTCACTTTTTCTTATTTGAAAGTTTACAACATAAGGTTTTAATTTTTAGCCAGCTTTTAACATAGATGGTGTAATCGTCCAGGAGTGTTCCATCGTAGAAAAGGTTTCATATGGACACGGTTTTGAAAAATCGAGACTTTTCGAGACCAGATTTCTAAGGTCGTCATCTGTACATTGTTAAGAAAAATCAACACGTTTCAGACGTTTTGAAAAAAGGTTTTCAAAACGGTAAAAAAAAAAAGGTAAAAAGTCGTCACTTGGTCACAGTTCTGAAAAATCGAGACGTTTCGAGAACAGGTTTCAAAGGTCGTCTTCTGGAAACTGTTTTGGAAAATCGGAAAGTTTTTAGAAAAGGTTTCAAAGGTCGTCAACTGGACACCTTGTTGAAAATTGAGATGTTTCGAGAAAAGGTTTCAAAGGTCGTCATCTGGACACCGTTTTGACAAATCCAGACGTTTTGAAAAAAGGTTTAAAAAGTCGTCAACTGGACAAAGTTTTAAAAATCGAGACGTTTCGAGAACAGATTTCAAAGGTCGTCTTCTGTACATTGTTTAGAAAAATCATCGCGTTTCGAGAAAAGGTTTCAAATATCATCTGGACACTGCTTAGAAAAATAAAAACAACCTCGATAAGTCTTGATCTTTCAAAACAATTTCCAGCGGAGCTTTTTACGTAGCATTTTTTACTATAAACCATACGCTTCAAATGTTGTATAGCATCCCAACAACAATCGGGACAGTATCTGTGTTTTGTCATCTATGTTTCCCAACTCTAATCAAACCTAAACACTCTGTCCTTCAACTTTTCTACAGCCAAACCAAGTTGAATTTTCACTCTTCTCACCTTGCCGTTCATTTCCCTGGATCGCTGCACTGTTCTATACCTGCCTTGACAAGCTCTACCTCAGGGACATTCGCCAAAATACCTCTCCACATAAAGCCGAGGTCAAAGTCAATGTGGGCCGATACAAATGCATGGGCGACTGACGGAAACCTCTAGATCTTATCACAAAGCTGCTTTTATTCACAGCAAGGACCATTAGCGCCAAAAGTAACCAATCCTGCAGGCAGCGCTAGTGTCAGCTTTCTCTTTATGTGAGGCTGTTATAGAACGGGTGGGTGGGCTGAGATCAGGGTCCAAAGGGAGCGAGTTAGACCAGTCCAGTTCAATTTACAGGAAATGTGTGACAACAGAACAGTAACGGTAATGTTTACTTTGTTAAAATCGGGAAAGTGGCTAAGCAAGACCCAGTATACTATGACATGCTTTTATTGTCAGTCAAACCAAAGCACTTTTACAATACTTTACCAAGAAGTATCATCTGTAACTGTGTCCTGTCGCCACGATTTCCAATGGACAAGATTGTAGTAGTAAGAAAATTTGTCTGCATTATGTAAAACTAGGGGTGTTCGTGGTTCGTGAGTGAAGACATCTTCCCTGGTTAACTGGCACGTTTAATTCTTTGCCTCGTTTACTTTGTTGTAATACACAATTAAAAAACCAGAGGGCGCCTGAGTGATCATTCTCATTCAACTGTGACACTTCTGAGTGAAAACAAGTTCGCTAAAACTCCAAAATAGTTGATTTATCCCATAAAGACGGAGCAAACCTGAGTGACACTGAAGTATTTATGAACTAATAATAATTTGACATGGTTTATTTAACTTGGATTTCACGTTGATGGAGAAACTATCGATTTTTTACCTGCACAAGCTAAGGTAAGCGGCTAACGTTAGCGACTTTACAACGTGACACTGTTTGTTTTATTCATAATCACAACAACTGTGCAACCGATTCTTTTAATGGATTAGTATTAGTTACCGCAAAGGGCTCCAACAGTCAGTTAAAGTAAAGATTGAAAACATGTATAAAAACATTTAATAAGACGACAGGACTTTCCACATCGTCCATATCGGGAGGATCTAGTTCGAAAGCTAATATTCTGCCAAGTGTCCATGACCTATCCTGCTTAGCTTAGCATGAGGTCATCTTTATCTTTATCTTAATCTATTCATTTTTGTCCACCATCTGATAAAAGGAAACTATCAGCTGCTGGACATGTTAAATATGAAAGGAAAGCTGTTCTTAATCCTCTTATTTTCAGTCAAATCAACCATTCTGAATTGAATCAGGATCAACTTGTACTAGGAAAAATTAGGACTTATGGATTCTGCCTGGACCTTTTTACTTCATGACAAGTCCCTAAAACTCATTATAAGTTCAATTAGCTCCCACTTTGAAAGATGAATCGTCAAAACCCAACAAATGCTCAATGTAGTGTCAATCACACCATCCTCCAAACACGAGCTTCACTCCTTCATATAATTATCAAACAAAATCTAGCTGGAACTGAAAATCTGATATTCCTCTGAGCAGCGCTTGTTCACATTTATAATTAAAGAGTAGAGAGTATTAAAGAGTACATCAGAGATGAGAGGCCAAAACTACAGAGTCTCAGCTTCACAAAGAGTCCAGAGAATTGTTTGTGCTCCAAAGGGTTCATGAGCAGTTTAGTTTGAATTGGGGCTCATTTTAGTCGTTCTGGGAAAAACAGGTCCTCGTGGTAAGTCGTAAATAGATTGTCCTGCACAAATGAGCTGAGCAGAAGTTTAAAATTGTTTATGTTAAATCACATTTTGACATTTATTTAGTTGCTCAATTACCTGGTACAAACGGGAAGTAGCTCAAACGGACTTTTCTCTCTTTCAAAAGATATATTTGTAGTTTTGAACTGTTAATGGTAATGGTCCTTGGATAGAAGTATATTACCACCACAAATACAGAGTGAATAAATAATGCATTAACTTAAATATAGCTCCACAGGTAACTTTTATAAGTGCAACAAATGCTTCTGTGCGCAGTCTTTACCATCGTGGGAGTAGACAAACAACATCATAATGCAGCCTGCCCTCTCTGACTTTGTTACAGTCAAAGTGGCCAAAAATTCAAGCAGAAACTCGACTATTTCTTTTAGAGGAGTGGATTAGATTTGCTTCACGGCTTTAGAAAACTCACACAAAGTTGGTAGAGAGACTTGAGGAGTTGAAGCAGAAGTGCTGTGGGTTAGTCTGTACAGTGACAGTGAGGCTCTGAAACAGATTATATGAGTCAGGCTCTGTCACTTCAGTCTGACGCAACGCTGCAGCAACTGAGAGCCCCGAGCTAACAAGGCTAACAGTGCTAACGTGGCTAACAGACACTGGAGGACTCTTCTCAACATCAGCGTGCGTTTTCAAACTTTTTAATGTCCTAAAAAGAGTAAAACATTTCACCAAAGTATGTTTTAAAGGCGCTGTACCTGATTTTTACTGTTGTGAAACGGGAAACACAGAACTAGTCCATGCTCCCGATTTTTTGCATGTAATAAAGTCAAATCTGATAGATAAAAGCATCTATTCAGGTGAAAATGAGGCCAAAACTGTTACTCTGGATCTGTTTATAGAGCGTTTTATCTGACGAGAGAAGCAGGTAGTGCGCCGTTAGCATGCTAATGTTTGCTAGCTTTAGCTGTGATGGTCCATGACACTCAGGGCTCAGTGAAAAGTGTTTATAAACTGTTGGCGGTGATTATTTATGAAACTGGGACTGCATTAGAGAAGTGAGAGATACATGTGACTGATGTAAAGACACTGTGCACTGGGCCAAAACTCATCTAAAGTTACAAATTTCTTATTAATTTTACAAATAAAAATACATGTTATTGAATTAATGTATAAAGGCTAAAAAAAAGGCTTTCTCCACAAACAGCAACTTGATGGGTGTAAAACTATAATGTTATAATGTAATTATAACAGGTAATAATACACCAATTATCATGAAAACCTGTCATACGCACTTTAACATTTAAATTTCTCTTTTTTTATGAATGCATAATTATAAATATATTCTTTATGCCTTTGATTAGTTCCCCTTTAATGTTAAAATGTTGTTCAATATTATGATACCAGGTTACTTTCCTTAAAACTACTTCAACATCAAAACTTCCAAAACAATTGAGAGAATAGCACTGTTTTGTATAATCCTTATTGTGTTATTTACCATCGGTCCAAGGACTAAAGATGAATAATAGCCTCTCTGTTCACTGTCCCTGTTAAATAAACCAAATAAATAATTCATACCGTAATAATAACGTAACAATATTAGTTATACTCTCACAGCATTAACTTTACATCAGCAAAACATTGTAAAATAAACTCTAAACCTCTAAATTCTGAACTTTAAAATGAGGTTTCACGTGCAATATTTGAAGCTGAAGTCTGTAAAAATATATTTGTGCTTTCAAAATTTGAGTATTGGATCAGTATCGGAAGATGGGAATCAAGACCAGATTCATTAAATTTACCAGAACACACCACTGCATTTCCAGAGAGACAAATAAGTCCACCAAAAAAGTTACGCAGTGGTCCTTTAAGTGCCTGCTACAAACACCACACGTTATTTTCTTACATGTTCAAGCTCAACAATGCAATCTGGTAAAACAAAAACGCCTCGACTACTGCAGTAATATAAATAGAAAAGTTCACCAATGCCCTGCTCCAGTAAAATCTTGCATCACCTCCTCTGTGAAACGCCGCTCCGCAAATAGAGCATGGCATGAAATTTAATTAGGAGAATGAGTTAATTAAATAAAAACATATGTGGTCACAGGGAGAAGGCGGCCTGCTGTTTCCGAGCTTGTTATCACCAAAGTCAGACGTCTGAGAGCTGTTAGCGTAGCCTGGGAATGCTAACAAGCGCGAACAACGTATTCTGTGACTGAAGCTTGTTACATCAGCAGAAAATATGTATAAAAACCAGTAGTCCATGCATTTCTCCATCAACAAGAAAAGAAAATACTGACTTGAAGGTGAGATGCTGCAGGTGAATAGGAAAAAATCTTAAATTTAAAGTTATCAATGTGAAACTTCTCTTGTAGTTTAGTCGCATAAATCAAATGTAAAAATGTATTACAGGTTTTTCATCATGACATGTTTTCATATAGAAATAAGGCATTTTATGTGTAAAAACAGCCAAAATGTCGCATATTTGGGACATTTAAATCTGAAAAATTGACAGAACCAGGTTTAAATTCATTGGTTCACTTAGTAACAAATGTTGGTTTAAAAAAAATGTACAAAGGGGATTTTGAATTTCTTATTTAGTTTTTGAGTACACTAGATCTGACAGAAAATTGGCCTAAAAATTCAAATTTTGCCAATTTTTTTTTACTTACAACTTAAACAAATCAGGCTTAGAATCAGATATCAACAAATCCTTCTGCACGTTTCGTCAAAATCTAGTTAAGTCCCAGATTATAAAGTTTGTTGTGTGTAGGAGCTACTTTAAGGCTGATCTTTATGTCTCTGTGGGACAAAAATGCATTTTAAGAAAAGAGCCTTTGAAGTTACAAGAAATCTCTGGATAAAAAGAATGTAATAAAGTATATTTAGGAGCAGATTGGACAAGTGTGTGGTTTCTACATGAAAGCCTATGTTGAGAGAGCAAACTGACCAAAAAACAAAAAATTGAAGAAGAAAAAAGGAGTTTAGCCTGTAGTGTCTCGCCTTAAATAGTAAACATAACATTATAGCATATTTCTCCATAAACCTATTTCAGATGTGATTCTGATTATAGCAGCATAAATCAAAGATGCATTGAAAGTTCATTTTTGAGGAGAATCTTCGTAAATCATACATACATGACATACAGTATAATACAATTACTCAAAGTCAACGTATAATATTTTAAGTGAAGTTAATAATAAAGCAAGATATGACGAAAAATTGTAATTAAAAAAAGTCAATAAATTATCACCTTAACCACCATACAAGTCAACAATTTCAAGATTTGTAACCAAAACCACCTAGAATTCAGAGTTTAACTGTCCAACAATAAAACAACAAACAAAGCGCGTCTGTGTTTTGTCTAATCATCAACATTGCAGCTTTTATGAGTTAATACGGGAAGAACACATTACTGTTACAAGGTTGGCAAAGTAACAAAATCCAACCATTCAATTCAACAGAAGAAAAATAAAAAGGATTCCTACCTGAATGAGTGACATGTTGCTGAGGTCCAGTCTGAACAGGAAGTTTCTGAAACGAGAGAAATGCAGTGAAACATAAACATATGATATATAAAGTCTATATGACAGGTTAGACGTCACAATTTACAAAAAAAGTAGTGAACATGATTATATTTAAATTTTAGTGAACATTTTGCCTGTATGTCCCCAGTTTGACAGTTTTCATAATGTTTATAATGTTACTTCCTGGTTGAACATTAGCACAAATATGATTCTACAACTGTTCCCTAGCAACCGTTTTGAAAACAAGGGCTAAAATCCACATAAATTACACAATAGTTATGATTTGACAAATAATAATACATGATAAGATCTTGACTGACCATTTAAACTGTCAGAAGGATCTTTCAGTTGAGTGTTAACTGTCTATTTATTTTCAACTGTGTGTCGCTTTTTGATGACATCACAGAGGGATTCTGTTGTAGAACTCAGCACTGCTTCATGTCATTTTAAACTTTTATTTTTCAAAATGTCTTCACAAACTGCAACTTTGTGGATGTAAAACTATGATAAATATTTACCACAGGTGCCATTGAAACAAACTAAGTCAAAATTGAGAACCTTCACACAGACTTTAAGGATTTAGAGTTGGCAAATCTTATAACTAACAAAATGCAGGAACAACGCAACTGCAACATAAAAAAAAGCCAAAAAGTGCAAAAGCATAACGCCAACAGCAGAGAATGTAAAATAAATGTGTCCTGTGCAGAAATAATAGATGTTGCATGGAAACAGTCTGGCTCATAAGAACAACCATAAAATAAATAAATTTAAAACTACATAATAACTACAATTCAACAATTTTAACAATAAATAAAATGTACATTGTGAACTATAGAAAGACCTGTTCATTATTTTGTCTTAAACAGAAAATAATAATAAAAAAACTTATCACAAAAAGACCTGTTTTTGATACTTTTGATACTAGCAATTACTCTATTTGTTTAGAACGCATAAATATAAGACTTTTTATATATATATATATATATATATATATATATATATATATATATATATATATATATATATATATATATATATATATATAAGACTTTTATTACATTTGAAGCTGCTTGAGGACATCTTTGCGGAGAATATTTACAGACAAAATGTTTTCTGTGTCTTTTTGATGTAATTCTTGCTTTGTGTGACTCATAAAACGTCTTCTTTTTCAACCCAGATACTGATTCTATGACAAAGTTAATGATTACTTCAACAATCGTTACTTTCGTTTAATCAAATAACTGGTTTCAATTCGAGAATTAACAAGTTTAAATCTATGTACATAAGTTAGTATTTGCACTTGTACATTTAATTTATATGATTTTTCCTCTGAATGCTGCTCCTGTCTGGCATTTATAGCTAGAAGCCTTCGGAAAACTATAGAAATATCTCAAAATTCACGAGGTTCAAATTTCCAACATAATTTTCTTAAGTAGTGTATGGGGACATGTCATTTCCTTTTGGGTAAACCTGCCAAATCTGACTTCATGTGAACATTTTGAGAAAGCGTTTAGTTTCATGACGTATTTATTCTAGATCCAAATCCTTCCTCGTCCAATAATTCCCCAGAAGAGCACTTAAGAAACAGCAAAGTGTAGAAAGGGGAAAGTGTATCAAGTTCTAATGTAGAACATGCAGAGTACGCAAAAGGCTGGGTTTTCATTTTCTTACCTGGCATCTACTGGGAGCAATATCTAGTTTCATAACATATTAGATTTGAAACATTCTTAGAGAGTATTTAAAAGAGTGTAATATCCTTAAACTCTGACGCCTAGTGTACACTGAGTCCAGTCCGACTAGTCCGGGACCAGTAAAGGTCTCTTGCACGACGCCTGTCACACCAGCTCCGGTTAACTGCGGTCCGTTTTTGGCCTATAAAGCCACGTAGATTCACGCGGTTTTCGCGAGAGCACTCGTCAAATGACATGTAAAGCCGCACCAGATGTAAAGCGTCCGGCAAAAATAGACTTCTTGCGGATTCTTTCCGGAGACCAGCGGTGCTGCGGACCCGCGCCGCAGAGCCTGAGGTCGGTGTGACAGGGCGCATTGATTTTAAGCACTTTCTAAGTCTTGCGGGAGACGGAACGGGTCTGAACCGGAGCCGGACCGGAGTCGGTGTGCATCAGGCGTAAAGCGTTTGGGACACACCAAAGGCCGACTAGGAAGTTAAAGATCTGCACGAGGTTCACAGTTTATGAACTTAAGGTATCATGTTTAATACTGCTATAAAAAATAATTAATGCACATAAATAAAATGTAAATAAATGTAAAGCTCCAGGGAAAGTCTGATAGTCTAGAGTTTAAGGCTGTGGTGTGAAACTGACCAAACTATAGGACACTTTAAAAGATCTAAGTCCAGATTTTGGTGCAGACTTTAAATGTCCCAGGAGAGAACTTAAAACACATCGTTGTCCTAAGGTTTAACAGTGAAACAGATCTGACATTATCCTTAAGTGTAACAGAAGAGACATTATCCTAAAGTGTAACAGAAATGACATATCCTTAAGTCGAACTGTTTTATAATCGTCAAAAATACAAACTAAAAATCATCTCAGGGGCCACACTAAAATCGTCTTGAGGGTTGCATTTGGCCCGCAGGCCGCGTGTTTGACATGTCTGTCCTAAAGCTAACAGACATGACATTATCCTACATTATTCTAAATATTAACACATGACATTATTGCAAAGTGTAACAGATATGACATTATCCTAAAGTGTAACAGATGAGACTGTCCTTTGAGTATAATATAAACATTGACATGACATTATCGTAAAGTGTAATACATATGACATCATTCTAAAACATAGAGATATAACATTATTGTAAAGTTAAACAGATATAACATTATTGTAAAGTTAAACAGATATAAAATTCTTTATTCTAAAGTGTAACAGATATGACATTATCCTTAAGTTGAACAGTTACAACACTGTCCTTTAAGTGTAACATACCGTAAAATGTGCACTATTGAGCGCTCCGGAGTATGAGCCGCACCAGCCATATTTACAAAGAAAAACAACTTTGTACATATATAAACCGCACCTGACTATAAGCCGTGGGCGTCCACGCTGTAACATGAGACACTTACAGTCCCAGGCCGGGCCGGTTTGGGCCCAGGGGCCAGAGGCACGCACGTGTTTTGTAACATGCGGCGAAAGAGTGAGGTGTGCAGCTGTTGCTGTGTTATTTTCCTCCTCATCCTCGAATAAAGTGATCAAAATAAGTTACGTGAGAAAAGACGCCTTAATGAAAGTGTGCGGCTGCTACACGGAGGAGGAGATATAAAAAGAGAGCGCAACAGAGGAGAGAGAGCAGGAGGAGAGAGAGAGCCATGGATGCCTTCCCAAAAAACTGAAGAAATTGGCGAAGGAGAAAGATCATGTGGGCCAGCGTCAGCGGAGGGACAGGCCCGACTGGTACAGGAGACGTCCCGTTGGTGCAGGTAGAACACTAAACACATGAAGCCCTGTCAGGCGCTTATTCTGCCGATAAAACTCTGCAGGAACTCAGTTCACATAACTCCGGTTCTACACGTGCGCGGGCTCGGTTCGGGTTCAGACATACGTGTGCAAGCCTGGTCAAATCATGCAGCAAATGACTCTGAATCGGGTTTGGACAGTACGTGCACGGGCTCAGGCAGGTTGGACATGAATTTTTGAGTCCGATCTAAACTCTACCCTAGAGGCCGCTCCCAGAAAAATACATAAATTAGCTGCATCACTGTATAAGCCACAGGGTTGAAATCATGAGACAAAAGTAGCGGCTTATAACCCGCATTTTACGGTACATGACATTATACTAAACTGTAACCGACATGACATTATCTTAAAATGCAACATACATGACAAGTGAAAGGGATATGACATTCATCTAAAATGTGCAAAGTGTAACAGACATGACAAGATTATAAAGTGTGACAGACATGACATTATCCTTAAATGTAACAGACATGACATGATCCTTAAGTCTAAAGTGTAAGAAATATGTCGGGGTATTTGGTTCAAGGTCAGACGTCTTTAAACAGTGTCAAGTTTTCCGTTTTCCCGGGTGAAAGTGGCATGTGTATCAGGCTGGATTCAGTTCCTCTTACCTGGCGCCCACGATCAGCTCGTTGCGGGTGAGGTCGAGGGTCAGCTGCGAGTAGTCTCTCACGTTGTTCCGAGAGAAGGAGGAAATCCAGGGACTCAAAGCTGAAACACAGACAGAAAACCCATTCATAAAGTGCTCCGTTAGATTACAGACCAGAGAGTGACAAACGAGCCTCTCAAAGTGACAAATGTAAACGTGTGGCAAATATGAACGAGACGAATTACGTGTTTCCTCGGTTTTGTTGTTGTTCCGAAGACATCACAACATTCTAGAGGCCTGTAATGTTTAAAGTGCATATGACAAGTTTTTATGATTTTCTAGTTTTGACTTTATTTGGTGGAATGAAACCTGTTGTAAATATAAATGATAGTTTTACACCAATCAAGAGTCAGTTTGTGAAGAAAAGGAGAAAAATATTTACAGGAAGAAGAGCAGAATTCCAAAAACATGATGACATCACACTAGGGAGACACACAAGGGACAATTTACAAGCAAGAAACGCATTTTTCCGATCCTTAAAACATTAATTCAACAAAATAAAGGTGTATTTTTATTTGTCAAATAATAATTTCTGTGACATTCGAGGAGTTTTGACTAAGTGTATAAATGGTTGCTAGGTAACAGTTACAGAATTTCCTAGTGTGATGTCATAATTTACAAACAGGAAGTAAAAATTTAAACCTAAAAAATTGCCAAATTGGGATATAAATTGTTAATTCCTCAGGAGAATTTTGAATTTTAAAATGAGTAATTAATCTTTAAAGTGTGTATGACGGGTTTTAACAAGTTTGTAATTTAGATTTTATTTGGTGTATTAATACCGATTGTACATTAAAAAATAAAAATAAAAAGTACTTTTACACCAGCACACCAGTAGTTTGCAAAGAAAAGACGAAAAATCAGTTTAAAATTACAGGAGGTAAAAACAAATTGATAACATCACACTAGGCACAACAGTTACACACAATCACATCAACTTTTTTGATCCTTTACACATTAATCAGAAAAATAAAGGTGTTCACATATATTTTGATTTGTCAAATTAATTTCCCAGTAATTTCCCAGTGTGATGTCATCATTTACAACCAGGAAGTGACATTACAAAACAAAAAAGTGCTAAATCAGGACACATTTTTGAGTCCAACCTGTCTGTCATGGTACTTTAATGGAGATGAGCAAGTTTTTGTTGTTTTGTAGAGAGTTAACATTCACAAATATAAATTATGTGTACTATAATTTGATATACTTTGGCTTTTTGATGAGTTTATTATTGTAGTTGTTGAAAAGAGAGAAGACACTGCTGCATCTCTGTTTTGATGGAAAAACAGAATCAAATCCACTGATGATTTATTGAGGCAGGTTTCATTTCCATTGAGAAAATAAGTCCCTTTGAGCCCAACACCAAACAACAACAAGGAGTTTTTCTGCTGTGTCGGGCCCTTGTTTTTTCTATTGCCTCTTTCTATAATAATAAACCTAAAAAACAAAGGGAAAAACGGCAAAAATACGACATAAACTTTTGTCCATTAATGAATAAAGACTGATATATTAGGGCAATTTAAAGTTTAGGATATTATAAAACTGAACATATTTTACCAGAGGGACAAAGAAAAATGATACTGTAACATTTAAACCCACTGATGATAACATTATTCACAAAGAAAGCTATCATCCAACATTAAAATGTTCATTTCTTTCAAATAAGCTCCAGGCAAAAGAAGGAGAACTGAACCAAGACTTTCAAACAAAGTACATTGAAGTTAAGTAAAGGAGGGGGATGTGGACAAAAATGAATCAATCAAGATTTATTATGATACTGGCATTCATTCATTCATGTTATTGAACCTGTGACTACAGAATGTGACTAAAGCTCCCGTCACACTGTTCACTTTCATTCATAGAACTTAAAGCACAACTATCGGATTTGTGTTGTTTGGAGGCTACAATTCATCAACATAAAATTGAAATCGCAATTTGAGTGGATGCAATAAGCAAGGCTGCCATTTTTGAAGTACAACAATTTCCTCCACAAACAACTAAATATATATTTTTTTATTCTGCATAAAAAGTGACAAAAAGTGACAAAAACGTGTCTGAAAGTGACAAAAACACGACAAAAATACGTCCAAAAGCAGCAAAAACATGTCTTGCTAACTAACGCAACAAAAATAAGCAACAAACGCACCTATAAAAACAACAAAAACACATCAAAAAGCAACAAAAACAAGTCTTACAGTGCCAACAACAACAAAAATGCGTCTCAAAGCAACAAAACACAACAATAACTCATCTAAAAGTGTCAAAAACGTGTGTGCAAGTGACGCAAAAACGCACCTATAAAAGCATTAAAAACATTTAAAAGCAACAAAAACATATTTTAAAGCAACGTAAATGCAGCTAAAAGCAACACAAACACGTCTTACAGCGCCAACAACGACAAAACGCATCTGAAAGCAACAAAAACACAACAAAAACTCACCTAAAAGCACCAAAAACGTGTCTGCAAGTGACAAAAACTATAAAAATACATCTAATAGCAACAAAAACACGTCTTAAAGCGACATAAACGTGACAAAAATGTGTCTAAAAAAAACACCAAAAATGCACCTATAAAAGCAATAAAAACTTTTAGAAGCAACAAAAACACGTCTTAAAGCGACATAAATGCAGCTAAAACCAACAAACAAATCTTACAGTGTCAACAACATGACAAAACGCATCTGAAAGCACCAAAAGCGCGACAAAAACTCATCTAAAAGTACCAAAAACATGTCTGCAAGTGACAAAAACTATAAAAATCCGTCTAATAGCAACAAAAACACATCTTAAAGCGACATAAACACGACAAAAATGTGTAGAAAAAAACCACCAAAAACGCACCTATAAAAGCAATAAAAACATTTAAAAGCAACAAAAACATCTTAAAGCGATGTAAATGCAGCTAAAAGCAACACAAACACGTCTTACAGTTCCAACGACGACAAAACGCATCTGAAAGCAACAAAAACACAACAAAAACTCACCTAAAAGCACCAAAAACGTGTCTGCAAGTGACAAAAACAATAAAAATACATCTAATAGCAACAAAAACACGTCTTAAAGCGACATAAACGCGACAAAAATGTGTCTAAAAAACCAACAAAAACGCACCTATAAAAGCATTAAAAACATTTAAAAGCAACAAAAACATATTTTAAAGCAACGTAAATGCAGCTAAAAGCAACACAAACACGTCTTACAGCGCCAACAACGACAAAACGCATCTGAAAGCAACAAAAACACAACAAAAACTCACCTAAAAGCACCAAAAACGTGTCTGCAAGTGACAAAAACAATAAAAATACATCTAATAGCAACAAAAACATGTCTTAAAGCGACATAAATGCAGCTAAAACCAACAAACACGTCTTACAGTGTCAACAACATGACAAAACGCGTTAGAAAGCACCAAAAGCTCGACAAAAACTCATCTAAAAGCGCCAAAACATGACAAAACACGTCTAAGAGCGACAAAAACGTTCTGAAACACATTCTTTTATTAGTTTGTCAGTTCATATTTCAGTCTCTATTAATTCTCTGGGCTGTATTTAAAATGTGAACTTTGAACACAATCCCATTATTAAAACATAAATCTAATCACAAATAGATATTTTTTTCCCAAATCTAACCTATAAAGTTACATATTGCAGCTTTAAGGCTAAATCCATCCACAAAATCGATGTGCTTTAAGATCCCAGACAAAAATAAGAATTATAGAAGACAGAAAAATGAGTTGTAACGTTATTTTTGGATCAATAGGCAGTGAAGGGAAAATATCTTGCAATCCAATCGAGAAACACACAGCTTCAATCGCCTTCGTCTGAAAGTCAATATGAAGAATGTGAAGAATTCAGAAAGATGGATGGCCGTGGACACAGGAACAAAGAGAGTTTATTTTGTGGAGCCAAAATGTGGCAGAATCAGCCGACAGCAAAAGTGAAAGATGTTCAAAAGCTGTGCCAGAAACTCTGCACTCAAATCTGCCTCTTTCCAACAAATATTGATTTAGGAAACAAGCGAGAAACTCAAACAATCCAGGGAGGAGTTCAGAGACGGGCAGACATGTTTCAATAGAAAAGTGTAGCTTCTCTTTTTGTAAGTGGTCAATGTCGCGGTGATAAGATTATTGATTTGTCAAAATTATTTTCACGTTTAATACAAATGGCTTAAAGAAAGGCTTCACACTTTATATTGAGGAGGTTTGAAGTCATTCTGTGGAACTTTCCAGCAACATTTTCACAGAGACGAGCAGGTGCAGACGTTTTAAAATGAACGTAATTCAAAACATAGACTGAGAATAATATCTAAATCATATAAAAGTCTTAACAATCTGGACAGCCATTCTAAATATGTTAAAAATAAGTTGGAAAGAGAAGGTGATTTTGTTTAGACAGATGAAGAATGGGAACAACAAAATCACACGTTTGGAGGGAGTTTTGTTTTTTCTCCAGAGACGTAAAGAAGTGGTTTGTTGAGAAGCAGAGATGCACACACTGAGTGCAAATGTACGCACTACTCTTTATTAATAATCATATTGTGGTTTTATTATAGTTATGTATTATATAGCCTTTTATTCACCTTATTCCGCCCCGCCCACTTTTGCCGTTTTTGCCACAGATACGCACTTTTGTTGTAAACGCACTTCCGTTTGACGAGAACTCCGTTAAAGCTAATGAAGAACGAGGGAAAAGTCTCGCCGCTAAAATGTTACATAAAGTAGATTGATTTGTGTAAAATGTTTAATGAACACGAGCAACAACAAGTCAACAACGCACCGATTTCCTGGTCAGTCTGAAAACAGCTTTTTAGTCCATGTAGAACTTCTTTTCTGTTGAGCTCGTCTGCTCCATGTAAACTAATACAACGGAAACAAGATGGCGGCGCATACGGCAACTTCTGGAATAACGTGAATAAACCTATTTAGAATTGTACTTGCTTTACTGCTGCAGGTGTACGTTGTGCTTCTAGGACTTGTCTGACAACTAATACTGTAAATGTAACACTAAGCGGGTGCTGGTGTCTGCAATGAACTTCAATGTCATGATGATGATGATGATGATGATGATGATGATGATGATGATGTGTGAGTGAATGACTGAGTGCCACAGACTGTATCAAGACTGTTGCCCTGTAAAAAACGCACTTGTCCCATCCCCCTCTCTTTTTTAAGGACTGCAGATGGAAATTATCTTTCATAATCCGGTGCAAACATCCTTGCCCTTGGGCCTAATGTCATTCTACGTTGTCCTGTTACATAAATAAATGAAAAAATTAAACAAAACCATGTCAAAGTGCTCACTGTTCACAAGGAACTGCTGGAGAAACCGTGTGTTGTGGGGCTGTCCTTCTGAAATAAGATCAACAAAGCAGTCTGTCTTTAGTGCTGGACGACAGAACCATGTATCTGGGCCTTAAATCTGCCACAGACACAGTAAATGGATATCTTTAGAGCAAAGTTTTGGCTGCAGGGAAAAGGCCAATGCCCTCATGTTTTCGTCGGGTCATTTTGATCTGGTCTTTTTATTTTATTTTTTATCATTATGACAAAACATCACCAACAAACTATTTATGCTAGTGATCCATCCGTTAAGTAAAAATAAATTGTTCATTCGTCGATGCAATCATTCGTACAAAGTGTTCCAGTGTTGAAGAGGTTTCAAAGGTCGGATCGTCTTGATGTTCAAAACAGAGTCCAGATAACGACCTTTGAACCCTCGCCTATGATATATTGCTTGTTGATCAAAGGTGCACGGCTCAAACGAAGAGAGCACAAGGGTTACCAAAAAAATAGGAACGGATGACAAAAACTGAGCAACCATCAGCAAGAAACAAAGACTGGACTGGCACAGTAATAATAGACATAAGACAAATAAGATTCAGACTTAATTTGAAAATGTACATATTTGATAGACTAAATGGGACTTGTAGGACAGGATGTGCCGTAAATGGGTTTGATTTCTTGTTCTGTGCCACTTTTTTCTGCTCTCTGGTTGCGGTCAATTTGACAAAAAAAATAAAAATAAATAAGAAAGCCTTCTTCACTAACTGGCCAATCTTTAGCAATAGTCTCCCAGACCAGCTCCATTTACACTGTTTCATGAACACATTTGTGCAGAAAATAAAGGTGAAGTGCTTTGCTCAAGGACAGAACCACGGAACAAATCGCCAAAGCTGCTTTTAAACCTCCAAATCAAATCACAATTCCTATTTAAAGGTCCCATAACATGCAAAATCGACTTTTCAGAGGTTTTAACCTTCCTACAGTGCTATTTGGGCCTCGTATGTTGTGCCCAAAGTGGTTTTTTGATTGATTCCCGCATGCTTTCGCTAGAGAACTGTCTTTTCCGTCCCCCTCGGGTGAGCAGGCAGACGGGGGCTCCTCACTAAGATGACGCGCTTCCCAAGGATGACGCGGTGTTTAAGCCACGCCTCCAGGAAGCGCGCAGCCGCAGAATAAAAACAGCTAATGCTAATGCTACACAGTAATTACACGATGGATACGACAGATCGAAGAGTTAGCTTGTTATTTACCAAACGGCAACGTCCGTCGTCGAGGCACTGGAGCACGTCAAACTCCAGGTCAGATCCAGGACGTAGGACTCAGCACGACGCACCGTCAGGACAGATAAAATGTTTATTCCCGTGTTTGTGTATCGCTGTTTACCGGAGCACACGGCGCATGCGCACTATCTCCGCTCTAGGCTTGGCACGAGTTGGGCGGGGGAGGCGCGCGGGTTGGGCGGGGGAGGCAGCCTGCTCTCTGTTCGGGGGGGTCAGATCGCAGAGTGAGCCGTTTGCTTTTGCAAGGAGGGGGGCCAGTCCAAGAAATGGGTGTTTTTTTTGGAAACTGTTATGTTATGGATATTACACAACGCAAAAATTTTATCAACAAAGCCCTTAGAATAGACTGTGTAAAGGGGAAAATAGCAGAATATGAGACCTTTAAACAAACTTCAACTCCACACCAAGCTACCTAAACTCTTATCAAATGACGCTAAAACTGAATGTAATACAATCAAATCTATTAAATTTACAACAAAACTTCCCGCAGCATCTGAACCAGCGATAAAACCCAGCCCTTGAGCCCGAAGCGTTAACTACAGCGAGTCCACCTCTGCTCTCATTCACTCAAACACGGTTTAATCAGACGCAGGCATGCACGGGGAGATGTAACCTTCTGAAATGTAATAACAGACTCTAATAGCCTTCTGCACACACAGGATTTCACCAACGATAGCCTCATAATAAATCAAAACGGTCCCAACGCAAACCGATACAACGCGAGCTTCTCAAACCCGGGCCAAAAACCCAAGGCCCCAGAGGAACACGAGGTTATTCGCCGCGCAATGGAAAACGTTTTGCAGGACCTCGGAGCTAATTATGAGGAAAAGAGAGGAATCCAGCGCTGTGAAGAACCTTGATTAAAATAGATTAGCGTAGTAAAGACGAGCCGAGCGGCGAGCTGAGACGGAGGAGCCAAGAGTGTGTGGACGTTAGTGAGGAAACAGAACTGGCTGTAAGTTTGTATAATCAAAGTAGAGGTGGATGATGTATCGAGATGTTGATGATATTGTGAAAAAACGCTAAATGTGAATATCGAGTTTATGTTATAAAAAGAACAGAGTAGAGAAAAGCTGAAATGTGTGTTACGTTGTACACTTTCAAATAGGTATTCACCTTATTCTGCCCCGCCCACTTTTTGCCACAGATACGGACTTTTGTTGTAAACGCACTTCCGTTTGACGAGAACTCCGTTAAAGCAAATGACGAACGAGGAAAATGTCTCGCCGCTAAAATGTTACATAAAGTAGGTTGATTTGTGTAAAATGTTTAATGAACACGAGCAACAACAAGTCACAACGCACCGATTTACTGATCAGTCTGAAAACGTCTTTTTAGTCCATGTAGAACTTATTTTCTGTTGAGCTGGTCTGCTCCGTGTAAACTACAACGGAAACAAGACGGCAGCACGTACGACAACTTCCGGGATACGGTGAATAAGGTGATATTATTATTATTTTTTTAATAGTTCAACACTTCACAAAGGATACTGCACATCTGTGTTCATAAAAGTGTTTGTGTCTTAAAGCTAGTGCTAACCAAAATTAAATGTCAAATGTCATAACGTTTTTAAGTTTTGACTCAGTTTAGCATTAGCTTTGAGACACAATCTCTTGACTTAATAAATACTGACATATTCTCTGGTGTTTACATCGTATGTTAAAGGGGCTGTACCTGATTTTTACTGTTGAAAAACTGAACTGTTCATGTACCCTATTTTTTGTAAAGCAAAATCTGTGCTGCTCCTGTACAGATATATTGTGACCACAGCGCTTCATCTACATCTGTTCACTGAGCGTTTTATTCTACGAGAAGCCGGGAGTGCTTTACGCGGGACGCCAAAACTCGTGAGAAAATGCTCATAAACTCATGCCGGTGAATATTCATGATGGTAGGACTGCATTAGGAAAGTCAGCGATGCATGTGACTGATGTAAAGACCAGTTCTGGCTGATGGTTGAAAAAACCGGGTACAGCCCCTTTAACATACCGTTTATGATTTTCCCTCTGCGTCTCGTCTCATGTGTGATCTTTATATATCGATTATTTTAGCGTGACTCAGGGAAAACTCCATAGAAATATCATTAGGATGGTACATTTGAGTCACATTTGAGTCAACCAGAACAAACTAGTGGCACAAAAATTAGCAAAGAACCGACAGGCTTTACTTAGTGAAGCATAAACCGGACAAAATAGTGCATAGTTCACATAATAACGCAACATTGACAGACAAATTTAATGTCACACGTTTAGCCTTGAGAATTTAATCCATCACATTTTTATGAATTCAGTATAAAATAGATGCATTCATCCAATAGTATAGAAAATAATTGAATTTATCAACGTAGAAAATGATTGCTGTACCTGATTTTTACGGTTGCGAAATGTGAAAAACAGAACTAGTAGAAGTCTTTACATCAGTCACATGTATCGCACACTTTCCTAATCAATGCCAGCATCCTAAATATTAATCTTCATGAGTTTATAAACACTTTACACCAGTCTCAGTCCCAGCCGTCTCTGGTAAAGCTGACAAACATTAGCACGCTAACAGTAATAAAACACTCTATAAATGGATGCAGAGAAAGTACTGTGGTCTCATAGTTGCTTTGACAATATATCTGTGCAGCGGAAAACATATTTTACTTTATTATATGGAAAAATGGGGTACAGGTCCTGTTTTTCATGTTCCACAACAATGAAAATCAGGTACAGTGCCTTTAAGCATCGTTATCTTGTTTTGCAATAACCACAAACATAATCCAATCAACCCATTAATGCTGGAAGTGTAGTTTTACACATAAATCAAGGTATTTCCAAATTCATTGAGATCATACAATGGCGCAGGACGTCTGAAACTATCTCTCCATGTTTTAGCCCTGAATGTTTACACATATTTGGACTGATACAGAAGAATAATGGATGAAACCACACGATGAAAGTGTCCAGAGGATCGAGCAGCATTTTAACACACTTCAGATAAAGGCTCAAAGGGCATCATGGGAGTTTGTGATATGGCTTTAGGCTTATTTAAACAAGCTTAACCATTTTAGCTTCGGGCTAAAGTGTGAGCGTGTACGCCACTCCAAAGTGTTTCAAGTCTTCCACTCTTCCTTCTGCTCTCTGACAGGTAATTTGTTATGATTACATTGTTTTAATCATCTCATGTAGCGGCAGTAGAATCTGTCTTCTTTTGACACGAGTAGCTGGAGGGCAGTGTTTTTGAGCGAGAACATCTGTCTTTGTTCGGTGGCGTATTTTATAACACTGTGAGGAGACATTTTGTTTGAGGATATTGCTCTTTGCTTAATAGTTACAAGACAAGATGTTCTAGAATAAAAAACAGTGGGACGGGGAATCAGAGGGAAACCGGATCACACTGGATACTGACGTTCTGTCCTTGACAAAAGACTTTTTTTTTTGTTGTTGTAAAAATAATGGGTTTTGGCGATAAATAAAACAAAGACCAGTCATTTAATACCTTCGACCATCACCAATCACTCAACACAGTGTCTTGCCCAAGGGCGCAACGAGAGTATGCACTAGTTCAGGGGTGTCCAAACTTTTTTTTTTTTCCACTAAGGGTCACATTTTGAAACAAACATAGGTTTTACAGACGACATAACAGTGAAGTGAATCATTAAACATTTTGCTGTTGTGTTTTGATGAGCCGCCACACATTTATTAAGGCTTGGAACAAAGCATACGTCGAAGTTTGCTGTAGTTCTGGAACTAAATTCTCTTTCATTTTTTGCAATAGAAATTTAGAAAAATTCAAATATGAAGAGTTTAAGGGCACAACAGAGGCCAAACAGTGTTAACCAATGTCCATAACGTGGTTGTTTTCAGCCCAAAAAACACATTTCACAACTTACATTTCGCCAAAATATTTCATAACTGAGCGGGTTATAAAGATTATAAGTCTTTAGCTGATTAGCCCCAGCAAGCTTTCCAAGATTACATTTTTGTTTGTTTGTTTGTTTTTTCAGAATCCCTATGCAGAAAATGAACGGAAAATTTACTCCCAGAACCGAGGAGTGGCTCATAACCTCCATAAGGCTTGTTGTAGTGTAGTGTGGACTGTAGCATTTTTATTTTGATTGTGTGCTGCAGTTTTTCACTTTGGCCCAGCTGACTCTTGAAAAAGAAATCTCTCTCAACAGATTGAAGAACCGTTAAAAAGATAAATACATTGGAATATTAATATTGGGTCTGTTTCAAATCAAAATGTCTGTTTTTAGGTTATAATAGCAGACTGTTTCCAAATTTTACAGTAAAAAATACAACTTTTTGTATTTTGGGCAAATTTAGAGGGCCGTATTTGGCCCCCGGGGCATAGTTTGGACATCCCTGCACCAGTTCAAGCTGGAATCAAACCACTGTCTTTAAAGTCGCTGGGCAAATAGTCAAACCACAAATAAGATCACTGTCTAAATTCCCCAAAATACATACTTTTACCCATATCTTGGTACACAACTGTTTGGATACACAACATGTTAGCACTTGTTGCGTCAAAACATACAAATGTCACTATAATATAATCATTTATCACATCATAGTACCTGGATACATCTTAATAACCTCTGTATATTTACTATTTGTGTAACTGAAATATTGTATCTACAGGATGTGACAACGCAATCCAAAACTCTATACATTACAGAAAAAGAGACATCACAAGTAGCTAATAAGAAGACACACCGCTCAAATGAATAGCACATGTGTTCTCACTCTACATTTTCAGACCGACTAACCCCATTATATTCCCCAGTCCGGCTCTTGCTTCGGTTCCCCTTCTGGTCAAACACACATTCAGGCCATTCAAATCCAAATAGCTTTATTATCCCGGCGCTCAGACAGACAGTTACGAGGCCCGGCCGTAAAACACCACTTGTTAGCGTTCGCATAACTGTCAACAAGTGAAAGACCTCTCATTGTCCAGACTGTGTAATCAAGACGGGCCCTACTGTGTCCCATTTTACAAGATGGCCCCGCCGCACAGACATGTTTATAAGGCCGCGGGGTTGTGAACACGCTTTGATTTATGCCGGACATTAAACAGTGGAGCTAGCGTAGCGCGCGGCTATCTCTTCCTCCTCCTCCGCTGCACTTTTGGTTTTTATGTTTCATTTTAACAGCTGTGTTTTATGGCGGACATAGGTCACTTTTAAACCATGTGCCATTTCTGCGTTGGGGGCGAGGCAAGGAAGGTGAGGTTAGTCATGGAAAAGGTGAGTTCAAGTTGTAGCTGATTGATTAGATAGCGTGTCTTGGAAAAAAATGTTTAATTTGGATTCTTACATGGACCAAAAGAGAAAACAAAACAATCACCGCTGCCAACTTTAAAGTCTATATGACAGGTTCTCATGTTTTCGAATTATGACTTTGTTTGAAAATAATAATAATGATATATAATAAATAAATAATAAAAGTTTAAAATGATAGGAAGTAGAGCTGAGTTCTAAAATGGAATCTCTCTGTGATGTCATCAAAAAGTGACCTACTGTTGAGAATAAAGATCATAGAACTATAATTAAACCTGGAAGATGAATCCAAAATGGCCGCCCTGTTTATCCCTATGGAGTGTGCTCATTGGCGCATGACCCCAAAAAAGTTTCTTACTTCCGCATTTACTTCCTGATACGGAGGCTGACATCTTTGTTTTACTTCCTGATACGGAGGCTGCCATCTTTGCTTTAGGGCGCCACGTGACGACAATCCCCCACTTCATATAAAAACGGTAATTTCGGTGATTTTAGAAACGGTAGAAAAGAACATTTCCTTCTGTTTTATTTAAATGCTGATAATAATTCAGTCCTGTCTGCAATTATAATGAGCAATTTTAGAAAAAGGCTGGTTCCAAGAGGCTGCAGTACCTCACACGGCCACAAATCAATCTGGGACCACAGACAGAGGGGGCGTGCCTTATCCAGTTCTTTTAATACATCCAAGATAAAGATCATGGATGTATTAAATGAACTGGATAAGGCACGCCCCCTCTGTCTGTGTCCCAGATTGATTAGAAAAAGGCCCAGCCTTAAGATGTATTTTATTTCATTTCAGACACTTTCAGAAGAATACAATTACAATCACACAAGCTAACTTAACACAAAAACTTGCAGCTGCGTGGTCGCTCACGTTGCTCAAAGCATCATGGGGGATTGTCGTCACGTGATGCTCCTAAAGCAAAGATGACAGCCTCCATATCAGGAAGTAAAAAAACTAGATGCTGTTGCAATAGCTGAAGCTATTGCGAGTGACTGCGCAATTGAATTCGTGTGATGTTGGTATGGTCCGGGATTCGAACCCACAACCTCCTTATTGGGAGGCAGAAGCTCTAGCCGCTCTGCCACCGTGCACCTGCCAAAAACAGTTCAAACAGCAACATTTCCTGTAGAGGACCAACAGAAAGGCTCCCACTGTAAGAGATAGGGAAAAATTGCTCGGCAAATTATGAAAAAACTACAAAAGGTACATGTACCAAAAGTAATAGCAGACATTAGGAGACTGGGAACTATTGAAAAATGCAAAAAAAATTAAAAGAATTGAAAAACTGTGGCCTGTGAAACGTGCCGAAAAACAGGAAAATACAAGAACAAATAGTGACTGCCTATGCATAGGCAGTCACTCAATGAAATGGAAAAAAATAAAAAATGTGCCAATGAGCACAAGCCATAGGGATAAATAGGGCGCCATTTTGAATTCATCCTCCAGGTTTAATAATGTTTTTTTTAATTATAGTGACAAAGATACAATTTGCATCAACTGACACATTTTTCTGACAGTTTAAATGGTCATTCCTCTAAATAAAGGTGTTATCAGGTATTATTATTTGTCATATTATACATATTGTGTATTTTTTATGGATTTTGGCCCTTGTTTTCAAAATGGTTGCTAGGTAACAGTTGTAGAATTACCTCTCTGTCATATCTGCTGCCCATTTCCAAACAGGAAGTAACATTATAAACATGAAAACTGTCCTAATGGGGACAAATGGGCTAAACATTTGCTTAAAAAAGAAAAAAAGATATCAGATCATCACTTATTAAAAGTTTAGTACAGTTTTCAATTATCAAATCAACATCCAAGTCTTTGTTATCTAAAGCGTGACATTCGTTTCTTCACATTGCGTTCTGAGAAATGTTCTTTGTGTTCTTTGCAGCCTAATGAGGATAACAATTGTGACTGGAGCATGCAGAGTGGAACTTATCAGAGCAGAGCCTTTTGTTTTTGTTCATTTCTAGCTGACAAAAAAACAGAGAAATGTAGGTATTGTTTTGGAATGGAGCGGGGTCTGAATCATAATCAAATCAAATTGCGAGTTAAACATTCCCGCCCACACAGACGCAACTTTACTTACAGAGAACGCCTCAGTTTTTCTATCTCCCGCACCTCCATCTGCGCACATGAAGGCTCAGACTCACAGGAATCCATTTATCTGACTGCGATAGGAATGTGAGATGTCTTCAGCTCTGCTCCGACAGGAAAAGGCCCCATCCCGCAATCTCCCACGATCTCCACCGTATAATCCCCTGAATTTGAGCGGCTGGCTGCCATGACGACATTAAAGTCTACCTCTACAGACTCGCGGGTTTTTGAAGAGTAAGAAAAGAGTTTTAAAGGTGCACTATGTGTCTCTGTAGATGTTATTGCAGAGCTTGGAATGTTCCACACTACAGCATTACTAATTTATCAGTGAAGACAATCAAGTTACACGATATTTTATTTTAATTAGGACAGTGCTTAAAAATTAATATGTCAGCAAGTAGCTTCAACATAAATAATGAGTTAGCATATAGCCCCTTTAAGAGTTTGTGAACAAAAACATTCTAAATTCAGAATGGAGGCAAAAGTTAAGTAATGTGATTTCACTGGAGAAACTGGGATTAAACAGTATAATAGGAAACATTTTGGAAAATGAAAAGCCTCAGACACATGTGAGTGACATCAGAGCTGCTTTGAACACATTTATTATTGTATTTTACATTATGTTTTGGGAAATTATGATAAACTCTTTGCATTTTTGATGAAGGAACAATCCAGATTTATGGGTTTCACTGGGAAAATACTCACAGAAATGTTGAACCCACAATAATTTTTCATTTTATCTAGAGATATATTAGATACTGTACCATAAATTTGATTATTTTGAAGCTAAAATACAATTTTGAGGCAAGAAAAAAAAAAAAAAACTGACCTTTCTACCCTGAAAATTCATATGTGTTGTTTTTTTCCAACACAAACACTTAAAACCAGTAGAATTTAGAGCTAATGTGTGGTAATCATTGAAAAATTACTGTCAACTTCATTTTGCCTCCAGTCGCCTCCTTTACAGAATTTAAAGGGTCTATTAGCTAAATGTATTTGTTGTCCTAAGGCAGGTAAAAACAGAAAAGTCTACCTGAAGGTTCTCATGTTTTCTAATTTTGATTTAGTTTGGTGAGATAGAGCTTGAGGTAAAAAGTTATTATAGTTTTACATCCGTGAGTTCTGAAACAGAATCCCTCCGTGATGTCATCAAAAAGTGACGTACCATTGAAAATACAAGGACAATTTACAGCTGCTGGCTCAATTGTCTGACAGTTTAACAAAATATAGGTATTATCTGCTATTATTTACAGTCAATTCCAAGCTATTGTGTAATTTATCTGGATGTTGGCCCTTGTTTTCAAAATGGTTGCTAAGTAACAGTTGTGGAATTACCTCTATGTCATATTTTTAATGTTATAAACTTTACAAAAACTGTCAAACTGGGGACAAATGGCAAAATGTTTAATAAAACCTGAAATATAATCATGTTCACTACGACTTAGTAAAATGTGTCGTTGAATCTGTCATATACAATTTAAACATTCAATTTATAACAGACACATAACTTCACATTCCAAGACATTAAACAATAAAAAACACAACTAATTTAATAAATGCAAGATATATTTAGTATTTTTAGTATTTAGCGGTTTAGTTGATTAACTCGTCGATGGTGTCTTAGTCGACCAAACTGCTATCTTAGTTACTAATTATTTTACTCCATTGTAGAGAAGGTTTCTTGGATTGTCATGTGGACGCTGTTTGAAGATCGAGACTGGATAGGAGCTGAAACGTCTCGATCTTCAAACAGCGTCCAGATGACAACCCCTGAAACCTTTTGTACGATGGAACACACCTGGACGAATGAGGGATTACGCTGACATATTTTACTGATATTATAAGCATTCTGGGGGGGAATCGAGTTTATTTGTCTTTTTTCACATGTAAATGCCAAGTTTGCAAGAACTTTTCTGCATAAATTGTTATTTTTTATGAAATCCAGTGAGCTGGTGGTCATCTGAGTGAAGTTTGGGTCAGATATTTGTTCTGATCATAGAGGTAACATAATAGTTTTGAGATATTGTCCCTTTTAATCGACTAATCAATGCAGTAGCTTGTCTTCAGACTGTGGAACATTCTTGAAAAAGCAGGTGATGGACCCATGTAAGAATAAACAGTTTACCATGTTGAATCCAAACAAAAGGTGTGATTAAAGGCACAATAGGAAACTTTTCTGGTGTCATAGTGCAGCTTTAAGACAAGTTTTATATTTTTGCAACAGTTAAACGGAAGGAGAAGATAAACAAACAAAGGCAAGTTCAACGACCGTCAAAAAGATTCCCACTTCTTTACAAAACAGTGACAAAGTCTTCAAAGTGTTTTCCCGAGCGTCTCTTCAAACCCTTTGTACTCGGCCCCCTTCATCGCGTGGCATATTTTCTTCCTCATAACGGTTATAATCAGGTCGCACACTTGTCCCCTCCAGCGCCCCCTGGCCTAATGAGCTGTGAATGACACGCCGAGGAGAACTGTCTGTCTTCATCTAAACCTCAGTGTCTCACTAACGGGAACAACAGCACAATATGAGAACATGTACATCTAGTATAATATTAAATCAAATCAGAATATTCATTGATAAAAAGAATAAAAGGCAAAACTAATGACACCTTCTTTGTGCCTCGTTTTTGTCTTTGGAGTTCTGAAGTGAAGTTAACCCGAACGCTAACCCAGTCCAGTTCTCTCTTGTCTAAATCTATTTTATGTTTGTTTTCTGCAGTTTAAGCTTTACTTTTTTCTTTTCCTTTGTTGCTCTGAAAGATGTAGCTTCTTGGCTAACAGTAGGGGGTAATAAAGGACGTTTTAGCCGTCACACAACGACTAATTTCACCCACACAAGCCTAAAAAACATATTATTCAAGAGGAAAAGGGAATAAACTGAGATTGATCTATGTATTACTGATAAAAATGTGCATAGTCTGATTTTCTACTCTTGTTTACTTGCTTTTATTCTTTTACATGCAGAAGTAAACTGCCTTGTTTTCTCCTGTCTTTTAGTCCGGGTTTAGAATCAGAATCGGTTTATTGCCATTGTCAGTGATCAAAAATTCACAAACATAGGAACTTGTGTCGGCGTAAGGTGCAACATAAAACAATGAATAAAATATAATAAAATATATAAAAGTGGCATGCATAAGATTAAGAATAAAATAGACTATGATAGGCTAAGACTATATACAGAATGTACAGTTGGCAGATGTGTGCAAATGGTGCAAATTGGTGGTTTGGTTTAGTTCCATGTTTTGTCCTTAATTATGATCTGATGTGTGAAAGTGTGAATGCACTCCTAGAAATATCCTCAAACAAGTCCACAAATCAATCTTTTCATTTAAAGGGGCATTGTGTAACATTTCTGGTGGAGAATCCGGCACCTAATTGTCTCCATGTAGATGTCACGGCTTCATCTGGATTGTTCCCCAGTATGGCATTAAACTAATCCAGCTTGCGTTTATTTAACATTCTAATAAAAGTAAAAACATCTCAATAAAGACAGACAGATGGCATATTCCCCACCAGAAAAGTTACATAGTGCACCTTTAAATACACAAGTTAAAGGACATATACTGTATTATAGATTGTTTGTATTTTTATTTTGCTTTAAACATGATCTTAAATACCTTTTCTTCGGCATCTCATGGTCTAGAAATTAAAATAAAGTATGTAATGAAAACAACACATGACTTTCCTCCATCTGAAGCGACGACATCATCGCATTCTAGAAAGTGAACGCAACCTGTCGTAATGAATGCAATTTGAGTCTGACGATAATTTAAAAACAGCACCGGAGACTTCCAAATCTCAACCTTTGATGGTATAAAACTGGGGAAATTGAAACCAAGTGTTTTCTGAGGCTCAGAGAAGGAGCAGAAAAGACGTACTTGTAAACAGGATTAACGAAACAAGCGTGAATGAAGCTAAATACAACTCCAGGTATGATCTGAGGAAGGAACAATGTAACGCCACAAAAGTAAAACTCAAAACAGTCAATTTTGCATAATATGTGTCTTTTAATATTCTAAACCATTGTTTCCCAACCAGGCGTACAGGGACCCCAAGGGGTACTTAAGGTATTACCAGGGGGTACTTGGAATAGTTTTAGGTTTTAAATAAAGATAAAATGTACTTTTTTCTGAATCATTAGTTGTAAATTTAGCATCTTTTCGGAGTATCTTAGACCATAAATATAATTAAAACAATACTATAATAATAACAATTGACTATATTCGACTTGTAAACCCATTTATTTGCCCAAAACTCAAGTTAAGGGGTACTCTGAGTGTGAAACAAAGCTTAGGGAGTACTCCAGGCAAAAAAGCTTGGGAACCACTGGTCTAAACTCAAGATATTTCACAGAGTAGTGAGCGGACTGTGCTGAAAGTGGTCGTCTTTGCTGTCGCGGCGGTCGATCCAGTCACGTTAATGAATGAAGTCACATGACACACGGTGCCATCAGCTCCATCCAGCGAGCGTGAATGAGGCGTCTGCCCTGTGTCACATCAGACCATCAACAGTGATTTAAATGAGCGCAGACAGAGGACGTGCGGCTGAGGACACCGATGTACACGCTCCTATGTGCCTTCAATGTAAAGAAGACACAGTGAGAGGTAACGTAGCCAGGAGGATGTTTTTCTGTTGTTATTATCACTTAGATAACGAGACCTGAAGCGCACAGACAGCAGATTTTCATGTTTTCTAATTATTACTTTGTTTGTTCGTAGTTTTACATCAGTGAAGTGAAGAAAAGTTGGAAATTACAAGAAGTAGCACTTAGCTTTAAAAGGAATCTCTATCAGAAAATTCAATCAAAAACATGAAAAAAACATGTTTCTTCTTTCTTAAAGTGCGTTTGACAGGTTTTGACTTCATTTAGTGTAT
Organism: Rhinogobius similis; assembly: GCA_019453435.1. Classification (NCBI taxonomy): domain Eukaryota; kingdom Metazoa; phylum Chordata; class Actinopteri; order Gobiiformes; family Gobiidae; genus Rhinogobius; species Rhinogobius similis. Next base: position 11,788,396 of record CM033633.1, on the reverse strand, counting down.
TAACACTTCTTGTAAAGATCAATGGTAATTTTACACCAATCAGGTCACTGTTTGTGGAGAAAAGTTGAAAAATATGTTGAAAATTACAGGAAGTAAACAAATGGAAGACATCACACCAGGGAGACAAAGATTATACATAATTTACACAAAATAAACTACTTTTTTGACCCTTTAAACTTTGATTCAACAAAATAAAGGTGTTCACATGTATTTTTATTTGTCAAATGAAAAAAATCTGTGACATTAGATGAGTTCTGGTGCACTGTACAGTGTGGTTGCTATGGTAATTTCCCAGTGTGATGTCACACATTTACAACTAGGAAGTAAAATTAAAACCCTTAAAAATAGCTAAACTGGGGTAAAATTTGTAATGATTTTAGAAAAATTTGAAATATATTTATCTTAACTGCATTTTAGTTAAATGAGTCCAACCTGTCAGAGGCTGTTTAAAGCTTCAATATTCTAGAAGAAAATCAAGCAGTTGTCGTGTTTATTTGTGTAAATTGGGCAAGATTTGGGCCATTTTGTCAGTATGATTGACTCTCACAAGTCGGGGGAAAGAACTGAAGCTGCTGCCCATTTTGCAGTTATAACAAAAAGTTACATAGTGCATCTTTAATTACGAGGATTGTATGAAAATCAGATGATATGTCAATTTATCTTAAATATTTGCACTCTTTGACTAAACATTACTACAGTAGATTTTTCTGTATTTTGTCCAAATCAAAAGAGCAACAGATTTGTGCAAAAAAGATGAATTACTGATCTTACATTATGAGTAAAAATGGTAAAGGTTTTCCAAAACGATTAGCTTTGAGATGGCAACAACAAGTCTTGCTGGTTAGGCATTTCATTATTGGTGACAATAAAAATGTAAAGCAGAACACACTTATGTTCACGTAAAATTATAAACCACCAAAATTGTTAAACCAGGGAAAACAAGGCGAGATGTTTTAACAAAATATTAAGGCCAATTATAGTCAGCAAAATTATTCTGAGTCTGACATATGTACTTTATCATCTTAGGTTACAAAACAAGCAACTTTAAAAGCTAGGAGCTATTGTTTTTAGCCTAAGCACTCCAGCACCAGTAAAATACCATTAATAAAAAAGTCAAAATGTCTGGAAAATATGGGACCTTTAATATTCAGGATCAATTTAAACTATTGTATTATTGTTGAAACTGTTGTTATAATGATTTATTGTAATGTAAACGTATAGCTCAGTGAATCTTGTATCTATTTCTCACTCAACTGGACTGTGAAAGTGTTCGGCGTGACGGTCCTGGAAGGTTTTGGAAAGTCCTTGAAAGTCGTGCAGAGTCCTGTGACGCCGCAGCCCCAAGAGAAATACAGCCGGGGCCGCGGGGTTAACAGCCTCTCAGTCAGCGGTCGGTAAAGATGTCCAAAGGCTGACCACAACAGAAAAAAAGAGGGGAAAAACCCGACACAAGTTCAAGTTTAGCGGCTGACAGTGGAATGAGGAGGGGCTGGACGAGCAAAGAAAAACGAAATGGAAGAATTGAAAAAGTTGTTCAAATCAAGTCTCGAAAGCATTCATATTTCATTAACTTTTAGTCAAAGGCAGCAATAATGATTGTTTCGGTAAATGATTCTTTAAGGATAGGCTTGTGAATATTAGATTGTTCTTATAATAACTTAATTATTTAGCTTTTTGTCTTTAATAAAACATGTCCAAAGACTCATTTCATAGTCCACAAATAGTTTATTAAGAATGATTCAGGCTATAATTCATGCTCTAATCCTAATTCCTTACACTTCCCTTCCCAATCCCTTAATTAAGTCATTTCTAAACCTGAATCATCTTAATAAAGGATTTGATCTTCACAAATTAAGTCTTTGTTCATGCTTTATTAAGGTTAATTAAGCTATTATAAAACATTACGCATTTTATTTTAAACAATTTCTGCATAGTTTAGTTGGAATTATTGACCAATTTAAGTCTTAAAACTTCTTCTCTCAACACTTGACATGTTTGTGAGTCTGTCCAGAATCCAGATGACATTTATTTAAAGCCTAAACTAATTGACGATCATTTCAATGACCGATAGTTGTGGATAAACACATTAGTTTCTATGTTTACAGGTATTACAGCAGTTTGTCTTCAAAATATGTTCAGATGAGTTTATTTTTGCCTCCACTGGCCAATAGTTGTACAATGATATGCTTAATTATCAGAAACATGCACCAGTGTCATAGCTTGTAAAGCCAACAAAATTGAATGAGAACTAATGAGGAAGTATAAGCACTAATTTTGTATTGTATGTGGTACTTTATATACATTTTGTTTTTAATTATTTAATATTTCTATTGGTTCTGTAATGGTTTTTTCCATTGGTTCTCAAAATACAATCAGAAAAGTAGGAAATGGATTGACATAAGTCTGTTTGTGCTGCTATATATGAATACATTTTACAAGAGTTAACATGGAGTGCATTTGGAACAGTGTAAAAACTACTAAAGACTTATTTTGACGCTAAATTGTTGTAAAATAATGCCGGGTTTTGACTATATTCGAGGACTGAACCATGCAATCAAAAGCAGAACATAATTAAATGCCACTTGTGCGAAAAGTACATGTTTTGTAACTTTTTATCTATTTATTTATCCAAAACACCCATTTCAAAAAGCTTTAAAACTTGAAATGTAAGCGTTGGTAGATTTAGTGTTCCATGTTTTGTCCGTTTGGTTCCCTTTGGTCTGGACAGCGGCCATTAGCGAGCGTTTAACACACAGTACATTGTATTTAGTGTCCTCATCCCAAACCCACAGGTCCACGCTGTTCTCCTCGCTCCCAAACGAGAGGCTAATGGAACGGGCCGAGCTAACTCCAGCGCGGGTCAAGATCGGAGCAAGTGTTCGGCGGAAAATGTTAAATTGCCCTTTTCTGTGCGGCTATGGAAATGTTTTTAGACAACTGCTTTAGACTTTTCTTCAATCGTATTGTAAAGGAGTTTTGGGTTTCAAATAGTTTGCAGAAATGGGCTTTTCACGCCATTGTTTGCTTAAACAGTCGTGATAGAATTGGTGTTGCTGGACAAGGGTAAACCAGGGCTAAACCAGGGCTAAATCAAGGCTAAACCAGGACCTAACCTGGGCTAAACCAGGGCTAAACCATGACTAAACCAGGGCTAATCCAGGGCTAAACCAGGACTAAACCAGGGCTAAACCAGGACTAAACCAGGGCTAAACCAGGGCTAAATCAAGGCTAAACCAGGGCTAAACTAGGGCTAAACCATGACTAAACCAGGGCTAAAGCAGGGCTAAACCATGACTAAACCAGGGCTAAACTAGGGCTAAACCATGACTAAACCAGGGCTAAACCATGACTAAACCAGGGCTAAACCAGGGCTAAACTAGGGCTAAACCATGACTAAACCAGGGCTAAACCAGGACTAAACCAGGGCTAAATCATGACTAAACCAGGGCTAAACCAGGGCTAAACCAGGACTAAACCAGGGCTAAACAGGACTAAACCAGGGCTAAACCAGGACTAAACCAGGGCTAAATCATGACTAAACCAGGGCTAAACCAGGACTAAACCAGGACTAAACCAGGGCTAAATCATTACTAACCAGGGCTAAACCAGGGCTAAACCAGGACTAAACCAGGGCTAAATCATGACTAAACCAGGGCTAAACCAGGACTAAACCAGGACTAAACCAGGGCTAAACCAGGACTAAACCAGGGCTAAACCATGACTAAACCAGGGCTAAACCGGGGCTAAACCATGATTAAATAAGGTCTAAACCAGGGCTAAATCACAACTAAATCAGAACTAAACCAGGGGTAAATTACAACTAAACCAGGGCTAAACCATGACTAAACCGGGGCTAAACCATGATTAAATAAGGTCTAAACCAGGGCTAAATCACAACTAAATCAGAACTAAACCAGGGGTAAATTACAACTAAACCATGACTAAACCAGGGGTAAATTACAACTAAACCAGGGCTAAACCAGGACTAAACCAGGGCTAAATCATGGCTAAACCAGGGCTAAACCAGGGCTAAACCATGATTAAATCAGGTCTAAACCAGGACTTAACCATAACTAAACCAGGGCTAAACCAGTACTAAACCGGGGCTAAACCATGACTAAATCAAGGCTTAACCAGAGCTTAACCAGGACTAAACCATGACCAAACCAGGGCTAAACAACAGCAAATCTATGACTAAACCAGGGCTAAACTATTGAATTGAGTGTTTTGTATTAATCTCTACTTTTTACCGTCTTGTTAAACCTGAATCCTTCTTCTCTCTCTAAAATCGATGTGTAGCTCCTCCTTAGCTAAAGCCTGGAGGCAAAGAGTCAAATAATATCTGAAGTTAAATCATGATACTAATGATCCATTCCATTATTTTAATCTCTCAGCAGTCCAGTCGATGTTCGCCCACTCACCATTAAGTGTGCCGTTTGATTCCTTCATTGACTCCGCACACATCCATTCTATCTGCAGCTCTAATTAGAAATCTTCAATATCAGCGCGTCGATAGTTCTTTCTCTCAAACACGCTAACGATACATGCTAACTAGCCACAGGAGAACACTTCAGCACGATATGTGAGTTAGCCCTATAGCCGCTCGCGTCAACGGGACAGGGAGGTTTTTCAGGAGCAGAACGATCAGACTGGGAATTAAAAGAGATCGAAGTCAGAAGATTAGAGGGAGACATGGACCGAGAGGGAAAACTAAAATATATAACAAAAGGAGGAATAAAAAAGAACATACAATGGTGTAAACAGAAACTACAGCTAAAACACAGCTAACAATTTACAATACAAATCTAAAACAACACAACTGAACTGGGACTAAACCAGGGCAAAAACCAGGACTGAATCAGTGCTAAACCAGGATTAAATCTGGTCTCAACCAGGGCTAAATTCGGATTAAACAAGGACTAGACCAGGAATAAACAAGGACTAATTCAAGACTAAATTACGACAAAACCAGGACTATAATCAGGCCTTAATCAACCAGAACTAACAGGAGAAGTGCTAAACCAGGACTAAATCATGGCAAAAATCAGGAGTAAAGCAGGGATGAATCAGGACTAAATCAGCACTAACCCAGGGCTAAATCAGGACTAGACCAGGACTAAACCCAGGACTATAATCAGGGACTACCAGAACTAACAGGATGAAATCGGGACTAAACTAAAGTGCTAAACTAGGCTAAACCAAGACTAAATCAAGGCTTAACCAGAACAAAATAAGGGTAAAAACCAGGACTGAATCAGTGCTAAACCAGGACAAAATCTGGACTCAACCAGGGCTAAATTCGGATTAAACAAGGACTAGACCAGGAATAAACAAGGACTAATTCAAGACTAAATTACGACAAAACCAAGACTATAATCAGGCCTTAATCAACCAAAACTAACAGGAGAAGTGCTAAACCAGGACTAAATCATGGCAAAAATCAGGACTAAACTAGGACTACGGTAAATCATGGCTAAACTATGACTAAACCCAGGACTATAATCAAGGGTTAACCAACTAGAACTAACAGAATGAAATCAGGACTAAACAAGTGCTAAACTAGGACCAAATAAAGGCTAAACCAAGACTAAATGAAGGCTTAACCAGAACTAAATCAGGGCAAAAACCAGGACTAAAGCAGGTCTGAATCAGGACTAAATCAGCAGTAAACCAGGGGCGAAATCAGGATTAAACCAGAACTAAATCATGGCTAAACTACGACTAAACCAGGACTAAATCAATGCTAAACCAGGACTAAACCAGAGCTAAAGTGAGATTAAACAAGGACTAGACCGGGAATAAACAAGGACTAATTCAAGACTAAATTACGACAAAACCAGGACTATAATCAGGCCTTAATCAACCAGAACTAAAAGAAGTGCTAAACCAGGACTAAATCATGGCAAAAATCATGACTAAACTAGGACTACAGTAAATCATGGCTAAACTACGACGAAACCAGGACTAAACCTGGACTAAACCAGGACTATAATCAGGGATTAACCAACCAGAACTAACAGAACGAAATCAGGACTAAACAAGTGCTAAACTAGGACCAAATAAAGGCTAAACCAAGACTAAATCAAGGCTTAACCAGAACTAAATCGGGGCAAAAACCAGGACTAAAGCAGGTCTGAATCAGGACTAAATCAGCACTAAACCAGGGCTAAACTTGGACTAAACCAAAAAAGGCTATAAAAAGGGCTAAACCAGGCCTAAATTAGGAGCCACGCTGACAGATAGTTGGTGATTGTCCTCTGAGTGAACGTCCCTTTGAGCTTCAGCCAAAAGCCTCATTATGGGACATTACTCCTGACACCAGCTGCTGTGGGACCAAGGACTGCAGCTTTGTCAATGATACAAAGAAATTAGAACAAATGCTGTTGATGTGGCACATCTTTTTTAGAGTGTATATCATTTAGTTTGTAAGAGACAGGTACAAACACAGAGAAGTGACATAAAATTGTGTAAAAAATAAGATATAGCACTCGGAAAGCTGTCTCATTTGTGCCAATTTTTAAATTAAGTGTGATTTTTTTCCATTTTGCTGATGTCCTTTGTTAGCTGAGTCGAGTTCTTAAGACTTTTGAGTCATTCATTTCATAATAATTACCTTTTTCTTACTGCCAGAAGTACATTTATTCCAAAGGTAAACATCATTTTTTCCATTGTTGGAGTTTTATGTCCCAGATACACTGTTGGTAATGCTTATTTAAAGAAAATTTCAGTGTAATGCTCAATAATATCCTCAAGTTTTTCAATTATTTTATCAATTAAGTGTAATTCTTGCCACTAATTATGCCACATAGAAGGAAATCTGTCCCTAATAGTGAAATAGCAGCATAAATCTGTCATTCTTAAACCAGAATTACATTTCCCCCCACAAATAAATACATAAGGTGAATAATTTAAAGGGATAGTTAGTATGGAAGTGTATAGTTTCATTATTTATTACAGGAGTGAACATATGCAAAGTCGCTCCTGCAAAACAAAATATCTGACTCAGAAACAGAAACTCCACTCTTTTGATTTAATGTTCTAATGCATACGCTTGTGTTATTCACTCCCGTGTTATTCACTCAGTCCCGTTCCCTCCCCACACTCCTCACATGTTCTCGCCTCTAATATCATAAAGCATATCTGCACTGGCCCATAAATCCACACGGGACGGCCCATGCGCAGATTGGTTCTGGTGGCTGCCCTCGCGCCTGCTGTTTTCAAGCTGCTCCTCAATCTCCCATCTGCATCAGGGACAACTAGAGACGACGCTGAGAAAACATACACAAGAGCTAATATCGCTTCAGTTTAGACGTGGGGGATGTATCGAAAAATGTATACTGCAATTATTTTGAGATATGAGCTGAATTACATGGAAAAGAGACAAAAAACATGTAATAGGGCTGGGTGATACGGTGATAAAAATGGAATCGTGAGCTATTTTTGTGAAATCGTCGTATCGTGATTCACTGTTTGTCTCTTTAATGCAGCTGTCTGTTCAAACACACTTTTTCTCCTGTTGTTTAGCCTCTGAAGCCTCTGAGCAGATGACTTTATTTACCTCTTAAAGACCAGAGCTGCACAATTAAACGAAAACGGCACAAAAACACAATTTTTAATGAATGCAACTAGCAAATCGCAAAGGCTGCAATAATTTCTTTACAAACAACAAAATGTGCTGTTTTGATTTGAATAAAAACTGTGAACACTGTAGTTTGGATTTGTACAAACATGGTATGATAAAAATCTGACAAAAGCGCGACCAAAAGCAATAAAAATGCGTTCAAGAGCAACAAAAACGCACCTACAAACAACAAACACGACTCAATGCACCAAAACATGAATAAAACTGACAAAAACGTGACTAAAAGCAACAAAGAAGCGACTACAAGTGACAAAAATATGATTAAAAGTGACATGCGTTTAAATATGACAAACACAACTGAACGTGACAAACACAAGACTGAAAGACAACAATTATGTTTAAAATGTGAATTTGAACAGAATCCTATTATTACAACATAAATCACAAATCTAATCACAATCTTACTGGTCAGAAAAATCCCAATTAGATATTTTTCCTAAATCTTGCTGCACTATTATAGACAATAGAAAAATACAAAGTGAACATGAATCGTGATAAAATCGAAATCATGATCTGGCTCCAAGTAAATTGTGATGATCATGTTTTGTCATATCACCCAGCTCTAATATATAATAGGGCTGTAAACCTTTAGTTTGTTTAGTCGATTAATCGGTTGATGGTGATTTTTAGTAGTCGACAAATCATTTTTATTACGATTACGATGAAATTATTTATGTGGCAAAAACGGGAAAATATGGAGTGAGTTAGCCGAAGATTTTGGAGTCTTACATATACATACTCTGTTTACTTGTACGTTTCTGTATAAATAGTTATTTTAGCATGAATTCTTGTGTAATAATGGTCTTTTGACTGCAGATGGCTCAGATACATGGAGATACTTTAAGTTTTCATATATTTTTGCCACACCCCCTTTTAGTCAATAATCTGTCGATAGGACAGGTCTTTAGTCGACCAAGAATTGCTTTAGACGACCACAGCCCTAGTATGTAATCTTACACACAGCTCTTTTGTGGTTAGTTTCATGGTCCATTAAAGCATCAATACCCAATTTTTTTTGCATGTAATAAAGTAAAATCTGTTTTGAAGTGCTGATATATTGTAAAAGCATCTATTTGCGTGAAAATTTGACCACAGCGCTTTCTCTGCTTCTACTTATAGACTATATAGAATGTGACATCATCAAAATTACAGAATGGAGGCGACTGGAGGCAAAATGAAGTTGACTGTAAATGTTTCAATGATTATCTCACATTAGATCTAAACTCTACTGGTTTTAAGTGTTTGTGTTGGAAAGAAGCAACATATTTGAATTTCCAGGGTAGAAAGGTCAGTTAGTTTGATACAAATACTATTTTCTAGCCTTAAAATTGCATTTTACCTTCGCAAGAATCTAATTTATGGTACAGTATCTAATATATCCCTAGATAAAATGAGAAATTATTGTGGACTCAACATTTCTGTGAGTATTTTTCCAGTAAAACCCATAAATCTGGATTGTTCCTTCATCAAAAATGCAAAGACTTTATCATAATTTGCTACAACATAATGTAAAATCCAATAATAAATGTCACATGTGTCTGAGGCTTTTACTTTTCCAAAAGCATCTACATTTTTCATATTTTGTGATATTCTGAGGTTAATCCCAGTTTCTCCAGTGAAATCACATTATGTTGCACTTCACTTTTGCCTCCGTTCTGAATTTAGCACGTTTTTGTTCACAAACTTTTAAAGGGTCAATAGAGCGTTTTATTCTATGAGAAGCTGAATACTAATGTTTGTTAGCTTTACTTTAAATCACAAATGTACATGTTGTTTATTTCTACTGTATATGTAGCCACTTCATCCACCGCAGAGAGAGAGAGAGACAGAGTTTGACGTCAGACACAGCGAGGATTTACGGATATTTGAGAGATGTTTGTTTATGAGGAAAAGGAGCAGCTCTGTCTTCATATCACGTCTGGTTCAGGTACTCCTCGAGCTACTGCGTGATTTATGAACGGGACAAATGTAATAATGTACAAATGATTAGGCAGAAAGAGAAAGAGAGTGAACAAAAGAAATGCAAAAAGTATCATACAACTTTGACACTGTGATTTAAATAAACTGACAAAATGGGATGAAATTAAGCTTCATTACAAAATCTAGATTAGTTGTACCTCTGTTTTAGTCCTGTGCAACTCATGCATATCTGTGAAAATGTCTGTACAATTAAAAAACCTTATGTAATTTCAGTAAACTCAGAGGTCCTTAAGGTCCCGTGTGATGCTCATGTCTGTCATTTTTAGTTCGTGCATTGACTTATATCGATTTAAAATGTCTGTGTTCGTTCTAATTCATATTATCATAAAATGTGATTATGCTTAATGTTTACGGGAAACTGCACTGTCAATGAGTTGTGTGTTTCGTCAAAATACTTGATGGCTGAACCTTAACTTAAGTGTTCTGTTTTTAGATTGTTAATGTTTGTATTTGTACTGCATTTTAAATTGTGAAATAGGACCCAAAAAGAATAGTCTGTGCTGCCGTAGAGACTAATCCTTAAATAAACAAATAAACAAATTAACTCGCCACGGAACCTTGTCCAATCTCCTAATCCAAATATTGTTTTTTTTGTTTTTGTTTTGTTTTTTACGTAAAATTAAAGTAAAAATCACAAAACAAACTTAGGTAAAGACCTGGAAGAACAATCCCATTTTCGAGGTAACTGAGACTCGTGCAGAACGGAGGCTCTTTTGCTAAACTTTGGGTGCTGAATGGATAAAAGAGAAGTGACGGGTGTTTCAATAGAAATCTGATCGTGTGGCTGTCATTCTGATCGCTACGACGAGGTAAAAAGAACGACTGCAACAGGTAACGCCACAAAACTCTTAAAACAAATCTAAAAGTGTTGAAAATAGACACAATAAACACTTGCAACATGGATTAATTAAAACGTTCTCGTCATATTAAATGTGTTTGAAACTCCACCATTTCCAGAATGAAGTCTGTAAAAACAAATGAAGTACTGAAATTGCCAAATGTGCAAATGCTGACAATAGAACACTTAAAAAAGCGCTTTGAGTGCCTCGAAGGTGGAAAAGTGCTGTATAAATATGTGACCATTTACCATTTACCGACGTCCTGGGGTAATTTCAATTTTATAGACGCCCTGAGGTTCAACTATTCCCGTGCGATTAGGGCTTAAGTTGAATGCAATAAAGTGTTTTTGACAATCACAGACTGTTCTGTTGGTCGTCTTGTTGTTTAAAAGTACACTGCACCACTTTTCTGTGGTACTGAGGGAACTGTTTCAGAGCCTGCGTCTGAGATGGTCAAAAAGGGCATCTTAGTGGGGGCCCCTTCAGGCTGGGGGCCCAAGGTTGTTGTGGTCTATTGCCTACACTAACAGCAACAAAAAATATTTCTAGATCATTTTAAATGACTTGAATTCAGGACATTAATCTTAATTTCAACTACTTTGAATAGTCAAGATACATATTCTTCATGGACCTAGATTATTTTACTTGTTTAAAGGTGTTTTTGACTTGTTACAGGTCATTTCTTCTAATTTCAAGCCAAATTGTTAGCCAATTTAAGCTAAATTATCTTATAACCAGTCAGAAATGTCTTGAAACCAGTGAAATTGTCTACGTCAAGTAAGTAATTAAATCTGTTTTGGTCAAAACTACTCAAAATAAGATTAATATTCTTAATTCAAGTCATTTTAAGCAATGCTCGAAATTGAATTTTTGCAGTGTAATAGTACGCTTCTGTGTGTTTCTATTCCTGTGTGAATAATGCGTGTCTTTGAGAATGTCCGTAAATATTCCCCCGTATTTTTCCTCCTGTATTTCAGCAAACTTAGAGGTCCTTGGGTCATTTTAGTCCCGTGCGATGTTCTCTAGAAGCTTATATCAATTTAAAATGCCTCAACGTTCATTTTACTTCAACCTAAATGACCTAAAAAACCTATTCTGTTGAAAACGCTTACAACATGGATTAATTAAACGGTTCTTGTCATATTAAATGTGTTTGAGAGTCCACCATTTACGGAATAAAGTCTGCAAAAACAAATGAATTACTGACATTGCTGATCTTGTGCAAATGCTAACAATAAAATGTCCTGGGGTAATTTCAATTTTACAGACGCCCTGAGGTACAATTAATCCCTTACGATTAAGATGAACGTATTAAAGCATATAATGAGATGTACTTATAACATATTGACTTTTACATTTTCGGTCTAAAATAATGGCGCATTTTCTCAAAGTCTTGTTTCTTTTTGTTTCTCTTATCGCAAGAATTTCAATAATTTGACTCAAGTAAAGAAAAGTTTGCCTTCTGGAATTAGCTTCTTGCCCCATAATATGTTTTCCCTTATTTTTAGTTTGCGAAACATCACCAAAGTTCAAACCGCTGATACCACAATGTGCAGTGACGCATGTGGGAAAAGCCGAAGAAAAACATTGCCAGAGTTGCATTCTTTGTGGAGGTGACATGGAGGATTGGTATGTAACCTTCTGTTCAACCTTTTCTGGGAACAAGATTTGTGTCGTCTTCCCAAAATGACTCCAAATTAGCCACATACGAGGCCCGTGTGTGTTCAGCTGTGGACAGTGTCAGGATCAGGCTGAGCTAACAACCGCCACGGCATCATAATCACCCCAGAGAAGGATGTTACAGATACACATTATCGGGAAATACTGAGCACTGCAACGATTCAGTGGTCCAATTAGGAAAAAAAGCACAGAAAAACAAGGTGAACGGACAAAACATGAGAACTCCAGTCAAGCCACACAGAAAATACACATGGACAGTTGTTATTACCTCCCAACGACACAATAGTTCGAGAAAACAAATGCAATATCATGTATAAAATCCCATGTTTGTCGTGAAACAAAACCTAAAACGGAAATAGCATTTAACACTCGAGAGAAAGAGTATAGAATTAAAAGCAGAAATTCCAATTTGAATGGATGCAATTATTAGCACATCGCAAAGGCTGCAATTTTTGAAGTGCAATAATTTCCTCCACAAACAACTAAATATCCTGTTTTATTCTGCATAAAAACGGCTAACCCTGTAGTTTAGATGTGTTAAAAACATTTGATAAAAACAGGACAAAAACATAACTAAAAGTGACAAAAAAATGTGACTAAAAGCAACATAACAGGCATCTAAAGGCATCTAAAAGCATCAAATCGTGACGAAAAGCTACAAACACGTGACTTAAAAAGTGTCTATAGGCAACAAAAATACAACTAAAAGTGACAAAAACTCAACTAAAACTGACAAACGTGTCTGAACATAACAAAAATGTGACTGAAAGCAACAAAAATGCGACTTAAAGCAACAAAAACGCTACTAGAAGTGACATAAATGTGTCTGGACGTATCAAAAATGCATCTAAAAGCGACAAAAACTAGACGTGACATAAATGTATCTGACCGTGACTAAAATCAACAAATATGCGACTAAAAGCATCAAAAACTGAACTGGAAGTGACATAAATGTGTCTGAACGTAACAAAATGTAACTAAAAGCAACAAAAATGTGATTAAAAGCGCTAAAAACACTACAAGAAGTGACATAAATGTGTCTGAACGCAACAAAAACGTGACTAAAAGCAACAAAAATGCGACTAAAAGCATCCTAAATGCAACTAAAAGCGACAAAAACACAACTAGAAGTGACATTAACGTGTCTGAACATGACAAATATGTGACTAAATGTAACAAAAATGTGACTAAAAGAGACAAAAACACAACTAAAGATGACAACATGTTTGAACTTGACAAAAATGTGACTAAAAGAAACAAAAATGCGACTTAAAGCAACAAAAACGCTACTAGAAGTGACATAAATGTGTCTGAACGTATCAAAAATGCAGCTAAAAGCGACAAAAACTAGACGTGACATAAATGTAACTGACCGTGACAAAAACTTGACTAAAATCAACAAATATGCGACTAAAATGACTAAGTGACATAAATGTGTCTGAACGTAACAAAATGTGACTAAAAGCAAGAAAAATGTGATTAAAAGCGCCAAAAACACAACTAGAAGTGACATAAACGAGTCTGAACGCAACAAAAACGTGACCAAAAAGCAATCGACAAATACTTTTCTAGTGGAGGGGGCGCCACATGTTTGTCTTCGTGTGGATGTTTTTGCTTTGCCTGGAATGAACAGTATGGCATTAAATTGATCTATCTTCAAGGAAACAAACAAGTCTATGCCCGGGGAAACTGGTGAGTAATTTACACGAAAAGTTACACAGTACAGTTTTAATTTACCTCCAATCCCATATCTTTAGTCCTTAATCTTGCCGTTAGCAGCTGTGAGGACGACCAGAGTGAAAGCCGGCGCAGGTGAAGGAGGCAGCGCTCCACCAGGCCTCTATAAAACGTTCATCCATCACAGGCGCTAATCTCCGCTCCAGTCTGACACTTTGATTGTCCCGGGCTCTCTGTCCCACTGCCTCCATACAAAAGACCTCTCCGCCGAATCTACAGCCGCTCAAGAAAAGCAATGCAAAAAAAGACCTCTAATCTGTCGGACATCAGGGCCCCGTGGAGCAGGGGAACAGGAGCAGAGCGAAGTGTGCGTTTGGGTGACATTCTGTGGGATTTCTTTAGAGAAAAATGCAAAGCTGGAGGTTGAAGTTAAGTCGACAAAGACAGGGAAAGTCAAAAATTAGAGCTCAAGGTGAATTGTGATTGTTGGGAGCGAATAAAAGTAGCTCAAGCATGAAAAGGAACTTGGAAAAAAGTATATGGATTGACATTTTGTACTTTTTCTTTGTCGTTGACTGGTGTAAAAGTTTAAGGTTGCAATAAAAACAAGAAACAGAACTAAACCAAGACTAAACTCGGACTAAAGGTGCGTTTGGTCTTGTACATTCACCCCATCAAGATTGGGAAGAAACCAAGACTAAACCCAAAACTAAACCTGAACTATATCAGGACAAAACAAGAACTAGAACAGGACCAAACCAAGTACAAGTCAGGACTAAACTGGGCTCAATTTAGGGCCAAATGATGAAAAATTTGAACACACCCAAAACATTTTTAAACCAGGTCTGAACTAGGACTAAACCGGGACAAAAAACAGGACTAAAATAAGGATGAAACTACACCTAAACCAGGACCAAACCAGGACTAAACTGGGACAGGACACCAGATCTAAACCAGGACCAAAACAAGACTGATCCATTGCTAAACAAACACTAATCTAGAAAAAAACAGGACTAAACCAGGACTGAACCAGGCCTTAAACAGTTCTAAACCAGAACCAAAAAAAGACTAATCCGGGACACTTAACAGAGGATTTAACAAGGATTAAACAAAGACTAAACTAGGACTAAACCAGAACAAAAACCAGGACCGAAAACAGGTCTAAACTAGGGGCAAATCAAGATGAATCCATCGCCAAACAAAGACTAATCCAGACCAACAAACAGGACTAAACCAGAGGCCTGTACAACGAGCTGGATTAGTGGGTTAGTGAGGCAACTTTGGGGTTAAATCTGGTGTGACGGCACAACAAATCTAGTTCACATCGTACCAGAGTAAATCTCTATGGCAACAAGCCACAAACTCCTAACCTGCTCCAGACCAGGTTAAAGTCCATATGAAGGTTCTCTTTTTTCTCTAATATTAACTTTGTTTGGTGGGAGGGCACCTGAGTTAAATATTTATCATATAGTTGACATTTGAAGAAAATTTGAAAAATGTAAGTTTAAAATAACAGGAAGTAATGCCGAGTTCTAAAATGGAATCCCTCTGTGATGTCTTCAAAAAGCGACGTACACCTGAGAATAAATAGACAATTAACACTCAACTGACACATCTTTCTGACAGTTTAAATGCTCATTAAACAAAATAAAGGTGTATCAGGTATTATAATTTGTAAAATTATAACTATTGTGTAATTTATATGGATTTTGGCCCTTGTTTTCAAAATGGTTGCTAGGAAACAGTTGTGCAATTACCTCTATGTATGTTATATTTGCTGCCCATGTCCAACCAGGAAGTAACATTATACACATTACGAAAATAGACAAACTGGGGAAAAACAGGAAAATGCTTCGTAAAATCTTAAATATAATCATGTTCACTATATTTTAGTGAATTGTGGCGTCTAACGTCATACAGACTTTAAGTTCCTGGCAGCTCAAACAGCACATGCGGCTGACCAATCAGATCTCACCATCACTATGACGTCACCTTTCCTCCAGAATCCTGTCGATCTGAGCGCACGGATTGTACAAGGAGCAACAAAACACGTTAGATTTCCCAGAGGATTATCTTTTTGAGAGGAACCAAACTCCGCCCCTTTATGTGAACGTGCACCGCGTCATTCTTATCTTCACAGAGCGAGATGTGAACCCGCTTATCCAGAGACGCTTATGTCTCGGTCAGTCAATCCAGCAAAGATGTATTTATCCAGGATCAGTTCAGCCAGCTTCGTCGTACAGGCCTCAAGACTAAACCAGTGCTAAACCAGGATTATATCATGAATAAACCAGGACCAGGACAAAAACCAGGACAAAATCCAGACTCAACCAGTACTGAATCAGGATTATATATGAACTAAACCATGCAGGACCAAATCAAAACTTAACAGAGATCAAACAAAGACTAAAAGAGGACTAAACCAGGACTGAACCAGGGCTAAAAAGGGTATAAACCAGAACCAAAGTAGGACTAAACTGGGAAAAAACCAAATCAAGATTAATCAATTGTAAAAATAAAGACTAATAGAGACTAATCCAGACTATGAAACAAGACTAAACCAGTGATAAACCAGTACTAAACCAGTATTATAACATGACTAAAAAAGGTCAAAACCAAGACAAAACCAGGACAAAAACCAGGACTAAACCCAGACTCAACCAGCACTAAACCAGGATTATATATGAACTAAACCATGCAGGATCAAACCAAGACTTAACAGAGATCAAACAAAGATTAAAATAGTACTAAACCAGAACTAAAACCAGAATCAAAGTAGAACTAAACCGGCAAAAAAAAAAAATCAAGATTAATCAATTGTGAAATAAAGACTAATACAGACCATGAAACAACACTAAACCAGTGATAAACCAGTACTAAACCAGTATTATGCCATGAATAAAAAAGGACCAAACCAAGACAAAACCAGGACTAAACCTTTACTGACCTGTGCAACCAAACCATCCCACTTTTTGCACTTCAAACCCGAACACAGACCTATTATTTCCAGAAAAAACACAACAAAATAAGCCACAACATCTCGCCCATCTATCAAGTTTATATCTATATTTTACTTCACAGCAGATGCACTTTCTCTGAATCCTATTTTTCATCCCAGCACGTCGGCGGTGGCCATATCAACAAGCCCATTTGAAAATAAACACTGCAATTTGTGCTCGTGTTTACCTTCCATTGTAGAGCTCCTATCTGCCTCTGCCCTGATCATTTCATGCCACAGCGAGGCCTGTTTTTTTTTGTGTGTGTGGTTTTTTTACAGATGTTAGCGGATAGCACGTAGCACACCTGCATTTGTCCTCACTGTATTTCCTATCTTGTACCCGCGTGGCTTGTTTTGCTTTACGGAGACGGGCTTCTGACCTGCTCAATGTCAAGTGGAGAGTTTTATTGCACTGAGAGGAATATATTTTGTGATTGTGGGTGATATAACAGCGGAGTATGTGTGCGTATGGTATAAAGGGGCTTGTTAAAGTCAATGGAGGCTGTAGTAATAAGGCTGAAGGGAGTAATGACGATGTTGCTGCTGCTCGAACTGTGTAAGCCAGTTTGTATACGATACATGTGAGAGAATAACAGGCTGATATCTCAAGTCAGTCCTTAAAGCTAGGGGTCTTGACTATTTTTTCTTGTAAATTGTTTATTTTTTGGTTTTCCCCCAAAGAGTATAGTGTAAGAGCAGCACTTTCTGACAAAAATGAGATCACTGTGTGCTGTCTGCAGCTAATAATAAAGTATTTTATGTCTCATCAACCCAGAAATAAGAGCTGAAAGCAGCGTTCTGATTGGCTGTGCTTGGGGCGGTTGAAGAGTTTCACTTTGCTGTCTGAAAAAAGATGTTCAAAAGCTGATTCTCGCACCTGAATGTGCCAAAGGGTTTTATGGTGTGAAAATTATGTACAACCGCTTTAACATATGATATTTGTTTGTCCAATTCAAAATCAATGTCTTTTCTGCCATAAAAGTCATGTAAAGTAATCACATTTTACAGTTTTGTTTGTTTTTTGCATGTTACAAAGCTGAAATACATTGAAAAATGTGTATTCTTGATTTAAGGTTCAAAGATTAACAGCAGGTGGCAAACCATCCACCAAAATAGTTATGCATCTTTAAAGATTCAAGATCCTTTATTCATAAAATCATTTTTTAAAAATCTCTTAGACACAGAACTAACAAAAAAAAGTATTAACTTTGCAAAGAAGTTCAAGACACCCTATCAGTGGTAGAATCGTTTTAAACTTTCAATCCCATTCATTGTAATGAGGCAGCGAAATAAAAAAGCGCAGTGCAGACAAAAGGTTGTTGTTTATATGTTTGTTACGATGGCCAATTAGTAATAAGAGTCATTGTTTAACTTCCAACTCTATTTTCGAAATTCCACTAGTTTAATTGGGATTTGTGGCTCTTGATTAAACAAAACTATAATTTCTGTTGCCATACTGTTAGATATTACGTGGTTGTTAGCATATGTGCTAATGATGGCGCTAATTGCCGAGTTGAGAAACTGCGATACGTGCTAATGTTTTCTAACGAGGCTCTGTGGTGTGTGTTGCGAAGCAGACTGAACTTATCCTGGGTAAGTGAGGCATTTCCTCATCCTCAGCTGCTCTGTCTCACACTGACTGCTCACTCCACTGGATTCTTGTCTCTGATTGATCAAAGAGTTGTCTTCTTATCTTATTCTGCAAATTAATCTGGTCCGGCGCTAATGCTAAGTCTCAAAATGACAATGCATTTAGAGCAAACTCATCTGCACCAGGCTTTAGAATGTAGGCGTTCTGTTTGCAAACAATGGAAAGGTCAATAAAAACTGCTCTAAAGGTAAAAAAAAGATGCTAAAAATGCTACAAAAGGTGAGTTTAGGGCGATTTACTTTTAATAACCCGTATCATTGTAATTGTAAGGTGAGCTTTCTCTAAATATGCTGTTTATCCGGAGTGTGATGTGCCATGTAAACGTTGTCATTAACTTCTTAACAGCCTACATTTCCTTTCCGAATGCCTATAATTTTTATATTAACATTTGATATAATTATTATGCAGTGGAATCTGTGTTGGTCTTGTTTAAAGTCGCTCAAAAATAAACACTTTGAGCTTCCTCTGTGAGTGGTTGACTCATCCACTCTTGCCTCATTTGCATAAAACTGGGATAATTTTAGCGACATAACATTGTGAGTCATCCAAAAACATTATAAAATCGGCTTTGTTTGGTTCCATGACAGTTAATTTACAAGGCAGCGTGAAGGCACAGTGGTTAACATTCTTGCTCTGAAGTCAGACAGTTCAATTGCCGGAGAATCTGGCTCATTTTGCATGTTCTCCCTGTGTTCGTGTGGCTTTTCTCTCAATGATTTGATTTTCTGACCACTCTAAAAATGCACAATAGTCTCGGTACTCCTGACCATGAACTCAGAGCTTGAGACCTTGCGAGTACAACTGTTCCAGACAATACGGGTGGGTAATATTGACAAACAAACAAATCCTCGAAAACCCTGGAAACAAACTTTTTGAGGACCCACACTGCATGTTCTCGTTATAAAAAATACACAATGCAGACTTTTAAAGAGCTCCTTGTAGTAACTAAGTGCCTTTACTCCCAGTCCAACGCCTCTGAAAACAATAGTCAGCTCATTTTTGGCACATTTTTTGTATTTTATCCCAAATGTCGTACATTGTGTGTATCTTGTACAGAATGTATGAGGTCATATCGCCTGGAGAATTCCTGATTTCATCTCTGATCTGGAGCAAAGCAGGGTTTGGCCTGGTTAGTACATGGATGGGAAACTGCAGGAAAAAACAGGTATCGCAGTGTGTCAGCTGTGGCCTTTGTGCAAACTGTTGTTGTGTCCTTAGGCAAGACACGTCACCTTGCCTTTTATGAATGTGTGAGTGAGTGAGTGAGTGAGTGAGTGAGTGAGTGAGTGAGTGGTTGGTGGTGCACGTCCTTCAGTTTACACCAGCCCTGGTTTGAGAACTAGCTAAACACCATTGAGTTTTGGAGCACAGAGTAAATAAAGTGCTTTGGTTGAATTGAAATAATAAATAATAATAGCACTTTTTAAATAACACACAGTTCAATCAGTAGTTGTATTGTTTGTAGTGGTAATGGTTGTATTAGAATGCATCACAAAATGTGGAATCATCACCACAGACCTTTGTACTTGACCTTGACCTTCACCTTATTCCGGAAGTTTCCGTGCCGTGCCGCCAACTTTTTCCGTTGTAGTTTGCACGGGGCAGACGAGCTCAACGGAAAAGTTGTATATGGACTAAAAAGACGTTTTCAGGTCGCCCAGGAAATCAGTGCCTTGCTGAGTTGTTTTTGCACAAGTTCATTAAACATTTTTCACAAATCAATCTACTTTATATAATGTTTTAGCGAGAGACTTTTCCCTCAATCGCCATTTGCACAAACACGTTAGCGTCAAACCGGAAGTGCCTTTACTACAAGAGTGCGGATCATAGACATAAGTGTTGTTTAAGTCTAATGTTGTCATATGTCATTTGTATGGAATGTGTGTTTATGTGTTGTTTTTTGTCCTGATCTGCCAGGGACTACAGATGGAAAGTAGCCGATGGCTAACTCTGGCTTATTTACATTCTATGTTCATCAATATGCACTGTCCCTTTTAAATAAATAAATCTAAATAAATCTAAATAAAAAGAGGTAAAAGTGGGCGGGGCAGAATAAGGTGAATACATTTTTAAAATAGATTTTTAAATTAATGTTTAAAAACACATCCTGGGCATGTATAGTGGTGGTCACATATATTGCCTCTAACCTGTTGTAATTCATTGAAGCAGCCCGAGAGTTGAATGAAGAGGCTGGAGTTCTAACGCAGAAGAAATTTATTTCCATCAGTACGTGACGTGGAGACATGAACCCTAAGACAATGCGACTGTGTGCATTCCAGTCTAGTTCAGTTGTGTCTGGCTAAGCTTCCACTGTTCGGAGTAATGCACCTCTGAAGACAGTATTTCAAACATAATCCTCCAAGATTAATCAAGGTGGATTGGATTTTTTCCAAATCTGATCAGAATTTTCAGATTTTTTGCTCATTTGGAAATACTGACGTGGGTCAGATTTACATCAAGGACAACAAATCTCAACCATAACCTTTTATTCGTTGTATTTTGCAGCTTTAACCCCTCAAACATGTTTGTAAATGGAACTTCAACATGATCTTATTTCTGCCTTTGCTCAGAGAAGAGCTGGAGAAGGCCTGGAAGGTGAAGGCCAAGGTGGTGCCCGTGGTGATCGGAGCACTTGGGGCAGTGACCCCCAAACTGGAGGAGTGGTTACAACAGATCCCTGGAGGAACATCAGACATCTCAGTCCAGAAGAGCGCAGTGCTAGGAACAGCTAAGATACTGCGCCGAACCCTCAAGCTCCCTGGCCTCTGGTAGAGGACCCGAGCTCAGAGATGGATGTGACCACCCGTGGAGGGTGAGCAGGGAATTTATATTCGCCCTGCCAGTGATCAGATGCCCTGTGGGCATAATAAGGTGGCCAAAGGAAGAGATACAGACCACAGCCGTTATGACACGAAAGCTCCTTACCATGCATCCCAAATCCAGCACCCTGAGACGGTACACTGAGACGGTACACTGGCCGTAAGGAAGGAGGCTGTGGACTGGTGAGCGTGAGAGCCACTATCCAGGATGAAACATCCAGGATCCATACATCAAGAATAAGGCCCCAGATGATGATGAGCTCAATGAATGTCTCAGGCAACGGGGAACAGAGGATGAGGTGCCAGAGGAGAGACCATCATGGGAGGACAATCCCCTACATGGGATGTACCACCGGAACATAACTAAAGTGGCTGATATGAAGGCAAGGCAAGGCAAGGCAAGTTTATTTGTAGAGCACAATTCGTACACAGGGCAATTCAAAGTGCTTTACATAAACAGGAAAAGTTGCATTAAAATCACAAAACACAAAAAGACACACAGAATCATTTTAAAATCATTTTAAAATAAAGTGCTTTAAAAGAGAAGAGTGTAGATAGATCTTTCAGTCGTATGCACGTCTAAAGAGAACTGTTTTTAGCCTGGATTTAAACATTGTCAGAGTGGAGGCCTGTCTCACATCTTCAGGGAGACTGTTCCAGATTTTAGCTGCAAAAAACTGAAATGCTGATGCCCCATGTTTAGTCCTGACTCTAGGCACCTGCAGGAGGCCGGTCCATGTTTAGTCCTGACTCTAGGCACCAGCAGGAGGCCGGTCCCTGAGGTCCTCAGATTGCGAGATGGTTCATATGGCACTAACATGTCAGAGATGTACTTTGGTGCTTGGCCGTGGAGAGACTTGAACACAAGCAGAGCTGCTTTAAAGTCAATTCTCTGAGCCACAGGAAGCCAGTGCAGAGACCTGAGCACAGGACTAATGTGATCGTACTTCCTGGTTCTTGTCAGGACCCGAGCAGCAGCATTCTGGATGTACTGCAGCTGTTTTACAGCTCGTTTGGAGAGGCCAGTGAACAGGCCATTGCAGTAGTCTAACCTACTGGAGATAAATACATGGATAAGTCTCTCCAAGTCTGGTTTAGACACTATACCTTTAATTTTGGCAATGTTTTTTAGGTGGTAAAAGGCTGTTGATGTTATTGATTTGATGTGGCTGTTAAATTTCAGGTCTGAGTCCATTATTACCCCCAGATTTCTAACTTGATTTGTCGGTTTTAGAGCGAGAGACTGGAGGTGACTGCTGACACTTTCTCTCTGTTTCTGCGGCCCAAAGACGATGATTTCAGTCTTGTCTGAGTTTAGCTGAAGAAAATTGTTTTGCATCCACAAGCTGATCTGTTGGATGCAGTGACAGAGTGAATCCACTGGTCCATATTCACCACCGTCAGTGAGACATAGATCTGAGTGTCATCTGCGTAGTTGTGATAAGACACATTTGTGCTGCGTATTAACTGACCTAAGGGCAGCATAGAGAGGTTGAACAGAAGGGGTCCCAGGATTGACCCTTGGGGCACCCCACAGGTCAAGCTCACGTGGTCTGAGACACAGTTACCAATCTCAACAAAGTACTCCCTGTCCTCAAGGTAGGACTTCAGCCAATTTAGGGCAGTGCCAGTGATGCCCACCCAGTCCTCTAGTCTCTGTAGGAGGATCCCATGATCGACAGTGTCAAAAGCAGCGCTCAGATCTAACAGAATTAAGACTGAGGCTTTGCCCGCGTCAGTGTTCAGGCGGATGTCATTTGTCACCTTGATAAGGGCAGTCTCAGTGCTGTGATGAGGTCTAAAACCTGACTGGAAAACATCAAATGAGTTGTTTATTAGGAGGAAGTCTTAACAAGACATCCTAACAGTGACTAGAGCTGGACTGAAGGAACGCACAGAGGCTCATCGTGGAGCAGGAGCAGGCCCTGAGCACCAGAGCGACAGAGGCCCAGATCTACCAGAGAAGACCCAGGGTGTAGCTCCTGAGTCCAGCACAGAACTGTGTGAGATGCTGCAGGGAAAGCAGACCAAGAACAGCAGAACCAAGAGGCTGGCACAGTGAACAGAAACATGGACTGGAAACCCCAAGGTCCAAATGGGAAACACCTCCACAGGTGGTAGAGAATGAGCGAGTGAAGATCCTGTGGGACGTCCAGACACAGATGGACAGATGATAATGACAAACCAAGCAGACGTCACGTGGTGGATAAAGAGCAGAGGAAGGCTGTTGTGGTTGACGTGGCGATACCAAGTGATGGCAACATCAGGAGAAAGGAACACGAGAAACTAGAGAAATACCAAGGGCTCAGAGAAGAGCTGGAGAAGGTCTGAAGGTGAAGGCCACAGTGGAGCCCGTGGTGATCGGAGCACTCAGGGCAGTGGCCCCCAATCGTCATCGTTTTATCAATCGAAGTTGAATTTAAAGTGATCCGTGTAGGTTTCAGTGATTATTATTCTCCAATAATTCCTGTTTTCACGCACTGTTCTCTACTTGTTTAGTTCAGATTTTATTATATTTTTTGCATAAAAACGATTCACGCCTGGATTCAGCAGCACGCAATGCCCTTTTGGCACAAATATGTAGATTTTTTTCAATATTGTGATCTAAAATGCCATGTAAATGTAATATGTAAATAAGTGTGAAACGTAATAACATGTCATCTTTAAAAAATATTTAACGGAAATTAAAATCTGATAAATACTTTGTTTTGCACAAGGGTGTCTAAATTATGGGCCCTTTGACCAATTTTTGTTGGCTCTCAGGCTTCATGCTAAATTGGCCCAAATAACCAGTACATTTGACTGACAAATTCTGCTATCTAATCATCATTTTTATATGATACAGACCTGAATTAATGTTCCAAGCCTTACTCAAGATCTTGAATGACATTTTGAATGATTCACTTAATTCATTCATGTCATCTGTGGCCCTCAGCTCTGTAAATGAATCGAGAGGCAGCTTATAAATCCTCCAAATACTGGCAACGAGCTGAAGTTCCTACCTGTCCCACAAAATTAAAAACAGACAAAAAACAATGATATTAATCTAATATTAAACCTTATCCAGGTCAGTGACATGTCTGATTTAGTAACACGTAATTTCTCAATGTCAAACAACACAGAGCTGCCAAAATACTCCTCCAATTAGTACAATATTGGCTGTGTGGCTTTTATCTTATGGTCTCTCACAAATCAATGGGAAACACTCATGATTTTGTTTTCAGCTCAGCGTCTATTTCTCTCCCAACTTTTAAAAACAGAAGTGTGGTGTGCGAACAATTCAGCACGACACTGAGAGGTAACAGCAGCTGATTGTTTTCAGATATTACAAAGTGCTGTTGTCCTTCTCTCAGACGACGACGGGAGCGAATAATATTGAGAAAATAACCCAAAGTGAAATACAAATGCTGAACGTGACCATTTTATCAGGTGTCAAATCAAGCCACAAAATCAGGAAATTGACTACATGGCAATTTCCCGCAAGTCAGGCCAAGTACCATCAAACCGCAATGAATTATGGGTAAGCTAGCACATAGCATAATACTAAACCAATGTGGATTTTTGAGATGATAAAGCAAATATATTCTAAAAGCATCTATTGGGGTGAAAAAAAAAAGAATTGCAGTGTGCTATCTGCATCTAATTACAGATCATTTTAAACTACGCAAAGCAGGAAGTGCGTTGTTAGCATGCTAGTTGTTGTTAGCTTTACTATGAAGGTAAAACTCGCTTTGGGCTCAGAAAATTGTGAAAAATGTTTATAAACTTGTCTTTAGTGAATGCTTAAACGACAAATATTATGCTAAATTTACTTTTTTGAGCTTTTAACAATGTTCTAACATTGTTCCATCATCAAAAACACACCTGGAGTAGCCTTTAGCTTCATTTACGCTTGTTTGATGAATCCTGGTTTGAAAATCCTGGTTTAAAAATCTCCCTACGTCCATCAAAAACACGTTCTGAATTCCTTCAATGTGTGACGTTTTTGAATAACAGACGTCACTTATCTAAGAATCTTCTGCTGTTTTAAGTCCTTAAATCATCACCAGACTCGCTCTGAGCATTTCTGCCTCTAATCACAATCATTGCAACTGCGTCAAATCTCTGGACAGCTGCATTAAAAACATTGTGGATGTACAAATATGTGTAATTGCCTCTGCAGCCAGTAGATGGAGCCACAGTGAAGTCAATATGGCATTTTAGTTCTAAGTAAAGACTCTCAAAAGCAGGTTTAAAGGCCAATAACGATACAAATAGCACATAATATTTGTCCTTTAATTGTTCAGAATGCATTAGGAAAGTGAAGAATATGTGGACTGCTGCAAAGAGTTTGAAATTAACTAGTTTTGTTTATCAAGTTTTTTAAGATCGTAAAACTCCGGTTCTTATTTAGTTCCAGTGAGTTTAACAAGAAAATATATCTACGCTGGCCAAATAAGGCTAAATAACTAACTAAACTAATTCAATAGTTACTTTATCTGTAATTTGTAAATTTCACAGCTCATGAACACAGTTACTAAAGCAATTATTTTGAGGAGAAGGAGCTGGTAGCTGAAACTAATTGCTTTTTTTAGGAACTTGCCCAACACTGCCTTTAACAACAGTAATTTATACATTATAGGCCGATAGGATGTTGTAATGACGTGAAATCCAACCACATAAAAGTAAGAAAACCAAACAGCAATGGACAGCTCTGGTAAATGCTGCAATCAGACATTCATCATAATCGATGTTGGAACACTCTAAGTAAGTCATTAGCTTCTGGAAATCTCCATAGGTTCACAAAAGAGGTTTTGCAAAGACATTCTTTTATTTGAAGTGGGAGAATAACGCCAGGACAGCTAATAAAATGTGTTTGTTTGCTTTTAATTTGCCTATTTTTTGGCCGTGGAGCTTTTGTTTTGCTCAAATCAACTTTATAGGGCAAAATATAAACTGAAAGTGGTTTAGTTGTTGCTCCGACTGTGAGGAGCTTAGTTACCTTGTTTGCTAATGGCAGTTGGAGATAAAGGACAGTTCAACTGTTAATTTACTCAACACTTGGACTCAGAAACATGTTATTTAAGGGGAGAAATGTAATGAGTTCAACTGTGTGTGATCATAAAGTGTGTATCAGTGATAAATGTGAGCGTAGAGCAGTGTTCCTGTTGTTTATCTGGTTTTCTGCTTTCTGTTTACTTGATTTTCTTTTTTCAGATGTCAGGTACAAACTAAATATTAAGCAGAATTGGAGACTTTTAAATTTGTTATGCGACTTTTTCACATTTTCGTTGTTTTTTGAACTTTTACAGAAGAAAAGTCATCCCTCACCATTGACTCTCATGCGTTTTTGCCACTCACTGCTACATCAATTCAGAATGCTGTGACGTCATTTGCATAACCTCTATAAAAGTGACCTGGAAATCATTTAGGACGACACAATTTAAACTCTAAAGCACTGGTTCCCAACCTTTTTGTCAAGAGTACCCCCTAAGTTTTGTCTCACACTTAGAGTACCCCCTTAAATTGATTTCGTAGTCACATTTTGTCAATTATTACTATGATCTATATAGTTTTAATATGATTTATGGTCCAATATACTCTGTAAAGATGCTAAATTTACAACTAATAACTTTTTAATTCAGATAGAAGTACATTTCATCTTCTTTTAAAACCTGAAACCATTCCAAGTACCCCCTGGTAATCGCTCACGTACCACTAGGGGTCCCCGTAATCCTGGTTGGGAAACACTGCTCTAAAGGATGTTATTGTGTCACCTCAAACCTTGAACATAACAAACCGTCTCTCTCTCTCTCTGACCTTGGATGGAGACTTTGGGGTGCTCTTTCTTGGTGCACTCCGGATGGCTGAGCGGATCAAACGGACTCGGACTTGGACTCGGACTCGGGCTGGTGGGATTTTCCTCTGACGTCTGGGTTCGTCCCGTCGTGATGAAGAGGAGCGGCAGGAGGAAGAGGAGGAGCAGCGGGGTCGTCATGGCGCCCACACACCTGCAGCGTCCCGGGCCGACCAGAGGGGGCGCTGTCATGGTAAAGACCTCTCCTCTAACTGCCGAGCTTGGCCTCTGACATGCAGCTGCAAAGAGAGAGAAAAAGAAGAGGAAATTAAGCATGGTTGGTAGAGAATTACAATGATTACAACTTAATTTTTGTGTGATTTCTGTCAAAGCATCTCTTCTTCGTCTTCTTCTCTCACAAAAACAAACTTCAAACTTCTTTTTCACATAAATCTCTTCTTTCCCTAAAGGCTCCCTGTTTCCTGCAGCTCTAACCTAAACATCTTTCTAATTGGGGCTGGACATTAATTGGATTTTAATTGATATTGATATTCGGTCATGTCTTAATGATGCTTACAGTTTTTAATCAAGAGGTCTAAAGTCAATCCTATGTCACTAAATTTATGTTGTCTGGAGTAGAGTTGATGAAATGAGTCTATTTTTTCTTCCCCCCACCAAAAAGCCTGCACTATATATTCAATGTCCCACGTCTGTGCATGTCCAAACCCTCTGAACCTGGAAATTTTATCAACAAAACAAGTATCATTTATTGTTTCCTTGTCTTTCTTACTTTACTGACCAAATGTTCAGTTCAAACAGTACAGAAGGTTTTCAAAAGTCGGACCAATGTTTTGATTTAAAAGTCATTCGGTCGAAACGTCTTTAAAAACATTAGTCCAGTTGATTATCTTGGATCACGATTGAGAGATTACATTGATTTGTACCTGTTCAATATAATTAAAAAATATAGCAGATTAAAATAAAATCCCTAAAACATCACAACTACAATTTACTACAGTTGACAGTGACTAGTGAATAGGGCTGCACAATTTCCTGAAATCAAATTGAAATTGCAATTTTAATGGACACAATTAGCAAATCGCAAAGGTTGCAGTTTATGAAGTGCCATAATTTCCCCACAAACAATAAAATATGTTTATGCATAAAAACTGCTAAGCCATGTTAAAACATGCTCTGAGCCAAGTAACAAAAACATGCCTAAAAGGAACAAAAACGTCTAAAAGCGTTAAACAGCAACTAAAAGCCACAAGCACATGCGACAAACACATGACTAAAATGCGGTTAAAAGTGCAACTAAAACTCATCTAAAAGCGTCAAACAGCAACTAAAAGCAACAAACAAGCGACTAAAAGCGGCAAACACCTAACTATAACGCAACTAAAAACATTTAAAAGCAACAAACGACAACTAAAAGCAACAAACACGACTAAAAGCGTCAAACAGCAACTAAAAGCACATGACCAAAATGCAATTACAAATGACAAATACAACTAAGAATGACTAAAAGCGTCAAACAGCAACTAAAAGCACATGACCAAAATGCAATTACAAATGACAAATACAACTAAGAATGACTAAAAGCGTCAAACAGCAACTAAAGCGTCTAAATGCGGCAAACACGGGACTATAACGCAACTAAAAGACAACTAAAGTGCAACTAAAATCATCTAAAAGTGTCAAACAGGAACAAAAAGCAGCAAACAAGCGACTAAAAGTGGCAAACACCTGACTATAACACAACTAAAAACATTTAAAAGCAACAAACAACAACTAAAAGCAACAAACAAGACTAAAAGTGTCAAACGTGACTAAAACGCAACTAATAGCAAGAAAAACAACACTAAATGTGGTAAAAACACTACAAAATCTCATTATTTAAAGATAAATTGCTAATTTAAACGCAAAACTGATTTTAAAAAAAATCACAATTAGATATTTTTTCCACATTATTGAACAATAACCATGTACAAAGTATGAAAATATTGCCATTTCAGAACATCCGATCCACTTTTAACTATTATTCCCGTCTCCAAAACACATCGATTTGCTTCTAGTCACGTTCCCATTATAAAGAACAGCACCATCCTGACTGATTGCACATGAAATACATTTGAAAACGGATTACAGTTTTGCTCATTTATTCGTTCAAACGCACAAAGGTCAAAAAGTGTAAAAAAAAAACTAAAAGAAAAAAACCCTCATTCAAAATCCTCTAAAAGCGTCGCATTGTGGCAAACCTTGACCCAAACGTAATTATTTTAAATGTGCAATTAAACTTTGGGAGTTTGCTAAATGGGCGATTAAAAGTGGAAAACTATCACCGTGGGTTGTTCAATGAGCCGGGCGCTTACAGGAGTCAATGATGCACGAGCAAATGCAGTTCAAACACAGAGGAGGTGAGTGTCTGCGCCCTCAGATCTGTATAAAACACATCGTACTGCGCACAAAAGCAGCGGCGCGTGTATAATTGTGGGTACGCTCGCAGAATTAACGGGCGTAATCACAGCGTGTCCAAAACTGTCGATGAAAATGAAACGCCGTCATAAAACGCGATGGGTTTTTAATGACTTTTGAGGTTGTTATTGCGTTTGTGTCAGATGGTCTCATTACCTGTGAAAGTTAGCGCTGGTTAAAGGTGCGTTATGTAACTTTTGCACTGGATTTGCACCACCGTGTCAGCGTTTTGTGCAGTCCGTTAGTCGTTTACTCGATAAAAAGGTCTAACAGATGTTTTATTAGTATTTTATTTGGATGATAAGAATATTTACACGCAACACCAGGAAGGAAAAAGCATGGAGTGAGCTACAGCTGGAGTTTTGTGAGTAACTGAACAATCTAATCTGCCCTTTTACTTTTGAAGATGCTGTTTACATGCTGGTCTTTGTACTTTTTGCCTGTATTCCGTAGTGTGGCATTAAAGGTGCAGTATGTGATTTTTACTGTTTTGAAACACGAAAAACAGAACTAGATTATGTACTTGATTTGTTTTTGCATGTAATAAAGTAAAATCAGTTTTGCCCCAGCACAGATCTATTGTAAAAGCAACTATTCGGGTGAAAATGAGACCACAGCACTTTCTCTGCATCTATTTATAGAGCGTTTTATTCTACGAGAAGCAGGAAGAGCGCTGTTAGCATGCTAATGTTTGATATCTTTACTCGGGGCGGCAAAACTCGAGCTCAGAGGCCTGGGGCTGCATTAGGAAAGTGAGCGACACATGTGACTGAAGTAAAGACATTAACATGAACTAGTCTTGTTTTTAACGTTTAAAAACAGTAAAAATCAGGTACAGTTCCTTTAACCTTGGAGGCCAGGTTAAAGGCACTGTACCGGTCACATTGAGAACACAAACATATGACTGACTTAATGTATTGTCATTGTCTAATTTATTCCAATAAATTTCAAAACAGTAAAAATCAGGTACAAGGACATAAAAATAACCTAGTAAAATAAACCTATTTCAAAACAGTAAAAATCTGACACTGAAAACACCTTGAAAAACTTGACATGGAAACATTGCATTTCACTGTATTTTCTACATGATTCAATGACAACTTTGGACGTTACAAATTCATATTCACAAATATTGTACAAGTCAAGCAACATTTCTTAAAGCTGAGAAGTATATTCCATTTTTTGCTCTTCTTTCCAGTGTCTTGGGCAAAAAAAAATAGAGAAACTTCCATATTGAGTGTTTACCAACAACAAAGTATGTATGTTTACGAAATAAATTATGACAATATTAAGCTTTGGGGACTAAAATGTGTACAATGTGGCCAAAAGGTTATAGTGTTATTCTCACAATTTTCAGAAACACAATCAGAAAACACTTCATTTTATTCCCATTGTGAGTGAACAAACTGTAAAAACTATTTTTTATTTTGGTGCAATTGGTGCAACTTAAAACAATGAATAATAATAGTAAAGTAAAGTAAAATATAAACAATGCTAAATCAAGGTGTGAATAAAATGAGGCATTAAAATAAAAATCAACTTAAAATATACAGTATAGACAGACTTTTCGAACAACTTGAGCTGCAAACAAGATATGGCTCATTAACTTTTCGACTTTCCAGACTCTGAAAAGTACAGCACAGTGAATAAATAAAGAGTTGGAGCGGCTATTCGTCAACCCCGGTGCACCGTGTTAGCTTAGCCAGACGCATAATAGAATTACATTTGATTAAAACACACAGCATCAAATTATGGCACCGTTTTGACTTGGCCACATCCGCCGGCGGCTAATGCTACGATCAATAACGCATTATTAGCTTGGTCGAGTTGCAAATCAACCACATTAATCCACAATCAATTAACCCCGGACTTCAGCTGCTAACGAAGGAGACAAATGCATTACAAAACAGGAGAGTCAATGGGAATATAGCTATTGGCGGAATATTGTGTTCATAAAGTGGAAAAAGCGGAGTGACTAAGCATTTGAAGGTGAAATAAACATTCTCGCGAGTTGATTTGGATACTAAAGAGAGGGCTCGGCGCTCAGAATAGATTTCGATACCACACTGAAGACAAAAATCAACATTTTTAGACAGTAAAGTGTATTTTTAACACAAAATAATGCTAGTTTCTTAAATATTATAATGTGGTCTGATACTTCTGCGCATATAGATCAACAGAATTCTAAAACAATTCAGAAAATATCAAATTTTGTCCAATTTATGTGATTTTTTTCCTCCAGTATTGATACTTGTTCATATGAGTAGCTACATAGTTTCAATTAGGGCTGGGGAATATTGAAAAAAGTATTGATTTATTATCCCAAGAACGACTTTATCCAACAGAAATGTGTTAAAACATGTCTTCAAACGTAATATTTGAGGTTTCGTTATCAGAAAAATGAGAAATGTCTGTAAAATTAATCACAAAAAGTGCATTATTTTATTTGAAAAATCCTCAACATTACGACTGAGTGACAGAATTTCCGGCTGCACAACTGATAAAATGTGTTATTTGCTTTTTTCCCCTCATTTTTGTCTATGAAGCTTTTGTTTGGCTCAAATTAACTTAATTAGATACAGCAAAATGTAAACTGAAAGTAGTTTCTCGTAGTTGCTTTAACTGTGCAGAGCTTAGCTAGCGTTTGCTAACACAAGTTGAAGATAAAGGACACTTCAACTGCCACACAACAATTCCTCAAGACTTGGACTCAGAAATATCTTATTTAAGGAGAGAAAGGTAAGGAGTTCAACTGTGTGTGATCCCAGAGTCTGTGTCAGTGATAAATGTGAGTGTAGCTGCAGTGTTCTGTTGTTTATCTGGTTTTCAACAACTTTTTACTTGATTTTCTTCTTTTAGATGTCAGGTACAAACTAAATATTAAGTATAATTGTAGTCTTTTATATTTGTTATCAAACTGTAGCAGCTTTTTCCACATTTGTTTTGACTTTTTTGAGCTTTTACAGGAAAAAATGTCATTGACCCTCATGCGTTTTTGCCACTGACTGCTAAAATTCAAAATGTTGCGATGTCGTTTGCATAAACTCTTATCTGAAATTCGTAAGATTCTTAAGTTTTGCAGTTCACATATCAGTGTTCTCTCAAATATAAATGCTCCTGGAAGTGTTTGAAATGCTCTGTGAATCAAATCTTGCGAAAACAAACAAATAGGGCTGTAGTCGACTAAAGAAATTCTTGGTCGACTAAAGACCTGCCCTATCGAGCGTTTAATCGACCAAAAGTGGGTGTGGTAAAAATATATCAAAACTATGAAGCATTTCCATGTATTTGACCCAAACTGGTCTCAAAAGACCACAACTGCACAGGAATTCATGCAAAAACAACTATTTTTACAGATACATGCAAGGAAACTGTTTATTTAGATGTTGGACTCCAAAATCTTCAGCAAACTCACTCCATATCTTCTTGTTTTAGTCATTAAATCTCAATAAAATAATTAGTCGACCAATAAAAATGTTGGTCGACTAAGACACCATCGACCAATTAATCAACTAAACGACTAAAAGCTACACAGCCCTAACCACAATTCAACATTTTTTCCAATTTTCTCAAGCCCTACGATGTCTGATTGCGACTACAGGCTCGACATCTCTTCTATGGCTTCGAAAATAGTTGTACCAAAGAATCCCGCTGCTTTTGAACCCGCTCATCCTCCTCCAGCGCTAGCCCTCGAAACTTGCCGTCCCCTTCACCTTTGCGCAGCTGTTCTGAGGCCGTACAGACTCACGGCGAGCGGGCAGCCTCTTCTGTCCCGTTTGTGTCGGCGGGAGGGGACAGAGTTAGTTAGTGCTTGCCGTTCACTGTAGGAGCATCTGTCCAGGATCCATCTCTGCCCCGCTGTGTTCGGGATTAGCCTCGGTCTGTCGCGGAGGAGCCGAGCGATCTATACGGTCGACTGTCTCCTAAAGCCCCGGTAAACAAACTCCTCAAAGACACTCGCGGACACTGAGCTGTCAATAGAGCCGTCAATGTGCTGTACATTTAAAACACGGCGAATTTAAAGTGCCTCTCACAGGTTGGACGACTTATTAGGGGTGTAACGAGACATGGATGAGACAGGTCACAAGATTTGGGTTCACGAGACAAGAGACTAGATTTTCATAGTTGTGTTTTTTTTTTTTTTCTTTTATTGAACTTTAGAACATTAACTGGTACCACTTTATGATAACTACATCTTATTTTGCCTTAATAAAACATTAACAAAGACTTAATTAATAATGAATATATACTTTATTAAACATGATTCAGGATTAGTAACTATTTAATTAAGGTTAGGGTTAGAAATTAGGGTTAGAATATTTGTTAAATAGATACTAAGCCTGAATCATTCTTAATAAACTATTTGTTGATTATGAATTAAGTCTTTGCTCATGCTTTATTAAGTCATGAATAAGTGTAGTTATTATAAAGTGTTACCCATTAACTTAAATTTGAACTTGTAAAAAATAAAGAAAAAACAGTAACACTTTATAAATAACTACACTTATTCCTGCCTCAATAAAGCATGAACAAAGGCTTAGTTCATAATCAACAAATAGTTTATTAAGAATAATTTGGGCTTAGAAACAATTTAACTACTACTTTAACCCAAATTCCTAACCCTAACCTTAATTAAGTAGTTACTAAGCCTGAATCATGCTTAATAAACTGTATGTTTATTGTTAATTAAGTCTTTGTTCATGCTTTGTTAAGACTAATTAAGGTGTAGTTATTATAAAGTGGTACCTATTCAGTATTCCAAATGAAATATGGCATTCCAAGACAATAAAACTGGATATTCTTTTCAATAATAATTCTTCTAATTTCAAGAATGTCATAAACAAAAGAACAAAACAACAATACTGTGTCAGAAAAAAAAAGCTTAACAAGAACTTCTCTAATGAAGTGCAGTTATTCTGTATTTCAAGCGTCTCTTTTTCTTTGTTTTCATTATAAAGCTTTGGAATCGCTGCTTGACTTATGTGTGTTCGGAGAAGTCGCTTAATCCCGCTCCTTCCACCACAAACGTCAAGGTCCGAGTAACAGGGCGCATTGGTTTAAGCACTTTCTAAGAATTGCAGAACCAGCGCGGATCCCCAACATCTATTTTTCAAAGTTTCTTCACAAACTGCAACTGCACAAATGTAAAACTATGCTATGTATTTACCGCAGGTGCCCATCCACTGAACTGAACGAGTACATTTTTCATTTGAAGTACTTCCGCTCTCTTTGTTGCGCACAGGAGTGATTCAGACGTTGATGCACTGTAAACTGCAGCAGACTGGAGCAGACTGGATAACAGGCTGTCCAGGCACGGCTCCGTCAATAACTGTGCAATCAAGACAAGACAAGAGCTTCCCACCGTGAGGCTGATGGACTCTGGTGTACACTAAATGGACAAGTACCTCTAGAAACAACTGCTCTATGGGCAAGACTCAAGACACAGAAAGAAATAACAGCTCCAGTTTGGCATTTAAAGTCTATATGACAGGTTAGACCATGCATTTCACTAAAATGTAGTGAACACGATTAGATTTAAGATTTTACTAAACATTTTTCTTATTTGCACCCAGTTTGACAGTTTAAAGTGTAAAGTTTATCATTTTACTTCCTGGTTGGTCACGGGCAGCAAATATGACAAAGTTAGAGGTAATTCTTCA
Source organism: Rhinogobius similis (assembly GCA_019453435.1). Classification (NCBI taxonomy): domain Eukaryota; kingdom Metazoa; phylum Chordata; class Actinopteri; order Gobiiformes; family Gobiidae; genus Rhinogobius; species Rhinogobius similis. Next base: position 11,753,199 of record CM033633.1, on the reverse strand, counting down.
ACTGTTACCGAGCAACCGTTTTGAAAACCAGCTCCAAAATCCATATCAATTATGCAATAATTATGATTTGACAGTTAATAATATCTGATAACACCTTTGTTTTATTGAATCACTGTTTAAAACGTTTTAAAAAAAATGTCAGTTGTCTATAAATTGTTTGTGTTTACAATGGCATGTCGCTTTTCGATGACATCACAGAGGGATTCCGTTTTAGAACTCAGCACTACTTCTTGTAATTTTACACTTTTAATTTTCAAAATTTCTTTAAAAATTGCAACTTCACAAATGTAAAACTATAATAAATAATTGCCACAGGTGCCCTCCTACAAAACTAAGTCAGAATTAGAACATTTTGAGAACCTGCCATATAGACTTTAACTCATCTTGGATTTATTCAATTGGAGACGTTATAAACTCATGTCCTTCTGGCGCCCCCTTCTTGTTTTATGACAGGTGCACTGAATGAGTGGGAAACCTGTTGAACTGTGAGAAAAAAAGAGATCCTGCACTAAAGCATTCCACACCTTATTTAAGATGGCTCCGAAACGTTGCACTAAAAATACATGGAAGAATAATAAAATCTGGAAGATAAATCCAAGATGGCGGCCTGTTGTTTTCAACGGACTGCGCTCATATTGCTTTCTTCTGCTTCCTCAATATGGGCCAGCGCCTCCCACCATGTGACGACAGAGACGTGCGCCGCGTGATCAGCCCTGACCAATCAGAGCGATGCCGGCGAGAGCGGGAAGCAAGGAGAAAGCATGGGCTGAGCGCGAAGCTAGGCTAAACATAAATTGAGCGTTTTAGGTATTTAAACATTTTTCAAAGTTCATGTTGTGAAAATAGAGAGGAATCGCTTCAAAATCAGACCATTGTGAAAGCTGTAGGTTGCTGTCAGCTGAACACGAGCAGATTGTTTCCTCAAAAAAATGCACTGATGCTCAAAGGGAGATTTCTTCTTGGCCCAAACGCTGCAGTACAACAGAGAGGTCACAGGCGGACACTTCTTGTAATAGATCCATGTGTATATAAAGTCACGTGCGGGACCTCTTATTTCTTGAATTTGCAACAAGACAACTCCTGAAGTCTGCATTTGCTCTTGTAGAGAACAGTAGAGAATACAGCAGCTTTTCTACATTAAAATTAATGGACTGCTTCACCCAAAGAACTCCAGTAGTTGGCTTTCTCTCACAGATCTCTCAGATGCTTACGGTAACTTTGGCACTTGGACTCGAGCAGGTAGAGGTCTCTGGTGAGATAAATGCCAGATAGACTCGTTCGAGATTTGTTTTGACGCAATTGACGCTGCCACAATCGCTCAGACCGGCAAAGTGGCTGAAGCGTCTCGCCCGGTGACACAATGACAGCGCGCTCTGATCGTAGCGCGTTAAAACACTAGCGCTCTAACCACTAATGAGTTCCATCAACACAAAGTTTCGCTCGACCCAAGGTTAGGGAAGAAAACCGAATGACATTTTGCCCACGTTGACTGATAATGAATTATATTACGGACAGTGGTTCTGCTCACGCCAATTTCAACAGGACCGACCACAGTATAATATCAAATGGTATTGTGTGTATCTGATTACACAGTGATAGTCCATTGTTCTCGGTTTGAAGTGCCACCCACACCATCTTTGGCTCCTTTGTTTGGGCGGCCATGGCTTCCCACCGGAGCAGAGGCAATCCAATCAGGGCCTAATAGATTGTAATGAGATTGGGCGGAGGACGGGAGTATTGAGTTGTAATTAGAGCTGCTGCCTCCACACAGGGTGAACTAACAGGCAGATGACCAGCACCGGCACCGGAATTTCAATATCACTGCATCGTGCAACAGACTACGCCATGGAACAAAACAAGGCAAAAATAACACAGAGAAATAGTGCATGTGCATTAATTGAGTCTTAGTCATTTCTAATTGTTGATGGTCAGCTTGGGTCTTTTGAATCGAGAAGCAGAGCGATGTCTTTGGAGCAGAGTTCAGAGTTTGGAGGAATAAACACAACTTTTTTGTGCGTTAAATGGCAATGATTAAAAGCGTATTGTTTCAGTTCAAGAAATCATTATTGAGAGCCTTTTTAAAGACAAAAATAAACAGAATCGAGATACGTGGAATTTTTTCTTTTATATTTTTGGTACATTGTTCATCGCTAAATCTATGAAAAATACAGTTCTCTTACCTATTGTCTGACAAAGAAGAAACAACAAAACTATTCTACATTAGACGACAAGAAGACTATTTTCAATCCAGCTCGGTGATCTGTTAAAGAGGCTTTATGTAACTTTTCTGGGATGTTCAATAAAGCATTGAACGTATGATTTCTTCAGTTACAGGTGTTTTAGCACAGCTCAATTCAATTTGTTTTTGTAAATCCCAAATTCACAACAGCAGCCGCCTCAAGGGGCTTCACAAATTGATGATTTTACCAATAGGAAGTTAGAAAATCAAAACATGAGACGGTAATTGGTCAAGAAAATATTAGATTAACCAATGTTCGCAGGAATTAAGCAAATGGAGACTGTCACGGAGCATCCTCTGTCTGACAAACTACAAACATTTCAAGGAGAACCACAATAAAGGAGAGATCCTACTCCCACAGATGAACTGAGACTGTGGAGCCGGAAACACTTGAGACAGAGGGACAGACGGTGGCTCATCCATAGGCCTGTATTTAAACAGACTCAGTTTTGTTTCTAAAGTTGTCATGATTATTCTTTTTTTTAATTTTAATGATTATAATGTGAGCTGAACGGTCAAGGTTATCAATTAATCCTGACATCCCTGATTGCAGCCCGTGTTTTTTAACGATATTGTGCATTTAGAACAACACGCATTCCTTTGTTTCCTTCTCGTTTCAGTCTTTGTCCTGCCCCCTTTATTTCCGTCCCGCTCTCTTTCACTAAAGCTGCTCACTGACATTTGCGGCCTGACTGTGCGCAGGTGAAATGATTCGATATTTTTAATGAAACGATCAATCCCACATTACGGGACGCCTTTTCCCTCATCAGCCCCGACCGCCTACAGGCCTCATTTAGCCGCCCGACCACGGACACGCGCAATTTTAAACACATGCTTCGTCCCATTGTCGCTAATTGTAACGTTCCACTCAAATCCCTTTTAATTGTCCTTGAACTGCTCTGACAGACTGTTGTGGTTTTGCAGCAGAAAGAAAGAAAAAAAAAACGCTTTCCCGCAGCTCGGTGACGGACTTGGAAACGCGGTAGTCTTGGATACGAGCTGGCATTGGTTAAAACGAGAGAGAGAAAAGGTTTTAACTCAGTGAATGCCATCTGGAGTGGAGAGACTGGAGAAATACCTTTGTCTGCGAGCTCAAGTTTCATGATTAGGACAAAAATAAAATAAATATATGTTTTATTTAGGTGCACTGGGAGTTTTGGCAATTGTTTACTTCAGGTTGCACCCGCAGAGAAAGTCCCAGAGAGAGTTACTGCACAAAAGAAGAAATATTGTGTGCCTTTTAAAATTCTTGAAACAATGGAGTGGCTGCCGTAGTGACAAAACAATAAAAACATATATATTGCTATGATAAATGCAAGACACAGGATGAATAACTGGATGGCCATAAATATAGAACAGTAGAACTTTTTAGGCTGCGTCCAAATGTGATTCTGGCATCTAAACTTTGTGGGAAAAAATGATTTCTGTAATAAATCTGATCAAAACTAACGGACATTCAAGTACTCAGTGACTAATATTAATCATACAAGTCTTAGTTTAGATGGATCTCATGTTAAATATCAAAACAGACTGGATTATTGCAGCTTTTTACTTGAGATAGGGTTCTACTGCTATTGAAACAGCTAAAGCTAAGGTAAGTGGCTAATGTATGGATCTATGAGAATAGTGCCAATGACAGGTTTGGACTACTCATGTCACTAAAATATGGGTAAGATTAATATATTTAAAGTTTTACTAAAAGAAATTTGACATTTTATCACAATTTAGCTATTTTTTAAATTTTGTAATATCACTTCCTGGTTGTAACTGATGACATCACACTGAGAAATTACTTCATACACTGGAATAAAACTCAGCAACTCAGATTTTTTTGAAAGTCAAATACATTTTAACAATGTTTTTTCTTTGGTAAACCATGATCTACATAAAACGAAAATACACCTATTTTTTCATCACCAAAACATTGAATGTGTCAAATGTTTTACATAAACAAGTTTAGTTTCTCTTGACAAGTAGCGCTGTCACAAAATAAAGTAGTAAATTATACCAAAAATTACTCATGGTGATATATTGATATAGCAGTTCACAATATCAAATGAAAAAAATGTAAAATGATGATCTACTTATGTCAACACTAAACACCTGAAAAAAGCATAATGTGTCTCCTTTAATAGTGGTTTATTCATATTCAGGGGTCAGCAGTGCGCATAAACAAGTCTTATATCTGCTTTCATTCATTCAGTACAATTCTTAATGTTCTCTAAAAGGAACTGTGTAAACATCAACAAAATATCATCTTACATTAATGCACTGCACTCTGACACAACACAACATTTTGAACAGAGATTTTCAAAGTCTGTTTCTTCGGCATATTTTGGTCATGGCTTTTTCATGAACAAGACACAATTTGAGTAAAACGCACCATCTGTGAGCTACAAGAGCAAACAGCAGTGAGCTCAAGTACTCTCCAAAGAAAATGGACTCTCTCAATCCTGTGCCATTTTGGGTCGAAGTCAGAGAAGTGGAAATACAAGAAACTATTTGGATAAAAGAGGGAGCCAATCAACAACCTGGAAACCTATGCATACTAATGACTGATTTGGCCCTGTTTTAGCGGCTGTAGGATTTATGCTTTCAGAAGAGCGAGTTTGTTATTGAAAAGTGCTTTTTTTCTCAGTTTCGTTTAATGTCACGGGCAGCAGTCGTCTTCAAAATGAGACAATATCACTCTTTTTAAAAAAAAAATAAAGGCAAAATTCCTCATTGTTTCTGCATTTGTTGTTATCACGATATGCATATCGCAAAGATGCGCAATAATTGCTAATAGTTAAATGCATTAATCTTGTATTTCTTGTGCGCCCAAGCTTGTTTTTTGCTATATTTACAGCACTTTACTGTTTTTACAAATCAGGCTCAAATGCTCACCCCCTAAAGTGCCATTTTGCAAAGTACAGAAGTGTTTTTAGTTAAACTTCTTGCTTCAAAATCATCATAATCTTTTCCACTATTTCATACAAACATAAATGAAGGTGAATAAAATGTCTGACATGTTTAAAATGCCTCAGTAATGTATTTTTATGGTTTTGCGAGTAGTAGACAAAACAACTCCAGGTTTTAACACTCCAGAGATCTCCAATCTGTGTATGTATATACCTAAGTTGCTATACTTTAAAGTAAGAGTTGAGTACTTAATTGTTATCCTTTATACCTGCAAAATATAATAAATATGTGCAATTGAAGAAAAATATTGTGATAATATAGTTATCGCAATACTTGACACTTGGCAATATCGAATATTGCACTAATTTCCCATATTGTGCAGCTCTAATTAGGACATTCGTTTTTGACCATGTTATAATGTTCCCTCATCAAAACAGTTGTATTCAGCTTCAATTACATTTGTTTCAATAATCCTTTTTACATCGTTCTTCTCTGTGTAGGGTTTGGAAAAAATATCAAATTGTGATTTTTTTTCTGACAAGAATTGCAATTGTGATTAGATTTGCAATTTATGTTTTAGGGTTCTGTTTGAAATTTGAAACTCGCCCAAGAGAATTGACAAAAAGTCTGAACTAGGACTTTAAACTGACAAAGTAATAAATAATCACAGTCACATTTCAGAGCATGTTTGCACAGATCTAAAGTTAGCAGTTTTTTTTTAATGCAGAATGAGACATATTTTGATGTTTGTGGAAGGAACAACTTTCTTACTTAAAACATTGAAGCCTTTTGCAGCAGATTTGCTAATTGCGTCTATTTAAATTGCAATTTCGATTTGACTGCAGTCCTATCTCTGAGCCTCACAAAACACTCAGTTTGAATTTTCCCCTTGTTGTTGCGTCACAGGTACAAATCCGGACTTCTTCTGCACTGTTTTGTAAATCCATAAACCATCACTGAACTCATTCTGCAGTCAAACTGTGTTCACTAAGATAGTACGGTTCGATCAGCATAACAGTCACGTTGCCTAAGGGGTTCATTTACTTATTTTTAAAATGTTCATTCCCACTGCAGCAGCAAAGGGTGCTCCGAGGCCTAAATACCTCATTAGAAACAGAAGTGCGGTTTTCAAAGTGTGTTTTCCCAATGTCAACGTTATTTTAAGTTTGAAAATGTGAAATATTAATCCCAAGGCAAACAAAAGCACGTTTAAAACCCAATTAAAACAGCCAAAAATAAATTGTTAATGTAGCTTTATTGACATGACACAATTATCTTCGAGAGCAACCCTTACCAGATAATTGCGTATCAAAGTTCCATTGGATTTAAAGTGATAGATACGGTTCTGCTTAACTTTATCATGACAGAAACTGCACATATTTAGGCTCGCTGAAGTGCTTTGAGCTGATGCAGAGTGACAAATGTGCTAAGACGCATTTCTCCAGAACTTTATCCACCTGCACAAACAGCAGAGGCCTCTCCAAAGTGTTGTTGTGTAACGTGCGGAGGAAAAAATAGAAACAGTCTCTCTTCAGAATCTGAGAGCAGCAGAAGGAGCCCACATCTGCTGCTGCAAGGATCAAAGCTGCTTTATATATGACTGAAATGACTGGGCGCAAATTATGAATCCAAACGAGACGCACTTCACTATGGAACTTTTCCGTGTCCGCCGCCTGCTCGTTTCCATTGAGATCAATTTGTCGGCAATGTTCAACAGAATGACATCAAGCGTATCTATCTCAGAGACAACACTACACGACAAAAAGGAGATTCATTTAAAGGACACATCTTCTGCTACAGTGACTTCTTTTTTGAGCTTTAAATCATGTTCTAACAATGTTCCGTCATCAAAAACACACCTGAAATAGCATTCAGTTGCATTCATGCTGTTTTGAGAAATGTTAATCAGAAAATCCTCCTCCTCCGAGCGTCAAACACACTTCCTGCTGAACTTCCGGGATTTTCAGACATATTTTCAGACTTCATATGTCACTTATCAGAGAATCTTCCGCTGTTTTAAGTCCTTAAATCATCACTTGACTCGATGAATACGATAACCGCAGCAGAATATCCACATCATAACTTCTTTTCAGCGCTAACTTCACTAGATTGTATACAGCGCTGGCGCCATCTGCTGGCTGGATGTACTCACTGAGTGTCATTTAATAGTGACTGATAATGCAGGTCATAGAATGAATAAGATGGCAAATTTAAAGTACTCAAGAGCATGTTTAAAGGCTAAAATAAAATAACGATATGAAAAATACATAATATTTTTCCTTTAAATGACTTGAATTCAGGATAACAATCTTAATTTGAACAACTCTGACTTGTTAAGATGCATTTTCTTCATGGACCTAGATTATTTAACATGTTTAAGGGTATTTCTGACTGGTTTCAGCTAATTTCTTCTTATTTCAAGCCAAATTGTTCAACAATAAGATAAGTTATTTTAATTACCTTTAATTAATTTTTTTCGCAGAGTAGGCCAAGTTACAGGTCAGATCTGTGTAAAGGTGAACCCAGTCGAAGTAAGAATGCATGTTTAAGTTATTTTTAAGGGAAAAACACATGTGTAATTGAATAAATGCAAAATGGACAGATTTAATATCATACTGCGGAATATTCCTGGCAAAACAATAACAACTTGTGGTGATTCCTCATCAGGATTGGTGTTAGCACTCCATCTAGGGGCAGCAGAGGGAATTACAAAGAAGAAATAAACAAACTAGCCAGCCCCGACATGCTAATAAGAGGGGCTGCACCAAGTTAAATGATCAATTGCAACTAATCGATTATAGAAATAGTTGTCACCTAATTAAATAATCTAATAATCCTTAACTGGTCATTACAAAAACTCCAAAACATGCCATGATCTGGGAGAAGAGGTTTTATGACTCAGACAGAGCAGGAGTTACACAAAAATGACACAGAGAATGTGCAAATTTTATGTATTTGATTAAAACACCCATTCGTCTGTAAAGATTCTCCACCTCGACGTTCACAAATGGCTTCAGTTCAGCCTAATCTGGGCCAGATTCAATGAAAACCTTATATTCACTGACTATTAGATTCTAAACAACTAGACGATGGAATTACAAAAAAAAAAAGCTAGACTAGTCAGTTAGTAAAATAATCGTTAGTTGTAGCTCTAGATGTAAGAATGCAGTTGTGATGAACATTATTTAATGCCAGAAATGCTCAGAACGAGTCTGCTGATGATTTATGGACTTAAAAACAGTACAGGAGAACCCCGGATCTCTACCATCAAATCTGAGAAATTTGAAACCAACTGTTTTCGTGAGGCTTAGAATGAGATGTCCTCGTAAAAAGGATTAATGAAACAAGCGTGAATGAAGCTAAATACAACTCCAGGTATGTTTTTGATGAAGAAACAGTGTTATAAAAGCTCAAAAAAGTACTTAACATGCATAACAAGCATAACAAGAAAAGTCAATATTTACTTTTGTCTAAACTATTACTTATAATTCAGCTCCATTACTTACAATTCAGCTCCATGTTTCACTCATTTAGCATTTTAGCACGAATACTTGCCATTTGAGAACATGATCTCAAGGCAATCATCATAAAACCCCTTCACAACTCGCCTGACATTTCAAATCCCAAAGAGTTAATGAGGAAACAAGCAAAAGATTAGCAGATAATTAACATCAGCTACAGCCCCAAAAGAATGCACGGCGCCTCAACAAACTGCTGAGCCATATTGGGAGCATATTCCTGCCCCATTCACGCACCCCTCGTCTGCCCCATGAGGTCTGGACCGTCCCGGGACTCTCTGACCGTGTCTAATCAAGCTCAATGCCTCGACCTCACCAATCTCTCTAATGCTTTTGTGTGGGACAGTGTTGGTATGGTGCTAAGAAGTCACCGAGGTCCCAGGGGAAAGAATAAAGGACGGAGTAAACGGCAGACACAGAAGTTCATTTTGCAGTGGTTTAAAAATGAGATGAACGAGAGTGTTGATTAAAGTATGATGTAATGCAAAGGATCTTATAGTCTGAGAATTTTTGGGGGTCACAGAATTTCAATTATTGGATAGAATAAGTGAGTCATATTTATTCTAGCGTGGTATGGTGATTCTTCATATTAATAAATGGCATTTTTGTTGTAATCTTGACTTATTAATACAAATGTGAATGGCTTGCAAAATTGATTTTCTGAAAGTTAACAAGACTTACCTTTTGATAATTGCCATTTAAAACCAAAACATAGTCAAAAGTCTTCTTTCAAAGTCTGAAATCTGTTCCAAGCCATAAACTTTTACTGACAAAGCATTGGCTGTGCACCACATTAAAAAGAAAAGTTAATCACTGACTATTAGACATGACTGAAGGTCGATCTTGTACCGCCTAAGAATAAGCCACTTTAGCTGTAATTTGTTGTGGCAAAGTGGCTAAGAGTAACGATTGGATGCCTCTGCTTTTGAGGGCATCTGTAGACACGTGTCTTTAATGCCATGGACGCACATTTCAACTAAACACAAATCCGCCTCTCTCTTGTACCATGAATGTCCTTCAGATTTATTGTACAAACCTGCTGTCTGACGGCGGACGGTGGATGTGAACGATGTGTGAATGCTCAAGACGCACCACAAAAACACTGATGGCCTGGATGTGCATCACATAGACTTTACACGTAAACTCGGCAGCTTGAGGGTCTGAAGGCGCCATGAGCTGACACGCGTTCTTGTTTGGTCCTGGTCTGAGCCAAGTTTAGTCCAGGTGTTGTCCTGGTTTTGTCCTGGGAGGATGGTCCAGGATTAGTTCTGAATGTAGTCCCAGTTTAATCATAAGTAGTCTATGTGGGAGTGTGAATGCACCCTTACTCCCCGTGTACCTAGGCCTGGTGCGATATGGTGATAACAATCGAATCGTGAGCTGGTCCCTGTGACAATCTGCTATTTTTGTGAAATCGTCGTATCGTGATTCACTGTTTGTCTGTTTAATGCAGCTGTCTGTTCAAACACACTTTTTCTCCTGTTGTTTAGCCTCTGAAGCCTCTGAGCAAATGACTTTATTTACCTCTTAAAGGCCAGAGCTGCACAATTAAATGAAATCAACAACATGTCTTGCTTTGATCTGAATAAAAACTGCCAACGATGTAGTTTGGATTTGTACAAACATGTGCAACAAAAACGCTACCAAAAGTGATAATGCGTTCAAAACGATTAAAAAAAAAACAAAAACATGCCTACAAACTACAAAGACACGACTAAAAGCGACAAAAACGCAACTAAAACAACAAAGACGCGACTAAATGTGACAAAGACATGACAAAAATATGACAAACTCAACTGAGAGTGACAATAACGCGACTAAAACTGACAAAAATGTGAATTTGAACAGAATCCTATTAAAACATAAATCACACATCTAATCCCAATCGCACTGGTCAGAAAAATCACAATTAGATATTTTTCCTAAATCGTGCAGCTCTGTTAAAGACAACAGAAAAATACAAAGTGAACATGAATCGTGATAAAATCGAAATCATGATCTGGCCCCAAGAAAATCGTGATAATAATTTTTTGCCATATCGCCCAGCTCTACGTGTACCTAAGGCCAGTCGAGTGCAAGACTTTTCTCCTTCGACTGAAAACGCACAATGTGTCGATATATTGGATTGTATCAACATTTTTATCACCTGTCCTGCTCCAAAACTGCAACATATGCCAAAATAATATTTCAACATGTACTAATGTTCCAAACTATGGCAGGCCAAGTAAAGGTCAGATCATTCTCAGTAAAAGTGCATTATTATTCAAGGTCTTTTTGAGCAATATAAACATCTGTAATTGAAAAGTGCCTTGTCTGCTTGAGATGTTTTTGCTTTAACCAGAATGTTTAATGACATTATATCATTAAACCTGCATTAAACTTTTTTGTAGATATAATTTCGTATTTACAAGTAGAGTTATAGACATTTCTCTGACTGACTTGGCCCATTTTCGCAGGGTTCGCATAACATCTCTATTGCTTATTTATAATTCATTTGCTTTAACCCAAAATGCCATGCAATCACACAATCACAGCACACATTTTCTATTAAAACAAGCCTGGCGCGGTGGATGTAGAAAATGGTTTTGGCAGCAGCAGCACAGCCGGCAGCGGGGGCAACGTTTCCATCATATGCATCACAAATGATTCATTTTCTGCTTTAAATGAACAGTCTGTGTGGCCCGATTGGTTCCGCCGAATTAATAACTTACAAAATTACGTCCTAAAATTACCCTGGTCGCTCGCCTGAATTAGCCTCTCGCATTGACTTACGAGGGAGCACATTTACACACTTTGGAAGACTGGAACCCAAAGATGCACTAAGGAACTTTTTCTTATTCTTATTCTATGTTTTATTCTTTGTTTTTCGACCAGTGTGCCATAGAACCTAAGTGTGCCTTCAGGAATTGTCAGGTGCGCCTTGAAAAACTGTCTAAACTGAGACACCTGACCAGGGGCGTCGGACTGGGGGGGTGAAGGGTACTTTTCCCCCGGGGCCCCGAGCGGGAAAGGGCCCTCAAAAGCATGTGACATGTTTTTCTCTGTTGCATTTTTCTAAGCTTTACTCTATTTTTGTTGTAACAAAATGCAATGTGGTTGAGTCCTTGAGAAACTAATTACAATTACGCACGACGTCTGAGGGCCCCACTGTCCTTTTAAAAGGAAGAAAAGTTTGTGTATTTCAGAGCTATTCAACTTAAGGCCCAGGGGCCAAATCCGGCCCTCTAAAGGACATGATCTGGAACTCAACCATATCAAAAATTAAATAAAAAAAATATAGAAGACCTGGTTTAGTCCTGGTATAGATCTGGTTTAGTCCTGGTATAGATCTGGTTTAGTCCTAATTCAGACCTGGTTTAGTCCTGGTATAGATCTGGTTTAGTCCTGGTATAGATCTGGTTTAGTCCTAATTCAGACCTGGTTTAGTCCTGGTATAGATCTGGTTTAGTCCTAATTCAGACCTGGTTTAGTCCTGGTATAGATCTGGTTTAGTCCTGGTATAGGTCTGGTTTAGTCCTAGTCTAGACCTGGTTTAATCTTGGTATAGATCTAGTTTAGACCTGGTTTAGTCCTGGTATAGCTCTAGTTTAGACCTGGTTTAGATCTGGTTTAGTCCTAGTCTAGACCTGGTTTAGTACTGGTATAGTTCTGGTTTAGTCCTAGTCTAGACCTGGTTTAGTCCTGGTATAGATCTAGTTTAGACCTGGTTTAGTCCTGGTATAGGTCTGGTTTAGTCCTAGTCTAGACCTGGTTTAGTCCTGGTATAGATCTGGTTTAGTCCTAGTTTAGACCTGGTTTAGTCCTGGTATAGCTCTAGTTTAGACCTGGTTTAGTCCTGGTTTAGTCCTAGTTTAGACCTGGTTTAGTACTGGTATAGATCTGGTTTAGTCCTAGTCTAGACCTGGTTTAGTCCTGGTATAGATCTGGTTTAGTCCTAGTCTAGACCTGGTTTAGTCCTGGTATAGGTCTGGTTTAGTCCTAGTCTAGACCTGGTTTAGTCCTGGTATAGATCTGGTTTAGTCCTAGTCTAGACCTGGTTTAGTCCTGGTATAGCTCTAGTTTAGACCTGGTTTAGTCCTGGTATAGATCTGGTTTAGTCCTAGTCTAGACCCGGTTTAGTCCTGGTATAGATCTAGTTTAGACCTGGTTTAGTTCTGGTTTAGTCCTAGTTTAGACCTGGTTTAGTCCTGGTATAGATCTAGTTTAGACCTGGTTTAGTCCTGGTTTAGTCCTAGTTTAGACCTGGTTTAGTCCTGGTATAGATTTGGTTTAGTCCTAGTTTAGTCCTGGTTCAATTCTGCAGATGTTAAACTCTTTCGTGTCACATGTTTTTCGTATTTCTAAGAGTTGGACATGTTTCTGGCCTCGAGGACAAAACCAGCTGAAAAGTCTGGCCCTCAGTTAAAGCTGAATAGCCCTGGTGGATCTTCTTAAAGTAATAATACGCTCTGAGATGTCTGTAAAACTGATCTGGTAATAAAAGAAACAGTACTGTATCACAAAATAGCTCAGTAGCTTCACAAGATGTCAATAAATTACAGACTTAGAACTCATAGGGTGAATATTCTGTAATAGTGAGTGAAAAAATAATAATAACCAAATGTGTGGACATAAATGAAATAATAATGAAATAATGAAATGAAATATTGTACAAAATTTATTGGGGGCCCACTGAGAGGTCTTGTACCTAGGGCCCCAAATTTGGAGCTACACCCATTCTATTGATTCAAATGGTCATTAAATGTAACTGTCCATCTTGTCAGGGACAACTCTTTTTTTAATATTTTCTTGAATCGATGGTGTGCCGCAGCATCTTTTCAACAAAAACGCTGCTTTTTTTAATGCACGCAATCATATCTAATGCATAAATATTTACACAAAAGCAATACAATACAATTTTAACTATAATATGTATCATTTTTTAACTTACATTTTGCATCAGTAATGTGAACTGATGATTATTTTGGTAATCGATTAGTCAAGTGATTATTTTTTCTATTAATCGACTAGTTTTTTAGAACGCTAAAGACATCCTGGTGGAGAATACCTATAGATGAACGAGTATTTTAATCACAAACACACAATTTACATGTTTCCAGAGTCATTTTTGTGTGATTCCTCCTCTGTCCGAGTCAGAAAATTTGCTCTTTCAGCACAGAATATTTTGGAGTCTGTGTATAGAGGTAAGAAGAGAGATAAGAAGCTTTTTTTTTTTGCACAGTCTGGTGGTAAAATGACCATTATTTTTGTTGGCGATTATCACAAATATACAAAATGTACCATGATTATCGCCTACTCTTTTGATTACGATAAACGATAATATTGTGAATCGTTCCATCCTTAAAGTCTAAATGACAGGTTCGACGACATATTTCACTAAAACGTAGTGCACACGATTATATTTAAGATTTTACTAAGCATTTTGACCATTTATCCCCAGTTTGACAGCTGTTACCTAGCAACCGTTTTCAAAATAAGGGCCAAAACCCATTTAAATGACACAATAGTTATGATTTTACAAATAATAACACCCAATAACAACCTTGTGTGTAAATTGTACTTGTATTTTTCATGGCACGACGCTTTTTGATGACATCACCGGTGTTTTTGAATTCAATCACTTCCTGTAATTTTAAACATTTATTTTTCTATATTTCTTCATAAACTGCCACTTCACAGACGCAAAACTATAGTAAATAATTGCCACAGGTGCCCTCCCACCAAACTAAGTTATGATTAGAACATTTTGAGAACCTGCCATAGAGACTTTACTCAACACTACAAAATACATAACAGTGGACATTTTAACTGCACCCATCTCAAACCGAGTGCGATCAAGTCCAGTATTATGTCCATACGTCGGCGCGGGTTGGACACTGAGGAACGATTTCCTGTTTAACAATCTCTCCCTGAACGCCAGACCATTATCTTTGGACTCAATGTTCACTTCAATCACTCCACATCTCAAATCGCACTTGTTCAAATGCCTCTCTGATTGTTACCTGGAGGACCACACTCTCCACGGTGCGTTTCGAGAGCTGCCCACCTCCAACCACCGAACCGTCACAATCAGAGGTGGAGTTCACTTTGAAATACAACGGAAATGAGAAGTTAGCGGTTTGGATTCAATCACAGCAAAATCACCTGCTACTTCAGCTACAAGCCAGAACCAAGAATGTACAACTGTAATATTGGCCAAATATCAAAACCAGATCTAAAACGAAGACTGGGCAATGTGGCAAAAAAATATCACGATTTTCTTAGGGGCAGATCATGATATCAATTTTACTATGATTTGTGTTCACTTTGTATTTTTCTATTGTCTATATTAGAGCTGCACAATTTAGAAAAATAACTAATTGTGATTTTTTTTTACCAGACAGCGATTTATGTTTTAATAATAGGATTCTGTTAGCATTTTAAAACACAAATGTCACGTGTCTTTGTCAGTTTTAGTCACGTCTTTGTTGTTTTTAGTCGCGTTTTGGTGCATTGAGTCGCGTTTGTTGTTTGTTGGCACGTTTTTGTCGCCTTTGAACTAATTTTGATTGCTTTTGATCGCGCTTCTCTTGCTTGTTTCAGAACATGTTTGTACAAATCCAAACTACAGAGTCAGCAGGTTTTATTCAAATCAAAGCAAGACATTTTGTTGTTTGTGGAAGAAATTATTGCAGCTCTGGCTGAGGTAAAGAGGTAAATAAAGTCATCTGCTCAGAGGCTTCAGAGGCTAAACAACAGGAGAAAAAGTGTGTTTGAACAGACAGCTGCATTAAAGAGACAAACAGTGAATCACGATACGACGATTTCACAAAAACAGCAGATTGTCACAGGGACGAGCTCACCATTTGATTTTTATCACTGTATCACCCAGACCTATCTAAAACACCCCTTTACTTTTCCCACCACCTTAAACTGCTTCCTGTGGCCCATCGAGGCAACTGTTGTTGTGATTTTCTGCACTACAAAAATAAAATAATTTAAATAAAATACTGGAATGAGATTAACAAAGCTCTTCAGACTGTTTTAATATGCCCAGCCCTCTCGGTTTCAGAACTGTATGAATGTATTTGGGCCTGAAAACTCATGGACTCGGTGTACGAATACCTTTGGAGCATAATGTTGGCGGTAGGGAAGGAGGCCATCACAAAAAATGGATGATTATAATTGACATGCGAAAAATGGAAGGGGAATCACATTCGTACTTTTTTTTTTTTTTTAATTATACATTTGACAGACATTGAACTTGCTCCTTATTGTTGCAGTAAAAATCTAGGTTTAAAAGTGAAATTGGCTGAGAGAACGAAGCAATGCCAACGACCAGCACCAGTCCCGCGCCATATTGGAAAGTCTTTTTTATCCAGGTCGGGCAATTAAGAACTAATTATATTTTGAAAGTTCATTCTGTCTTCTTGTGAATATTAACTTGAGAGTTTCTTTTAATAACACAGTTGTAAATAGCTATAAGCTCATTTACCTGCACTGCATTTTTTGTGCATTTAGTTCCAGGCTCTTTGGTGTTACGTCTTTGTCTTTGCACCTCAGGCTGAATCGTTGGTGATTTTTATAGCGGGCTTGGGTTCTCTTCATTTTCTCCAGACGGCGGAGTTCTTTGAGACATTGTCTGCGTATTATATTTGGAAAGTTCATTCTGTCTTCTTGTAAATATTAACGTGAGAGTTTCTTCTAATAACAGTGAAGAAGCTCTCAGCTCATTTACCTTTAAAAAGTAATTCTCATTTACAACAACGACTTGGTCAAGAAGCATCAGCTCAAAGAGGCACCGTGCATATAATACAACATAGCATCCACACATTAGCCTACTTACAATATAAAAAGCCACTTAAACACGCGTCTGAAATTACGCGACTTAAGGATGACTTGAACGCAGCGAATGGGATCAAAGTTTGGAGCTCTACGCAGCTCATTCCGATCACTGGAGGCAGAAAATCGGACCCAGAGCCGCACGAACTCTCGGAATAACCATTTTCCCTCGAACGCAAGTCGTGGCTGTGAAATGATCCCCGACCAAAACCGAGACAAATTCAAAACATCAAGAAAACTACCTCTGTTATGTGTTCAATACAATCCCTCTTTCTTTACACCAACAGACCACCGTCCAGCCACCCCTTCCCTTTCCCATCACACAGACTCTATTATGTTTTCAGCCGTCATCTGCAGCTTTGATTCACTCAGAACCATAACGTATTATCGACCACTGCCCGCAAACTCACCGCCGTCTCATTGTGAAACCAGGGCCCACCAGCTCCTATTGATTTGAACTCGCAGGTCTTCAGGGAGAAGGCTGTGCAGTTGTGGTTGCAATAAAGTAGTGAATAGTGTGCAAAGCTTCAAGGCAAAAAGAGCAACGGTAAATACAGGAATGCAATATGTCCGCGCCGGCAAACATAACTCATCAAAACTGGAACAACATTCAGACGTCATTGCGTCGGGAAAGTGCTAAAATGCAACTGCAAACGGCTTTGTTAAAGTTCAAGTCCAGCACAAAATGGGAATGGGTCACATGGTGCATTGAGTCGTGTTTGTTGTTTGTTTTGTCGCCTTTGAACGATTTTGGTTGCGCTTTTCTTGCTTTTTTTATATCATGTTTGTACAAATCCAAACTACAGTGTTTGCAGGTTTTATTCAAATCAAAGCAAGACATTTTGCTGTTTGCGAAAGAAATTATAGCACTTCAAAAATTGCAGTCTTTGTGATTTGCTAATTACATCCATTAAAATGGTGTTTTTGTGTCGATTTGTTTTAATTGTGCAGCCCTGGTCTTTAAGAGGTAAATAAAGTCATCTGCTCAGAGGCTTCAGAGGCTAAACATCAGGAGAAAAAGTGTGTTTGAACAGACAGCTGCATTAAAGAGACAAACAGTGAATCACGATTCCACGGCACAAAATTAACAACAAAAGTGCAGAAATATTACTTTATACTCTTTTTGGGAGATTATACAAGGCATTTCTGTCTATTTTTGGGATCATACGTTATAGTTTTGATTATGAACGAACGAATATTACAAGACAACAATTCTCCAAAACAACAATTGCGATCATTTTTGGATACATCTCCCACCTTTATCTGGACAAGACCAAACCACGTCTACACCAGGACTAAATGGGATCAAACCAAGCCAAAAGGTTTTTATTCTAAGAGATCATTTTACAGACCAGAGTTTATTTGTTTTTTAAATGTACTGTATGCATCTCCATGGAAGCAAGGTCGAGTTACAGGTCAGATCTGTGAAAAGGTGAAGCCGCACACAGTAAGAATACATATTTATCCAGGTGTTTTTGTCTCTTTTTTTTACCAATAATGAAATAAATGCAAGACAGATAACATTTAAGAAACATTAAACCTATTTAGTCCATAATTTATGTTTATTCCAAGTTACAGGTCAGATCTGTGAAAAGGTGAAGCCGCACACAGTAAGAATACATATTTATCCAGGTGTTTTTGTCTCTTTTTTACCAATAATGGAATAAATGCAAGACAGATAACATTCAAGAAACATTAAACCTATTTAGTCCTTAATTTATGTTTATTAATTTAGTTTTGCACACATTTACACACACTGACATTGAGTGGGCGATTTACTTTTGACTTATTTTGTTTCATATGGTTTTCTTTGCACACAAACAAGTGCTGTAACTTAATTTTCTTGCTTTTTAAAATGCCCAGAGCGACTTTTTGCACTCATCAAACTTTTATAATCATCAGTCTGTTCAGCCTCTAGCACCGAAGTCCCAGTTGAAGCCTAATTCCCGTCTCTTTCGGAGGAGGGCTTCATTCCGTGTCATTTAGCCTGTGTGTGAGCAGCAGGTCGGGGCACGGGCGCCTGGTCACTGGTCCATTAGTGAACAAAGGACCCCGACAGAGCAAAGACTGAGCGGAGGAGGAGAGTCCCGGTTCAACTCTGGCCCGACAGAAAGGCGACTGAACCAGGAGCGTCGCTGCACAGGGCAAGGATCAAACGGAGAGGACAAAAGAGCGTTTAAAGCAAGAAGAAAACAAGAAGATCGAAGCTGCGTTCAGGCTTCAGTGGGTCTCAAGCTCTTTGTGAATCCGAAGAGTGGAAGATGTGAATAATTGAGAAAAAGTTATGAGTGAAAAGCCAAATCTTGGTGACGGTATTCTACATTGAAGGTCTATTTTTGCTAAAACGTCTGACGAAAATGAGTCCTAATTCAAACTGAAGCTGTTCTTTTTAAGCACAAACAAATGTCTAGACTCTTTGTGAAGCTGAGACACTGTAGTTTTGACCTTCAAGTGGAAAAAATCTCTTCAAAGAGGAAAACCAAAATTTAAAGCCTGCCTAAATTTTCTTTAAATATTTGAATGAGTAAAGCTGGTGTCTGGAGGTTGGGCTGGATTGACACTTGTTTGGGCTTTGGTTGGGTTTTAACAATTCCTCTTTCAAAGATTAAGCTAATTTGACAAAAAATGTGTTCTAGTGACTTGTAATAGACCCTTTAAAATCTGACGTCACCAACATTCTGGAATGGAGGCGACTGGAGGCAAAATGAAGTGGACTGTGAGGTAATCATTTTTCAATGATTACCTCACATTAGATCTAAATTCTACTTTCTAAATTCTAGTTTTCCTATAACAAAGGATGGACATGATACAATTTTCTAGCCTTAAAATTGTATTTTAGCTTCAAAAGAATCTAATTTATGGAATAGTATCTAATATATCTCTAGATAAAATGAAAAATTATTGTGGGCTCAACATTTCTGTGAGTATTTTTCCAGTAAAACCCATAAATCTGGATTGTTCCTTCATCAAAAATGCAAAGAGTTTATCATAATTTCCTAAAACATAATGTAAAATACAACAATAAACAAGTTTAAAGCAGCTCTGATGTCACTCACATGTGTCTGAGTGCTAAATGTTTCATATTTTGTGATATTCTGAGGTTAAATCCCAGTTTCTCCAGTGAAATCACATTATGTTGCACTTCACTTTTGCCTCCAATATGAATTTAGAACGTTTTTGTTTACAAACTTTTAAAGGTTCTATAAAGTAAAAAAGTCCAGGCAGAAACCATATAAAAGACCTATAAATCCTATAAGTTGATTTGACTCAAAATAAGAGGATTACATCTTTCTTTTTATGTCTAGCATTTGTAGCAGCTTGACAGTTTCCTTTAAACAGATGGTGGACAAAATTAAATAAAGAAAGATAAAGTCCAATCTACAACCGGTGGAACATCTTCATCTTAAGGGTTTAAGGGCTGCACACAGTTTTTTTGCTTGTAAAAAAAGTAAAAGTAAGTGTGAAACTGATTAAAAGAACCAAATCTTTGAAGAGAGACAAACTGCTCATCGCTAATGTTAACTTTGACAACACATTTTAATTTAGTTTTAGTTTGAGTTTCGACAGCGCACTTGTCTCGCCGTAAGCGCTCTGACTTATTTTCATCTCTTTCAGTTGCAGATCATCACTTTATTCCACACGGCGTCGCGTCACTCGAGATCGGATCATAAATCTAAACATTCTTCAATTCAGACTCCGCAGACAAGATTTACACCTCGATCATTGTTCTCATAACTTCAGACGCATCAACAAAAGAGCCATATTTCACTCCGCTTTATATTATCTTTGGAAAAAATGAAACTTAATCTTGACAAAAGTATATTTTTATCAAACGTAAGTCGCACAGGGACCTTTTTGTCGACAGCAGAGAGCGACTGGAGGAGATTTGTTGGACATTTATTGCCGCTCTGAACTTTAGTGCGTCTGATTAAAAAGTGCACTGATTAATGTTTTCACCCAAAGTTTGACAAAAGAAAGATGCAAAATAAGGTCGAATCCAGACAATGTCAATGTGAATGTTCAAAGCTCCTGAATTAAGTCGACAATAACTTTCAAATTTTCAATGATTAACCATTATCAGATTTAAATGCTAATGCTAAGAAGATCTCCAGGGTAAAAGTGTCTGTTAATTTTCTTTTCACATTGTATTTGAGCTCAACAAAAAGTATAATTTATGGTGAAATATGTAAAATACATCTAGATAAAATGAAAATAACATTGTGTGGTCAGAATTTCATTAACTATTTATCTAAAAAAATAAAAATCAGGAGTTTGCCTTGAAGTGTCTATTAAAAACGTCAATTACATAAACAAATAATGTAAAATACAATGTTAAATGTGTTTAAACCAGGCTCTGATGTCACGTGTGTCTGAGTGGTTTTTATTTAACAAAACCACTTGGATTTTTTATATTTTGTAATATCCTGAGGTTAATCCCAAATTCTCCTTTGAAATCACATAATTCTACATTCCAGAGTTTAGAATGTTTTTGTTGATTTGAATGAATGATTAAAGGGCCTATATGTAAAACGCTCCACATAATGTAAGGAGAGTAACCAATTATTGACCATTTCTTTAGTCGACGACAGACCTCTTTGTAATAAACTATCAGTACATAAATCATGCCTTTGTTCATTTTTTATTAAGGCTTATTAAGGTGCTAAGGTCTAGTTCCAGTGTTGTGCAGACAGTGTCTAGGTTTAGTCCAGATTTCAGACCTGGTTCAGATTTGGTTTAGTTCTTGTTTAGTCCTGGTTTAGTTCATGAATCCTGGTTCAATCCCAGTGATCCATGGTTTAGTTTTTGTTTTTTTTTATAATCCTGTTTGAGTTTTGGTTTAGTCCTGGCTTTAATCCTGGTGTAATCCCAGTTTAGTTCTGGTTGTTCTGGTTAAATTCTTGCATAAACCTAGTTTAAATCATACGGCAACCGCTTATGTTTAATATGGTATTTAGTTTGTTTAGTTTCTTTTTTAAATGTTTTATTTTGAAATATACATACATTTTTTTAAACAGACAAAACAAAACAAAGAACACGACAAATCGCGGGAACAGATAAATTATAATATTCCTTTATATATTAAGTAAAATCTGTCGCATTTAGTCCACAGTCTCTTCTATCTTTTAATCATGTCCGAATTTGTACACGTATATATGAATACGAATTAGTGAGAGCCTTTTTCCCATTTATTTTGTTTCACTTTGTAAACAATAAATACATAGAAATAAAAAGAAACATAATGAAACATTGGAGATTTTCAAAGTCAAATTTGTCACTTTTCTTTTGTCGAGTTATTATTTGTCTGTTTTTTAATGACATTTATTTCATATTCTTAAAAATCTACAGTAAATGCCCTTCAATTTCAAATTAGACGCCTGAATTTTACAAACTTGAGCCTCTACAAGTATAAAACTAACACGATTATCTTGGGTTTATGGCCAGACAGACGTTACAGTGCGCCTCTTGCAGCTTCTCCTCGCAGCAGTTTCCAAACGGCTTCTCGGTGAAATGCCAGACTAACTCATAAACCTGCATTCATCTTTGTCAGAACAATGGATGTGCTTTCCCCGTCCCACTCCACTCTCCGGCTCCGACTCTCTTATTACAAATCCACCAGGCGGCCGCACATTTCAAACAATATATTTACCCTGCTTTTGTTCCGACGGCTGCTTTGTCAGATAAACGGCTCAGGATCAGATTAACTCACAGTCACTCGATAGAAATGACAAGTGCGCGTTGTAACTCCAGCAAGACTTTGGCACAGTGTTATTGCAGTCGGTGTGCGTCTGGGGTTGAGATTGTGAATAAAACCTCAATATTTTTTGGAGAAACCTGATAACGATGTTCGACGAGTATATAAATTCACCAGAAATGTGCTAAAAGTGAGAAAATATTGTAAAATTACAGACAAAAGTGCAGAAATATCACTTAATTTTCCAGAGAACCAGATTTTTCAGAGGGCTTTGAGCACAATTTATTCCAAATGCAAATTCCCAAACACCATCACTGTCACTGTGGAGTTTAGTGGTGCATGCTGGGATAGCGTGATGGCAACTGCAGGGGGTCTAGGCAACTTCTCGTCTCCATGGAGATGTAAATGCTTTGCCTGGAAGGTTCCACAGTATGGCACTACAGTAAAATGTTTGTTTTTTGGTGGTTTTTTGGCAATAAAAACAATGCAAGATATGTTCAGTGTCATACCGTGAAATTCTTGGCAAATCAATAAAATCTGCCCGGAGAAAGGTTATACGGTGCACCTTTAAAAAGCCAAACTCTTCTTATTCATCTTATTCTGCCCCGCCCACTTTTGCCTCTTTTTACCAGAAAACTGCACTTCTGGTTTGATGAGAACCCTGTTCACGCAAATGGCTAAAACGGGAAAAGTCTTGCCGCTAAAACTTTACATAAAGTAGATTGATTTGTCTAAAACAAGTCAGCAACGCACCGCTTTCCTGGGCGGCTTGAAAACGGCTTTTTAGTCCATGTAGAACTTGTTTTCTGTTGAGCTCGTCTGCCCCGTGTAAACTAATACAACAGAAAAAAAGATAGCAGGGCCCACGGCAACTTCCAGAATAAAGTCAATAGATATCAGTTAACAGTTAAAGGGGCTGTACCTGATTTGAACTGTTTTTAAATGTGAAAAACAGAACTAATTAATTTAAAAGTCTTTACATCAGTCACATGTATCGCTCACTTTCATAATGCAGTCCCAGCATCCTAAATATTCATCTCCATGAGTTTATTTCACAAGTCTCTGAGCCCGGAGCGTTTTTGCTGTCCCAAACATTAGCATGCTAACAGCGCACGTCCTGCTTCTCGTAGAATAAAACACTAATAAAAAGATGCAGAGAAAGCGCTGAATACCCGAATAGATGCTTTTACAATATATCTGTACTGGAGCAACACACTTTACCAATTACATGCAACAGGTACATGAACTGTTCTGTTTTTCACATTTCAAAACAGTAAAAATCAGGTACAGCCCCTTTAATTTCTTTGCTTCATGATTTTCCTGATTTAGTTTAGTCTAATCTGCTTGCATGTTCCACCTCAAAAGCCGGTTCTGAGTCTTTTGGTGGTCATTGTAACCCCGGGGCGGTGTGTCTGAGCGCGTGGGGGGTAGATTCCTGATTAAAGCTCTGGCGCAGGGCGACGCGGAGGTGACGGGGGCTCGAGGCCAGACCGGGGGAGTGGAAACAGACAGATACAGAGCAGTGTAATAAAACTGTGGGTTTTTATTGAACTCAAGTCTTTCTGCTGGAGAGACGGCGGCTGATGGGATCACAGCGCTGGGTTACCTCTGCTAATACACTTCCACACTTCATAATTGGAACAGGACTTCGCTCGAGAGTTCAGCGCTAAATTACGGCCACAGCAAAAACTAAATTCAGCAAGGAATCCTCAATTTTTGCTCCTGTTCGAATCTCCTGGACCTTAATGTATTTTTTACTCACAAAGTTGCTAGTCAATTGTTCATTTTGCTGTCTTGGGCGAGATTAGCTAAGAACAATTAAACCAAAATAAGAATATGTTGTAACTTAAAGGGGCTGTATCCAATTTTAGAAGTAAATCGGTAATAAAGTATGTATTTTTTTTCTTTTCCCAGCAGATATATTGTAAAAGCAGCATTTTTTACAAAATCAAACCACACTGTGTTGTCTGCGACCAATTATAGAGTGTTTTGTTCTACAAGAAGTGCGCTACAGGAAGTTAGCATAGCTTTTATTGGGACAAACTGGATCTGGCAAGTTGTGAAAAGCTTCAGATTTGGTGGTCAACGCGCTAAGGTTTTGTTTTCTCAACAAAAACATTGCCTGGATCCAAGTTGCTTAAACCATGGCCATAAACTGAAATAGTTCACCTGTGAATCTGAAAAGCTTGTTCTCTGTCTGCAAACGTCTGGTTGTTATTTTTGTGTTTTACGTGACGCAAGTTCCTCAAAGCAGTTGAACATTTTCGTACCAGTTGTTATGGAGATATCCAGCGAGCAGTGACACAGAATGTGTTCTGTCGAGCTGTGCGCCCCCCGCCGAGATTTGAGTCCGGTTGAGTGATTCGACAGTTCTGACTGTATGGAGTTCTCCCCTCTCTTCATGCTAACGTTTCACAACTGCAGAACATACTGACATCTTTTAAAAGGCTTAAGGCTTAAATTCAGTTTATGTTATTAATCTGAAAACTTCAAACTTTGACAAGCAAATGTCTGCATCCAGTAATGTGCCCTGACTCTGAAACCAGTTTATAATATTATGTATAAACGTAGTATGTTTCAATATTATGCTCCTCGTTAGGACCATACTTTATAGTCCATTACTTTACAAAGAGCGCACAGTGTTTATGTCAAATTTTGCTCCCTGCGTTTGGTAAGCCAATTATTATTAATAAGGCAGCATATTTTCACAAACAAAAGTATTTGTTGAGATTTGCTCCCTCTGATTAGGCTGTATTTAAATGAAAGTGCAGAGTTTTCACACAACAGACAGAGAATATTTATACAGATTTAAAGTATTAATGATGAGCTCAAATCAACTGAGAATTGAGAACTGAATTTTTGTAATGTCACTTCCTGTAAAAGATGACATCACACAAGGAAATAACTTCGTACACTGGGCTTAAACTCAGCTAAAGTCACAGATATTTTCAATATTTACAAATCAGACTATACATGAACACCTTTATTTTGTTGAATTAATGTTTTAAGGGTAAAAAAAAAGTTTATTTTGGGTAAATTATGCATAACTTTCGGATGGATAGAGTCTCCCTAGTGTGATGTCATCAGTTTTTTACTTCAGATTGTTCAACTTGTAAAGTGTAAAACTAGATTATTATGTACAATAGGTATTAATGCACCAAATAAAACCAAAATTGTAAAATCGATAAAACCTGTTATACGCACTTTACAAAACACGTTCAGAGCACAATCCACTTCTGTTCATTGCTCGATAAGTGGACAAACACCTGCTGCTTTCAAAGACAAAAGCACAGTGCGATATTTGAGTTTTCAGAAAACTTTCACAGTTCTGTAGTGTTTGCCTCATTTCTCTCTCTCTCGCGGCAGAGCAAACGGCGCTGACTGCAGATAAAACTGTGGTCCAGAGAGGAGCGGGTTTTTTGTTTTTTTTTGGTGAAGTGCAGTTTATATAGAAAAAAGGCTTCAGACAGGTGCTTTGAGTTCACCGTTATTTGCAGCGAGAGAGAACAGCGCAACAAAAGACCAATACAGAGCAGAGCCGCACACTGTCAGAGCAGAATCTGTGGCCAAAGCCAGAAAAACCTGTATTCTTTGTCCTCCATTAGTATTGTGTGTAATAAAAGTGGTTCAAAATTGCCATTTTTTAAAAGTGGACTAGGGATTTAACTAAAATGCAGTTAAGTTAAATATATTTCAAATTCTGCTAAAGTCTTTACAAATTTTACTCCAGTTTTGTTTTGTTTTTTTAGGTTTTTCATTTTACTTCCTGGTTGTAAATTATGACATCACACTGGGAAATTACCAAGAAACCATCCTGTACACTGGGCCAAAACTCATGTAATATCACAGATTTTTTTCATTTCACAAAAAAGGTTTTGCATAATTTACACAAAAGAAACAACTTTTTTGACCCTTTAAACATTTATTCAACAAAATAAAGGTTCATGTGTATTTTCATTTGTCAAAAAAATAAATAAATTGTGACATTAGATGAGTTTTGGCCTCGTGTACAGGATGGTCACTTGGGATTTTCCTAGTGTGATGTCATCATTTACAACCAGGAAGTAAAATAAAAAACTAAGAGCTAAGAGTATCTCAACAGCATTTTAGTTAAATGAGTTGTCCAACCGGTCATAGGCACTTTAACTTAACATTAAAAAAAGCTTGACACTTATTTTCCACACATCTTCAGTCGTTCCCCATCACACTTGTCCTCTCCTTCTCTTGAGGTTGGTTGTGGTTTTTTTCCATCGGTTCAAAGTGCGGCTTGTGCAGTTCAGACGTGTCCCGTTGCCTCCCAGACTCTGATAAGACCATGAGCCGAGGCGTTTACATCAAGGACAAATATCTCCGCAGCTAAACACCGATAGCAGCGCGATAAGGACGAGGAGGAGGAATGATGTGAGAGCGCCACGCAAAGTGTCTGATCCTTTTATAGACAAATAATGTTGGTAATATTTTAAAAAGGGGATTTTTAAGGACACACTTTGAGACTTTTTGATAACCCTTATGACAAAAGACCTCTCCAGTGTTTGTAAAGAAAACACATGCATTCCTTTAGTCGGTACCATTCCACAAGTTAGCACTAAACACATTTTCTAAACCATATAAAGGACTAAACCATATCTAAAGGACTTTACCATGGCTATACCAAGACTAAACCAGGACTAAACCATATCTAAAGGACTTTACCATGGCTATACCAAGACTAAACCAGGACTAAACCATATCTAAAGGACTTTACCATGGCTATACCAAGACTAAACCAGGACTAAACCATATCTAAAGGACTTTACCATGGCTATACCAAGACTAAACCAGGACTAAACCATATCTAAAGGACTTTACCATGGCTATACCAAGACTAAACCAGGACTAAACCATATCTAAAGGACTTTACCATGGCTATACCAAGACTAAACCAGGACTAAACCATATCTAAAGGACTTTACCATGGCTATACCAAGACTAAACCAGGACTAAACCATATCTAAAGGACTTTACCATGGCTATACCAAGACTAAACCAGGACTAAACCATATCTAAAGGACTTTACCATGGCTATACCAAGACTAAACCAGGACTAAACCATATCTAAAGGACTTTACCATGGCTATACCAAGACTAAACCAGGACTAAACCATATCTAAAGGACTTTACCAGGCTAAACCATATCTAAAGGACTTTACCATGGCTATACCAAGACTAACCAGGTAAACCATATCTAAAGGACTTTACCATGGCTATACCAAGACTAAACCAGGACAAAACCATATCTAAAGGACTTTACCATGGCTATACCAAGACTAAACCAGGACTAAACCATATCTAAAGGACTCCAGGTCTAAATCTAATATTTTTAAGCAGATTTTTATGGATACACTTTGAGATTTTTTTGGTATGACAATAGATACTTCCAGTGTTTGTAAAGAAAACACATTCATCCCATAAGTTATCATTAAAGTCATTTTCTAAAGCATATCTAAAGGACTTCACCAGGGTTAAACCAAGACTAAACCAGGACTAAATGAGATCCAAACCAAATTTTTATAGTGGATTTTAAAGGACACACTTTGAGACAAATTTATCCTTCAAGTGTTTGTAAAGAAAACACATGCATTCCATAGGCCGGTACATTCCACAAGTTAGCACTAAACTTATTTTCAATGTAAGCGTTAGCGTTAGCCTCCAGACATCCCAAACTATAAAAACAGGGCTGTTTTAGCGACTGAAACCACTCGATCACACGTGAGTGACACCAGAGCAGAGTTAGACAACATTAGCACGTGTAGAAGTGTTTTGTGTCGATTGTTACCGTTAGCGTTGAAATTTGCATACACGATAAGAACCCTCTTTCATCAAGCAACAGAAATCTTCCAAGTGAACTTTAACAAAATAGCGGTTGAAGTTTGACATTGACAGTTATTCATTAACAAATGTGATAAACTTATAAGCAAAGTCCATGTGTCTGTGTTGTCTACAAACGACAAAATGTTTTATTTGCTGCTGCATTAAAATGACTGTGATGGTACTGTCCACAACTATTCTTAACATATCCCTCCTGGAAGAGTCTCGGGGGCTAAACGCAGCCAATATTTCTTAGCCCACACTTTCCTTGGAAGAAATTTTTACAGCAAATTATTCTAGTATAACCTAAATAACAAACATTTCGGTGCGTGACAGGCCTGATATTAAGGCACTGAGACTAAATTTAGATGTGGTGGCAACAACACCAGATAAATGCAACTTTTTTTTAACTTTTCACGATTTATTTGTGGCCCTCCACTTGGTCTTTATTTCCATATGTTGCATTACATTGATTCAGTCATTTCTTATCGTTAACAATCAGCTTGGGGTTTTTCTTTTGGACTGATTTTGTTGTTTTACTTATGTTTTGTATAGTCTTTGAGAATATGATTGTTGTAATTCTAGACCTGTCACGATATATTGCTGCAGAAAAATGATCTTGATCAGCGTTAATATCGACACTACTTTCCTCCACTGACACATTAACAATAAAGCAGGACGACGAAAGGCACAAGCTGCATCAAATAAATAGCAGAATCTATCAATAATTATTCATAGAAGTTACTTATTCAGTCCTTACCAGCTAAATTATTATCATATTTTTCAAAAAATAACAAAGATCTCCCCACACTTGGAAAGAAAATATACACATGACAATTATTGAGCCCTAAAATATGTTGTTCCAGCTATTATTTATTGATAAGTCGATAGTAATTATTGTGACGAGGCTAGATAATTCATACTTGACTACATGACTTCCCAAATGGCCCAGACCAAACACTTCAATAGACCTTTTAAAATATTCCTGAATGGAGGAAACTGGAGGCGAAAGTGAAGTGGAACAGAATGTGATTTGAATGAAAAGACAGGGATTAACCAAATAAAATCATCAGGTATGAAAAATGAAGGAGGTTCAGTAAATAATAATCGCTCGGATACAAGTCAGTGACATCAGAGCCTGGTTTAAAGACTTTTTACAATACGGTTTTACATTATTTGTTTAATTTATAAGGATTATGATAGACACAATTATTTTGGAAGAAGGTAAAATTGTGAGTTTAAGGTTTAGCAGGACAAATACAAAAATGTTGACCCCGCAATCATTTTTCATTTTATCTACAGATATAGCACAAATTATTCTTTTTGTGAAGCTTTGGAAAATAAAATTGAACTATATTTTTGTGTTAAATGGTGCTGATAAAAGTCTGTATTGTTGAGGAAATCGAATCGTGATGATATATAATTTGTCTTTTTCCTATTTCCCACTATTTAAAGAGCAGACTCGAGATATTCAAATCTAATTATCTACCGCGGCACCAAACAAAACAGAAGGTCCAGCTGCGGCAGAAATGTTCGAGGACGTTTATTACATCCGACTTCAAAAAGAGCCCCAGTCTGAAAAGAAAATAGCGGAGATGAGAGAAACGCTGCCAGGCTTAATATGGCAATGATGTTACGCCGCCACGGAACGAAATTAATTTAATGTTTTAGAGAAAATTACATTCCTGCTTAGAGAGAGTTAATTTGAGTCTGTAGTGGCTGTGTAATGGTGCAGCGTGTGGTAATATGTTGTAAATTATCACGGATTGAGTTTTAACAAGAACGGAGCTAAGGTTAATTGATAAGAGATGAGAAGTGTGTTTTTGGATGTATGATTGTTACAGAGGGAGGAGTAACAGTTCAGTCCTGGTATAATTTGTAGTTTTGTCTCCAAATCTTGGTCCAGGTTTAGTTTGTGGTTAAAGCCGTCTTACTTACTCATAACTGGGTTTAATAAAGCGGCTTGGGCAGGTAGAGCTCATCATAATTGGGAAAACCAGGTCCTGTTAGCAGCAAAGCTCCTCTGCCATTACTTTGCAGTGAGCTTGTGTTTAGTGTAGTGTTCAAATCAAATCAAACTTTATTTATAAAAATTGTAACACAAAATGCTTTCCAATTCACATTAAAAACGATCCCCCGAACCCACCCCACCCTGGCCCCACCATCCCTACATTAAAGCTTCCACGCAAACACACACACGTACGCACACACACATTCACGCACACGCACATATACATACACTAAGATAATGGGCATGAGGCTGTTGTTCTGACACCTTTTTTTTCTGTCCGATCCGATACTTCAGATCAAGGATGTTGCCGATACCAAGTACCGGTCTGATACCATTACAACTGTTAAAGTTCAGACCAATTTTGACACATTTCAAATGTACATATTGATTAGAAACAAATGGAAATGCGTACTTAATTTGTTTTTGTTTTTTTTAAACGAGCTTGACAGCAAAAGTAGTGCCAACCAAGTTATAATAACTGACATTTGCAACATTAATAGCGCTGTCAAACTTATAGTACACAGCACTAAAGTAATCATGGAGACGTGACATCGCTGCTCTTATTAACCTGTAGTGAAGTTTACACTCTCAATCATTTCAGTCATTTGAAAAAATGTTTCTGCTGGAAACAAGTTGCCAGAGTTTGTTGCTTTTAGCGCGTCTCGTTGTTCTTGTTCTTCAAAAGCTGGCATTGAAAGTGTGTTATTCTTTTGGTTCCAGTGCTTCCCGGATGTTTTCAGTCCGTTCTTACTTGGATAATAATAACACTGCAGCCTGTGTTTTTACTCAAGTAGAAGTAAACTGTCGTCTACCAAAAAATGTCATAAGTAAAGGAAAAAAATTTGATGAAAAACAACTCGAGCATTGAAAGAGTTGCTGACTTAATGATTGTTGTTGGGTTTTTTTTTTGTATTTTTGTATTAATAACATACAATTTGAAGAAATTTGCATCAAACTATTTAAGTAAATTAGAAACATCTAAAACAAAAACTGACAACTGACAAGACAATTCTCAGATCCCAGTTTTGCAATCCATTACAAACTGTTCATGCTTTATTAAGGCAATTAAAAGTGCAGTTATTATAACGTGTTATCAGAAATACAGCTGTAACACAGTTAGTGCTGTACTGAAACAGACTAAAATACCACAGTCCTGACAGCACGGTTTAATTTCTGCTTCTGGGTATAACTTTAACAAGCGTGTCACATTTACAGGTGCAGAGTTAAATCTATATTTAGACTGTTGCATTGTGGGAGTGTGACTTCTCAACCCGCCAAGGAGCTGGTCTATTTCTGTGTCATGGCGATAATAATTCAACTTTACGTTTAGCTCTGGCCAAAGAGTTGAAAAACTAACAACTTTTACTTGAGCAGGGTTTTTGACTCCTTTTTCTGTATAAAAAATATTGAAAACTTTTATTTCAGCAGCAAAGTTTAGTAGTAAGACTCAATAGTGCACTATATCAATGTAACTCTTTCATATTTAGCAGTGACTTTCTGCTGTAGAAGTAGTAGCTCTATCTAAATGTTAAATATTTAGACATTTCAGAAGTACTAGCAATACTATACTCTTCTTTAAATGTATGTACGATTTTTATTTTAAATTCTATAAACATGACTTCTGTGCTAAATATAGTAACTAGAAGTAGTAAAGGTTGATTCATTCTTAATTCTTATCTTATATTGGTTGGACATGTTTGATTGTCTGTTTAGTCAACCAAGATTTCTTTAACCGACTACAGCCCTCGTGTGAAGCTGGTTTGGACGGTCTGTTGTTCGTCCAAAGAGATTAATTTGGTCTTTTGATAATTTATTTAAAGTTGTGTGTTTTTTTTTTCTAAACTTGTTTCAGTTTGTTTTTCAGATCAAACTATTTCGACTGCTCGTAATCTTCAGTTTCACATGATGTTGCTTTGCTGCACAATTTGGGAAAAATATCTAATTGTGATTTTTCTGACCAGTTTTGCGATTACACTTAGATTTGCGGTGAATGTTTTAATAATAGGATTCTGTTCAAAGGTCAAGTTTAAAACACGATCAGGAGAATTGACAAAAAGACTGAAATATGAACTGACAAACAAATAGAACATGTTTGTACAGCTCTAACCCACAGTGTTAGGGTTATGCTGAATAAAACACTATATTTAGTTGTTTGGAATAAATCATTCCACTTACAAAATTGGAGCCTTTGCGATTTGCTAATTGTGTCACTTCAAATTGCGATTTCGATTCGATTCGCTTTGCAGCTCTACTGTGTCGGATCTTGAAGAAGAAGGAGGTCTTTTTACTCTTTAGGAAAACTGTAGAGAAGTCTGTGAGTGATCAGTCGAAACCGTCCGGTATAAACTGATCTGTTAAAAAGCTTGTTGATTGGTTTGTATCAGGGCTGCGACTAACGATTATTTTAGTAATCGATTAGTCTACGATTAATTAATCAATTTGTTGTTTGGAATGCAAAAGAATACGGGATTTTGATCATTTTTTTCAAATAAAGCTGAAGTGAAGCCGTTTGAGGACGTCCGGGTGGAGAATATTTATGGACAAAAGAAAGAGTTTTCATAAAAAATACAAAACTGTAACATTTTCCGTGTCATTTCTGTGTGAGTCATAAAACCTTTTTTTCAGCGGCCAGCACGTTTTTGCAGTCTGTGTATGGACCAGTCAACGATTATTTGATTACTTAATTGGTTCCTTGATTTTGGACCAGTGTGCCAGGGACCACTGCCTTGAGGTACTGCCAGGTGCGCCTGAAAGTGTCCAATTTGGATTCACACATGGCTTTCATTGAATAATTTAGAGTCCTGTATATATTTCTGAACCAAAAGAGAAAGCAAAACAATCACAGACAACACAGACAGTAGTGCTGACATTATTCAACAAATTATAGCCATTTTTACTAAAAGGTCTGATTTGGTAATGCTTTGAGGGCGTGGTGCGGTATCTTCTCAACCAAATAAAGTGTGCTGCAACTCAAAAAAAGTCGAATAACACTGAATTTCTATAATCAATTAGTTGCATTTAATTGATTGTGGGAGACAGTTAGGGCGGAACAAGCCAATTGGCCGACAAAACGCCACAGTTAATGGTAAAAGAAGCAGCTAATTTCTTTAAAAAACCGTGTCAAAACCTTACATATATCAACACACAAAAATAAAATTAAAATAAAAGCTGCGAGCGTCTGTGTATGAGGGTTTGTTAAAGCTTTGCCGCCTCAACACTGCAAAAAATGAAGTTAAAATGTCTTGATTTCAGGATATTAATCTTAATTTCAGATATTTTGACTAGTTAGGATTAATTAAGACTTTATTTGATGGAACGAGATTATTTTAAACATTTCTGACTTGTTTCAATACATTACTTCTTGCTTCAAGCCAAAACGGGTAAGTATAGTTTTACTTTATTTGCAAAAATCAGTCAGAAATACCTTGATTTCTGATTTTAATGCATTTTTTCCTGTTGTGTAAAGCACTTTGAATTGCCTTGAGTACGAAACCAAATCTCATCGAGTCAAAACTACTCAAATCCAGATAAAAATGATAAAATCCAGTAATTTTAGGCAAGGTATAAATGTTTTTGCTGTAAAGAACAACAATAAAGATGACTCAAACATGCAGGAATCAGTCTAAATACAACTCTGAGTGGGTCTTAAAGTCTCAGTTAAACACTTCCTTTTCTTTGTCACTGTCTGTCAAATCTCAAGTGTGAAAAACATATTGACACTTATTTGAGCTGCTGTGATTTTGGGACAATTTGGTGTTGGCAAAAATGAAATCGCACACTTTGACACGGGGCCCGGTTGCAACATTTTTTGGACAGAAGGGCACAAAGACTTGAAGTACATTCTTGCAAACGTGGCAGATTTTTGTGACACTTTTTTGCTGTTCTGAATTGGACTTAGAGGAGGGAAACATTTGGTGGGCGGCGAAAAGTGCTGCGTTCGCCAGCGCCATCGTTCTCGAGGATTTCACTTTTAGATTCAGCTCGGATAATCGTGGGCTTTCCATCTTCAACGGATTGAACGTGGGCTATAGATGGACTGAAGCAGGATTTAACTAAGTCTAAACCTTAATCTTAAATCCATATCTTAAGAACTCAGCCAGGTCTAAAACAGGACTAAACCAAATCCAAAGAATTCAGCCATATTTAAACCACGACTAAATCATATCTGAAGGACTTTACCAGGACTAAACCATATCTAAAGAACTCAGCCAGGTTTAAACCAGGACTAAACGATATCTAAAGAAAGCCAGGTCTAAACCAGGACTAAACGATATCTAAAGAAAGCCAGGTCTAAACGATATCTAAAGAAAGCCAGGTCTAAACCAGGACTAAACGATATCTAAAGAAAGTCAGGTCTAAACCAGGACTAAACAGGTCTAAACCATATCTTAATGACTTCACCTGGTCTAAACCAAGACTAAACCAGGACTAAACTATATCTAAAGAACAGTCAGTCAGTTCTAAACTGGACTAAACCATATCTTAAGGACTTTGTCTAGTCTAAACCAAGGCTAAACCAGGACTAAATTGTATCTAAACAACTCAGTCAGTTCTAAACCAGGATTAAACCATATCTAAAGGACCCAGCTAGGTCTAAACCAGGACTAAACCATATATATAGAGGACTTCTTCAGGTTTAAATCAGGACTAAACCATATCTAAAGGACTTTGCTTGGTCTAAACCAGGCCTAGACCAGGACTAAACCATATCTAAAGGACTTTGCTTGGTCTAAACCAAGACTATACCAGGACTAAACCATATCTAAAGGACTTTGCTTGGTCTAAACCAGGCCTAGACCAGGACTAAACCATATCTAAAGGACTTTGCTTGGTCTAAACCAGGCCTAGACCAGGACTAAACCATATCTAAAGGACTTTGCTTGGTCTAAACCAGGCCTAGACCAGGACTAAACCATATCTAAAGGACTTTGCCGGTTCTAAACCAGGACTAAACCTTGTATAAAGAAATTCACCAGGTCTAAACCAGGACTAAACCTTGTATAAAGGACTTCGCCGGTTCTAAACCAGGACTAAACCAGGATTATATCAACCAGATTCAGGCATAATTCTTGCAAGTGTCAGTGTATATAACTTTTGATAATAAATGGACTAATACACTTTGAATAATTAGCTAAACTGATGATGTATTTAAAAAGTTTAAATACACAATATAAATAATCATTTGACGAGTCGATTAATAGAAGAAAATAATCAATGACAAGTTGTCAGTGACAGCCCTAAAATGAAGTATTATGACAACACTACGTCCCCCTCTCTCTCCAGCTGCAGTCTCTCATTTTACACCAGGTCCTTGAACACATCATTCCCTCAGACAGACTGTCACCGCTAATCAAATATGACTCTATAAGCCACTCCATCAGCCCTTCAGCGCCGGCACGAGTTCGAGCCCCAAGAGGAGCTCCGTCGGCCAGGGAGCGACGCGTGGAAACAGACCGGAGCCCGTGAACGCTCGCTCGACGCTTCAACGGCGATTTGTTTGTGAAATGATAAGAAGGACGAGTGGTTAGAGCGGGAATAAATGACATTGATCGAGACAAGTGCCGCTCTCAGTCTTTTGAAGTGTGGAAATGCACAGTATGTTACACAAGTGGACAGCTATAGAGTGTCTGCAATGTGAGGGATTCTTTTATTAGTTTAGCTGTTCATGTGTTTCATTCATGGACGTGTTTTGTGCTCAAATGTGTTTAGGAATAGGAAAAAATATTAAAATTAAAGATATCTATTTGAAACTTCTCATAGTTTACTCATATAAATGTAAGAAAAAATATGTATTGCAAGTTTTTTATTATATCATGTTTCATACGGATTTAAGGCAATTTATGAGTAAAAACGGCCAAAGTTACATTTATTTTGGACATTTAAAGTAGAACTAAGTAACATTTTTACCTTATTAACCATCTTTGGTAAGTCCGTGTGGTGGTTGCAAACATATTTTAGGAGTGTTTAAAGTCCCCGCCGTTTCCCTCTGCTGTCTCTGTGCGGAAAACCAGCTCTCCTGATAAACCTTGGCTCTCTTTTTTATATTTGGTGACATGAAATGCTTTTGTAGATGATTTTAGATTATTTGATCTCAGCTTTTTAACGTCTAGATTCAATAAATCCAACACATACCTGGGATTACATTTATATTTCTTGTTCTGAATTGGTTTTTGTCAAACTGGATTTTAGATTTAGTGCCTGTGTAGATTGATTTAATGATTTTTAATGCATTTTAAGGCCGTATTTTTTGCCAAAATCCATTAAATGACTTTTAATGTTTTTTAATAGTCCGCGGAAACCCTGCATTCATTAAATACCGTATCACTTGTTGTTATATTCATATGATTTCCCATGTTTGTTAATGGTGCGTCACACTATTATATTTGTGCCAGATGTCGACCTGATTTGATCCTCTTCTAATCCTGGTTTAGCTCTGGTCAGGTCCAGTTTCACTTTTAGTCCCAGTTCAGTCCAAATCCTGATGCTGTTTGTGCAAATCTGAACTCAACCTCAGTTAACTTTCAATATTTCCCTGAAGTTTCCCCCTCTCCCTTCCTCCCCGGCCTTCCTGTTTGAATACTAATTTAAAATCTGCTCCGTGGATATACTCGGTCCCTGGGAGAGGAATTTGACATTTTGCTTGGATCATGTCTCCGATGTGTGCTACACTGTCAATTAAACCTGGTCCGTATCCGCTCCACTTCTCCGGCTTCTAATGGGCCCACACCAGGACGCTGCAGCTAATAGAATTAATAATAGGATCCAGCGGTGGGAAATGGACGCGTTATCATCGCCATCATCCAGCCAACTCTATAGAACGGCAAAAACTGGAGGCCCAGGTCATAAAATGAGCTCACGCTGCATTAAGTTGTGTAATGAATTTTCACTTGAGTAGTCAAACCGCCTCGGTCGTTACAGCGGAAATAAAGTGGTAACAATTGAAATGTGACACTGCGACTACTATTTAAAGCGCTCATGACAGGTTGGAGTACTAATTCTACCAAAACACAGCTAAGATAATTATATTTAAGATTCTGCTAAAGAATTAACCATTTTTATCTAGGTTTGGGCGATATATTGATAAAAAAATTCAATCGCGGGCTGGTCCCTGTGACAATCTGCTATTTTTGTGAAATCGTCGTATCGTGATTCACCGTTTGTCTCTTTAATGCAGCTGTCTGTTCAAACACACTTTTCTCCTGTTGTTTAGCCTCTGAAGCCTCTGAGCAGATGACTTTATTTACCTCTTAAAGACCAGAGCTGCACAATTAAACAATCGCAAATATAATGGATGTAATTAGCAAATCGCAAATACTGCAGTTTTTGAATTGCAATCATTTCTTTTAAAATGTCTTGCCGTGATTTGAATAAAAACGGCTAACACTGTAGTTAGGATTTGTTCAAACATGAAAACATCCAACAAAAGTGTGACCAAAAGCGATACAAATTTGTTCAAAAGTGACAAAAACACACCGACAAAACAACAAATGTGACTCAATGCACCAAAACGCGACTAAAAATGACAAAGACATGACAAAAAGTGACAGAGACCTGTTTAAATCTGACAAACACAACAAACGTGACAAAAACGCGGCTGATAGACAAAATTGTGTTTAAAATGTGAATTTGAACTGAATCCTATTAAAACATAAATCACAAATCTAATCACAATCGCACTGGTCAGAAAAATCACAATTGGACATTTCTGCAGACCTATTTTTTATCCCACTTTGGCCATTTTTTTATTTAAAATGTTACTTCCTGGTTGTAAATCATGACATCACACTGGGAAATTCTGTTACTGTTACCTAGCAACCATGCTGTACACTGGAGCCAAAGTCTCATAATGTAACAGAAATTATGATTTGACAAAAAAGAATATATGGGAACACTTATATTTTGTTGAATTAATGTTAAAAGGATCAGAAAATGTGTTTCTTGCTTGTAAATTGTCCCTCGAGTGCCTCGTGCGTCATTATGTTTTATAACTCTGCTCTACTTCCAGTAAATTTCAACATCTCTTAACTTTTCTTCAAAAATATGTGGAATTTTGGCTGTGTTTACACATAAAATGCCTCATCTTTATATGAAAACATAACATGATTAAAAACTTGTAATACATTTTTCTTACATTTATGGGAGGAGTAAACTACAGGAGAAGATTCAGGCAAAACAAAAGCATGATCTCACATCTGCAGTACAAGACAACATCCCCCACATTGTGACTTCTCAGGGAAACTCTCATTGTGTTTTTATCCAATTTTAAATACCTTGGACTGGACCAAGAGCTCTCTTTTAAAGCCAACCTTCAAAATTTGTTAAAAAAAATTGAAGATAAAACTAGGTTTTCATTATTGTAATAAAGCCTGCTTCACGCTAGAAGCAAACATCTGGTATGGGCCACGTTTATGCCTCTATTGGACTACGGTGAGACACTGTACATTAATGCAACGGCAAAATGTCTTAAATCCTTGGACACTGTACATCCCTGTGAGGTTGTGGCAGGCTCACCCTCCACTGTGAGCTCTGTGCCAGGGCTGGGTGGCCTTTAGGTGCCAGAAGGGTCACACTCTGGATGTTTTTAGTGTTAAGTGTTATGTAAATGTGCCCCTTCATGTGTCTTTGTGCAAAGAGCGGAGGGTCCTTACACCCTGCGCTCACGTGACATGTTTAGCTCGTCTGTCCCACGGGTTAGAACTGACCGGGGGAAGAGGGCTTTTTCTTATGCTGCTCCCACAGCCTGGAATGCCCTGGAATTAGAGTGGAGGTTGCACAAACTGGTCTGAGTTAGGTGTTTTCGATGTTGAAAAACAAAGAGCGTGAATCTTTCAAAAATTGTCGGTGCCTTTAAATGTACATTTTGTTCTTAATTTCTTCCTCCCTCTTAAAATGTAAATATGTTTTTTTACTCTGTGTTGCTGTCATGTTTGTCACTTTGCCCCAGGTCGCCCTTGAAAAAGTGGTTTCGATCTCAATGGGTTCTTACCTGGTTAAATAAAGGTTAATAAAAAAATAAGTTTCATAATGATATCTTTAAATTTAACATTTTTTCCTCTCATTAATGCATTGTTAAGTAAGTGATGAAAAGGCTTCATTTGGCCTTCAAGATTGGCCTAAAAACATCTCACTGAGCACCAAACAACAGCACACAAATGTAGAATAAATCAATGACAGACGAGAGGTAAAGAGCGTGGCCAAACTGTCTCACTCTCCAAATGCCAGTGCCCCGTGTTCTCAGCGATAAGCCGCTCCTCTTTGTAAATGTTTTTGCAAAAGGCTAAATCTGAAGGAGCTCGGAGTGAAGAGGTCAAGATGGAGGCTACAACTTTAAGCCACTTCTGAAACGACGCAAAGGACGACTTCGACTGCATTGATTTGGTTTGAAGAGCTGACACGGAGATACTGGAGGGTTTTGTAAAAGGATAAAGGCTTTTTAACGTCACTGGTGTTTAGAACAATCTGTTTTTTGCTGCTGAAAGAGTAACGTGTGATGCTAAGTACACACTGCAAGGCTCAAGGGATAAAAGCTGTAATTGATGTAATGTTCTCTGCAATCAGCGGCTTATTTTGTGTAAAACCAACTGTATCTTGACCTCAAATGAAAAGTAAAAGATAAACTTACTAATACTACTATAATACTATAACGCAATAGAGAAGTGACATTAAATGATAATTATAAATGTAAAAATATTAGATTTATTTTCAAAAGATTCTGGGAAGGCATTTTTCATTTTGATGTTTTTTGGTCAGTTTGATCTCTCAACAGATGCTTTTACCTAAAAATAATAATAAAAATAGTCTGATCTGTATATATATATATATATATATATATATATATATATATATATATATATATATAAAAATAAAGATAATACTCATTTAATTTAATCCACTTGCATCTATAGATTTACATTGCAAAAACACTGTTTTCTTAAAATGCATTTTTTTCCTAAAGTTGCACCTACACGCACCAAACTTTACAATCTTGTACTTAACACATGGGATCAATTGTTAATATCTTATTCTAAGTTTGATTTAGGTACAAGTTCAATTTTTTACTCAAAATATTAGATGAAATTTACATTTTTACAAAGTTTCAGTAAGTTTAGTTTACTCTAAAATTCTAAATAAGACATTCAATATTTTTTTTTAGATAATATGTCCCAAATGAGTAATTTTGGCCACTGTTACAAATAAAATGCCTTGTATGAATATATTTGAATACATTTTTTCTTACATTTGAGCAAGTAAACTACATAAGAAGTTTCGAGTTGATGATTCTAAATTCAATATTTTTTCCTGTTCAGCTCAGAGTCTCACCTACATTTAGGACTGAGACACTGTTCAATCACTTAAACCTGATGCACAAACCCGTCCAAGGCTTTTTTTAAATTCACCTTATTCCTTTTTTTTCAGTTGTAGTTTACACGGGGCAGACGAGCAGACACAGGAAATAAGTTCACAACTAAAAATCAGTTTTCAGACTGACCAGGAAATCTGTGCGTTTTTGACTTGTTGTTGCTCGTGTTCATTAAACATTTTACACAAATCAACCTACTTTATTTATAGACTTTTCCCTTGTTCTCCATTTGCGTGAATGTGGTTCTCGTCAAACCAGAAGTGTTTTTACTACAGGAGTGCAGATATGTGGCAAAAAGAGGCAAAAGTGGGCGGGGCTGAATAAGGTGAATAAGATCTAATCATTTACAGTCCTTTATTGAACACAAACAACATCTTTCAGCACAGTACAGTACACGCCACAACCGCTGCAGCTAAGAGTAACTACTTATTAGTTTACATAATCTCACTGTGAAGGGGCACATTTCCCAAGCCACATAAATACTACAATACAAAAGCCACCAACCGCACTTTCTGCCCCCTGGAGTGAAATACCCAATAATTCTGACCTAATAACTTTAAGAGTGGACTTAGAGCAGCCTCGGCCTCTGTGTTTGCCTCCGCGGTCGGTCTGCAGCGCCGAGCAGCAGCAGCACAGGCATCTCAAACAAATCTTATTGGGTCTATTCAGAGAAGTTTCACACATGAACACTCGTAATGTTTCACTCCAGACAATGGGGAAAAGTTGTGTGGTTCTAGATGGACGGCGTGTTTCTACAGAGCAACAGCTTATTGAAGTTAAGGTGACACTACAGGTGAATAGGAAAAAATCTTAAATTTAAAGATATGAATTTGAAACTTCTCCTGTAGTTTACTCACATGAATGTAAGAAAAAAATGTATTACAAGTTTTTCATCATGTTATATTTTCATGTAGAAATAAGGCATTTTATGTGTAAAAATGGCCAAAAATACACATATTTGTGGCACATAAATCTGAAAAATGAGAACCAGGTTTCAATTTCTTGGTTCATTTTGTACACATATTAGTTACAAAAAACTTCACAGAGGAGATTTTGGATTTTTTATTTAGTTTTTTAGTAAACTAGATTGGACTGAAAATTGTCCTAAAAATTCAAATTCCGCCTCATTTTTTGCACTTAAAACTTCAATAAACCAGTTTTGGAATTAGATATCAAAAAATCCTTCTGTACATTTCGTTAAAATCTTGCTGACTCCACGATAGCACAGTTTGGTGTTTGTAGGATCTACTTTAAGTGATGACGCTTATGTCCCGAGGAGAGAAAAATGCATTGTAAGAAAACGGCCTTTGAAGTTACAATGTCCCAGAGAAATCTATGGATGAAGTGGATTAAATGGAAGAATCAACATTTTTTAAGAGCAGATTGGACAAGTTTGTTGTTTCCACATGAAAGCCGAAAGCCGAAACTGACCAAAAAACAAAAATTTTAAAACAATTAGTTTTGCCTGTAGTGTCTCGCCTTAAAGTGTACATGACAGGTTTCTCTAATTCTGACTTACTTTTGGTGGATAGAAGCTGTGGTAAATATCATAATGACAGTTTTACATCAGTGAAGTTGCAGTTTATCAAAATAAATTGAAAAATAAAAGTTGAAAATGACAGGAAGTAGTGCTGAGTTATAAAACCAAATCTCTCTGTGATGTCATCAAAAAGCGACGTGCCCTGAGACAATTTACAGACACATTTTTCTGACAGTTTAAGCGGTCAGTCAACAAAACAAATATGTTATCAGATACTATTTTTTTGTCAAATCATAATTTAATTTGCATAATTTATATGGATTTGTGTAATTTATATGGACTTTGTTTTCAAAAGCCTAACTCTTGTTGTGTGTCCCAAGAGTTAGGACCAAGTAAAGCGAGGAAGTGTTTAGTTTCTGTTTCTCGTCTCTGGATCTCTCTCCCTCAGCTTTTAAGATCTTCCCCAACGTTAAGTACTTTTAAATCTAGGCTAAAACTATTACTGTTTATCTCAGCATTTACACGAATTTGGTCATTTTGAACTCTATTGTATGTTTAGTAACACTTTATAATAACTATACTTATTCTTGCCTTAACAAAACATAAAGAAAGACTTAATTCAGAGCAAACAAATAGTTTATTAAGAATGATTCAGGCTTAGTATTAGCTATTACTCTAACCCAAATTACTAAAAACATTAAGTAGTTATTTCTCCTGATTCATGCTTAATAAACTATATGTTCATTTTGAATTAAGTCTTTGTTAAGGCAAAACAAGACGTTGTCATTATGAAGTGGTGCTATATGTTTATCTATTATTGTCTTGCTGTAACTAATTTAATCTATTGTATTGTCTTTGTGAAGCACTTTGGGTTAGTTGTGAATGGATTGTGCTTTATAAATAAATGTACCTTGCCTTACACTGCATAAAAACACCAATGTGCTTAATATCTCCATCACTGCAAAACTACAATATCCAATGTTCATCTCCGTCTCATCAATTCTTCTCCACCGGTGTTTCTCCAACGTGTGTCGAACCTAATGGGAGCGTCCGGGGTTTGCGGGTCAGGACCGCTCTGACACTCGGGAGCGGCTCAACTCTGTCACCTGCTCCATAATTGGACACATGTCAAAGTCCAGCCTGCTCTGCCATTTCATACATGTCACTACAGCACCTACGGGAGACAGGAGCCACACAGGAAGTCCGCCAAAGGTTACACGGACTTTATATCGAGTTAGAATGCATCAAGTCGCTGCAAGGTTTAATCTAAATCAAACTGTTTCCTCTGGATCGTCTCTCGCAGCAGAACGTCATCGCAAAACATGTTTTTCAGAGTTAAAATGTCATACAGTGAAGTGTTCCAAAATAATATCCATCAGACAAGCACAGATCGTTACATGGTGCAGGTTAAAGGGCCTGTATGTGATTTTTATTTACTCTAGCTAAGATAAATTCTCTTATCATTACGCATTGAAAAAAGCAACTTCATGGAAAGACATTGGGTTTGTATTGTATACTCTGTGCATGTTATAAATGAACTTTGTTTAAAAAGAACTAGTGCAGAAGTGTTTGCCAGGGTCACCTCTTTTCAGCCAATCAGGCACATTGCACACTATGAATCATGGGAAAATAACTTCTTGATACTATCGCAGACATGTGATTCTCCCATGGTGCAGTTTCAAAAGTGCTAAAAGCTAATTGTAAGGAGAGTTGTGGGCGGGGCTAATGGTTAAAACAAAAACATGCTCCTGTCTCACTGTTCAAAATCAGGTACAGGCCCTTTAATTATCTTAAGTAATGTGTAAATAGTTGAAATTTGATGTTGCTTCCAGTGAAAAGGTAAAACCGAAATCAGGTAAATATGTGCCATTCACTGTCCCGAAAAGCTGCTAAAATTGCTAATTCACTCATTAATCATTATCTAAACCAGCGGTCCCCAGACAGCCTCACCAGCCATTCCCACTATCTTTCAATTTTGAAAGATAGTTGGCATGATCACTAAACCCCGTACTTCCTCTATTTTGTCCCAACCGAGTCGATCAGAGCCATGAGAGGAGAACGTTGCGATTACAAGCAATAACAACCAAGATGGCGTCCACAACAGAAAATGTACGGGGCTTTTCTCTTTTAAAAGACCAGGACGTGTCGTTAAAACCACAGAGATAGAAAGCTTTACAACACGCCATTTAGGACTGACAGACACAGCTCTCTGCAGCCTTTCGCGCATAAACCGTGCTTTATAATATGTATGTTCTCAAAATGTATTCAAACATTAGACATCAGGGTACTTTTCGCTTCACAGGCTATTTTTTGTGTTCGGGATAGGGATGTAGTCGACTAAACAAATTCTTAGTCGACTAAAGACCTGCCATAGTCGACTAAAAAAGGCGTGTTGCAAAAATATAAAAACTAGGAAGTATTTTCATGTATCCAACCTAAACTGCACTCAAAAGACCACAATT
Source organism: Rhinogobius similis (assembly GCA_019453435.1). Lineage (NCBI taxonomy): Eukaryota > Metazoa > Chordata > Actinopteri > Gobiiformes > Gobiidae > Rhinogobius > Rhinogobius similis. The sequence goes on along the minus strand of CM033633.1, from coordinate 11,708,868 downwards.
ACAAAGGAATTCATGCAAAAACAATACGTATACAGATAAACTTATACTAGGAAACGGTGTTGGACTCCAGAATCTTCAGATAACTCACTCCGTATCTTCTCTTCGTTGCTGTTGTTTCCACATAAATCCTTTAAATCTAAACAAAATAATTAGTCGACTAATAAAGAATTTGGTCCACTAAAACACCATTGTGCGATTAATCGACTGAAGGACTAAACAGCTCTAGTTTCTAGTTCATGATGCAAATACTAACTGTTTTGGAGGTCGCGACTCACTGACCTAAAACAATACAGACTCTAAACACAAAGAGACATTTAAAAACAAAGAAGAAAAAAGCAATTTTACAAACCCTTTATTTGTAAATAAATAAAGGGGAGACTCTCAGCTGATTCAACAAGAAATGCAACTTTTTCACTTTTTGAATACAGTACATTTCATGCTGAATTGTTCATGTTTTAAGCACAACAAACTGAAATATAAAGTCACAACTGAGTCTTAGACGTTATTAACTAACATTAGAATTCTTGAATAACACATTTGGGCACATTTGGACCACTTTATTCTTCTCCATGTCTTCGTTTAGTTTTATTTGGCACAAAATTCCTCATAACTGTGTGTTTGCTCTTGGGCTGCAACTAATGATTTTTTGGTAATTGATTAGTTCAGCGATTATTCTTTTGATCAATCAATTAGCCTAGTAATTTACAACGCAAAAGGCCAGTGAATATGAGATTTTTGCTCAGTTTGACAAAGATAAAGCTGAAACTAAATTCTTTGAAGATCCTGGTGGTGAAAATTTACAGATAAAAGGGTGTCTTCATCAATAACACAACATTTACACATTTGTAATTTTTGCATGATTCTTAGAGTCTGTAAGCACCAGTTAACAACTGTTCGATTACTTAATTAGTTGACAACAATTTCTATAATAGATTAGTTGCAATTAATTGAATAACAGCAGCTCAACAGATCCTTTAAATTATGTCATCAAAATTCCAGAATGGAGGCGACTGGAGGCAAAATGAAGTTGACTGTAAATATTTCAATTATTAGCTCAAAGTGTTTGTGTTGGAAAAAAAAAACAACACATTTGAATTTACAGGGTACAAAGGTCAGTTAGTTTGCTTTTCTATGTCAAACTATGGACAAAACACAATTTTCTAGCCTTGAAATTGTATTTTACCTTCAAAAGAATCTAATTTATGGAACAGTATCTAATATATCTCAAGATAAAATGAAAAATGATTGTGGGCTCAACATTTCTGCGAGTATTTTTCCAGTAAAACCCATAAATCTGGATTGTTCCTTCATCAAAAATGCAAAGAGGTTATCATAATTTCCTAAAACATAATGTGAAATACAATAATAAACATGTTTAAAGCAGCTCTGATGTCACTCACATGTGTCTGAGGCTTTTACTTTCACAAAATCATCTACAGTTGTCATATTTTGTGATATTCTGAGGTTTCTCCAGTGAAATCACATCATGTTCCTCCATTTTGAATTTAGAATGTTTTTGTTTACAAACTTTTAAAGGGTCTATACTTTTGTAGTTGTTGCACTGTGATCACTTCCCCAACAGAGGCCCGTTTGCAGATGGGAACTAATTGTTTGACTAATCAGCGAATCAAAAAGCTAATCACGGACTTGTTGACTATTAAAATAATCATTAATCGGAGCCAAACTGTTCTTCCATCTTTTCCTTTTGCACAGCGCACTCTTGAAATTCAGACGCATTATTTGTCGCCCACATCTTCAAACGACGTGTTATTTGTCCCGTGTTAAGTCTGGTTTTGTCGCGTACATCCTGAACGCGTTGAAGTTGAAAAAGTATTGGCAAAATCTACATCAAAAGCGGGAGTGACAATTTGCTGACAGTTTTCGCTTTTCTTGCCAGATTGAAATTTCAAAACCACTACATGTGCTTTTAAAACCTCTCCCTCCCGCTGCCCCGAGACGCGAGCACAGAAGGGCTAACCACTCGTCAATGGAATCAAGCTGTTCGCCGTCGTCTCCAATCTGGACACGCCGCGGACACATATTTTGTACATCTAAAGCAGAGAGAGAAAGAGAGAGAGAGAGAGAGAGAGAGTCTTTTTGTGCCACAAAAATCGAACGTTTAGTGGAAAAGTGTGCAGCCGTCTCCGTCTGACAAAGGCTTCCTCGTGTCGAGCCGGAGCTGTCAGGGGCGGCCGCTGTTTCACCAGGAGCAAAGGGACGAGAGGGGGGAGAGGGGGAGAGAGAAGAGAAAAACAGAGAAGGAGGAGGGAGGAAATGAAAGGGAGAGATTAAGAAAAGAAGAAAGGGAGGAAGAGACAGGGAGAAAGAAGAGAATGAGAGAGAGAGAGAAGAGAATGAAACAGAGAGAGAGAAGAAAGAGGGAGAGACAGAAGAGAATGAAACAGAGAGAGAGAGAGAGAGGGAGAGAGAGAGGAGAGTGAAACATAGAGAGAGAGAAGAAAGAGGGAGAGAGACAGAAGAGAGTGAAACAGAGAGAGAGAGAGAAGAAAGAGGGAGATGAAACAGAGAGAGAAGAAAGAGGGAGAGACAGAAGAGAATGAAACACAGAGAGAGAGAAGAAAGAGGGAGAGAGACAGAACAGAATGAAACAGAGAGAGAGAAGAAAGAGGGAGAGACAGAAGAGAATGAAACAGAGAGGGAGAGAGAAGAGAATGAAACAGAAAGAAAGAATAAAGAGGGAAGGAGAGAGAAGAGAATGAAACAGAAAGAGAGAATGAAACAGAGAGAGAAAGAGAGAGAGAGAAGAGAATAAAACAGAGAGAAAGAAAGAAGAAAGAGGAGGAGAGAATGAGAGAGAGAAGAAAGAGGGAGAGAAGACAGAGGGAGAGAGAGCAAGAGAGAAGGGATAAAGAGAAGAAAGAGTGAGAGAAGAAGAAATAGAGACAGAAAGAGAAAAAGGGAGAGAGAGCAGAGCGCTGCTTTGAGCTTCAGGGAGCGTTTGAACTGTCAGGACTTCCACATGAGAAACAATAACAGACTCACACTGAGGACTGAGACCAGGTCTGCAGCTGCAAATGTGGAATATTCAAGAACGAAATGGGATTATGAAAATGACAAACCAAGTATTACTGTGACAAGGCGACTACTGTGGGAAAGCATCTAATTATTTAATGGTTTTCTGTTGCAACAAGCAGCAGGAGGAAGAAAAATGTCCTATAATCTGAATATTTAAGGAAACATTTGATGAATTTGTAGAATCTCTTTAACTAAATGGCATAATTTCATCAAAATAACTGAATCATGTATTTATTGTTTTGCCAGGATTAAAAAGTCACATTTTATGGTAGATAAGCTTGAAATGTGAGACGTTTTATAGAATTTTAACCGTTTCTTAAGTAAATCCTTTGTATTTATTGTTCCAAAGTCTATTCTAACTCAATTCTGCGCTAAAAAAGTAAAAATTGTCAAAGTACTTCCTTTGCCCCGCATCATTGTTTAGCTCAGTATGAAATAACAAAAACTCTCAGCAGTCGGTCAAATGTTCGTGGCATTTGCTTTCGACATTTTGAGCTTAACCTTTTGGAGCCGTCGGCTGAACATCTGCATCATTTGTGTCTGGTTGTGAGCGTTAATGTGATGCACTCGGCTCATTTTCAGTCCAGAGAGCAAAGAAACTCGTTGTCACCGTCACATAAACAAAAACAAACTCTCAAACTATACAACAGGGGGGCCAAACTTTTTTCCTCGGCGGGCCAAAATTAGTACAAAATGTATACGTTTTAGCGTCTAACTTTGTGCTGCATTCAATGTTTATTTGTAATGATGATGATGATGATTAAAGGACACCTATTCCGCTACAGTGACTTTTTTGAGCTTTAAACTGTGTTCTAATAATGTTCCATCATCAAAAACACACCTGAAGTAGCACTCAGTTGCATTCACGCTGTTGCTGAGGAATGTTTATAAGAAAATCCTCTCCCCTCCTTCTTGCAAACTCCTTCTATCCGGGACGTATTTTCAGACTTCATACGTCACTTATCCGAGAATCTTCTGCTGTTTTTAGTCCTTAAATCATTGCTAAACTCATTCTGATCATTTCTGCCTCTAAACATGATAACTGCTGCAGCAAATCCAAACCATAATGTCTTTTCAGCACTAACTTCACTAGATTGTATATTGTGCTGGTGCCATCTGCTGGCTGGATGCACTGAGTGTCATTTCATAGTGATAACACAGGACATAGAATGATTAAGAAACTTTTTTTAAAAAACATGAGTTGGCAAATTTAAGGCACTCAAGAGCGTGTTTAAAGGCTAACAGCAATATGAAAAATGCAGAATATTTTTCCTTTAAATTGTCTTTTATTAACATTAACATGGAATAGACTTGATTTGGTCTCTTTTGCAACAGCAGACAGTCTTTTTAGCGCAAAGTTTTATCAAATAGACACTCATTAACAAATCTCAGCACTCTTTCGTGGGCCAAATTAGACCCCCTGGCAGGCAATGTTTAGCCTGCAGGCCCCACTTTGGGCACCCCTGCTATAGAAGGACACAAAATCTGATCATGTAATGAGAAAAACACAAGTATTGGTTTTCATTGACTCGTGGTAAAACGATTCCTTGTTACAATCTAAGAATGTCACAATCTGAGGTCATGGTTTGATTAATAGAACACTGTCCTCATAGTACAGCGAGAAAAATCCCATCAAAGTCTGACAGTCTGTTCGGTCTCTTTCATTTCAACGGTACGTCGCTTTTTGATGACATCACAGAGGGATTCCATCTTAGAACACAGCAAAAAGACATATCTAATGCACTGAGGATAAACCAGGAAAGGACACAGACAGACTGAGGCACCGCCCCAAAAATATTGTACATTTAAAAAAATATATCGTCCAATATCAGCAAAAAACATGTCTTTATATCGGCCAAAAACCAAAAGACCGTTCAAAAGTTTGTAAACAAAAACATTCTAAATTCAGAATGGAGGCAAAAGTGAAGTGCAACATAACGTGATTTTACTGGAGAAACTGGGATTAACCTCAGAAAATGTAAAAGTAAAAGTCTCAGACACATGTGAGTGACATCAGAGCTGCTTTAAACACACTTATTATTGTATTTTACATTATGTTTTAGGAAATCTTGTTAAACAATCCAGATTTATGGGTTTTACTGGAAAAATACTCACAGAAATTTTGAGCCCACAATCATTTTTCATTGTATCTATTGTAAAAATTAGATTCTTTTGAAGTTAAAATACAATTTTAAGGCTAGAAAATTGGATTTTGTCCATAGTTTGTTATAGAAAAGCAAACTAACTGACCTTTCTACCCTGGAAATGTTTTGCTTTTTTCCAACACAAACACTTAAAACCAGCAGATTTAGATCTAATGTGAGCTAATCATTTAAAATTTACTGTCAACTTAATTTTGCCTCCATTCCAGAATTTTGATGACATCACATTTAAAGGGTCTATTGGTTTGCGGTGTTTGTTCTTCCTGAAGCGTGAACCATGCATTAAACTTGAAAACAATCCCTAATTAGTTGCACTGTTTACACTTTTGACAGTCAAAATTTGTCATTCAAATCAGCCGCCGCTGCCGCGCTCCTCATAATTGTGATGGTCCTGCTTGGTTTCCTGATGGATTACCAAAACCAAACCGTTCTGTTAATTTCCCATCGTTTCCCCATTAGCTTAGCAAATTAGCGTTTTGATCAAGCCCCGCGCAGGATTGTGAATCTCCATCAAAGAAAACAAGAGGATGATAATGAATACTATGCATCTCCAGGGAGCTAACGTAAACACTAGAGCAGCTACAGCTATCAATCTCACAAAAAGAAGCTTATCATTAGCTGTAATCATTAACAAACTGATGCAAGCTGCTTTGGAATTTGAAATGTTACGATAACAGTTCAAACTCAATTTCAATACCAGAAAAAGCTAGATACAGATGTTGAATCCACAAAAGCAAAATTAAGTTTCATTAAAGGCACTGTACCTGATTTTTACTGTTTTGAAACGTGAAATACTTCATTCGTTTAAGCAAAACTCTATAATAACTACACTTATTCCTGTCTTAATAAAGCACAAACAAAGACGTAATCCATAATGAACAGTACTGTATATTAATGTTTAATATTATAATATAACCCTAATTCCAATCCCCAAACCAAACCTTTACTTCAATTAAGTCGTTATTGATCCTGAATCATGCTCAATTTACTATTTGTTCACTTATTTCATTTTTGTTCATGCGTTGTTAAGAGAAAATAAGGTGTAGCTATTATAAAAAGGTACTATAGTTCCTTTTTAAGTCTTTATATAAAGCACATGTATCGCTCACTTACATATTGCACTCCAAGCATCCTAAATATTCATATTTAGAAGCACTTTTCAAGAGTTTCTGAGCTCCAGAGCGCCCTGGGTAAAGCTAACAATCATTAGCATGCTAACGACGTGAGTAGCATGCTAACGAAGGGATTAGCATGCTAATGACGTGAAGTTGCAGTTTGCGAAGACATTTGTAAAAGATTTAAATGACAGGTGCTGAGTTCTAAAACATCTGTCTGTGATGTCAAACGGCGACACACCACTGAAAACACAGGGACAATTTACACAACTGACAGTTTAAACACTCATTTAACAAAATAAAGGTGTTATCAGGTATTATTATTTTTCAAATCATAACTATTGTGTAATTTATATAGATTTTGACCCTAGTAACACTTGTAGAATTACCTCTATCTGTGTCATAAATGTTCCTCATGTTTAACCAGGAAGTAACAATAATTACGAAAACTGTCAGACTGGGGACAAATAGGCAAAATATTTTGTAAAATCTTAAATATAAACATGTTCACTACATTTTAATGAAATATTTCATCTAAACAGTCATAAACTTTAAACCGGTTCTGATATTCACCTTATTCCGGAAGTTGCCGTACGCGCCGCCATCTTGTTTCCGTTGTAGTTTACATGGAGCAGACGAGCTCAACAGAAAATAAGTTCTACATGGACTAAAAAGCCGTTTTAAGACTGACCAGGAAATCGTTGCGTTGTTGACTTGTTGTTGCTCGTGTTCAATAAACATTTTACACAAATCAATCTACTTTATGTAACATTTTAGTGGCGAGACTTTTCCCTCGTTGGTCATTAGCTTTAACGGAGTTCTCGTCAAACAAAAGTGCGTTTACAACAAAAGTGCAAAAAAACGGCAAAAGTGGGCGGGGCAGAATAAGGTCAATAGAGCTCCTGCACTATCCCAGCATGCACCACTAAACTCCACACTGGCAGTGACGGTGGCGGGAAATCTGCACTGAAACTAACGACGTCGGACGCAATCAAAACAAACAAATAAACAAATAAATATAAGAAGAGTATTAAGGCCCATTTTAATTTCTAATACAAAAATGTAATATTCATACTGTCCAATCCATAATTACTCCATTATTATTATTATTATTCCCAGGAGATGACAAAACGACGACAGCCCATCACATTTCCCCCGCAAACGTCTCCATAATCAAAGCCACGTTACCCACAATGCATCATCACATCTGCCTGGAATCCAGCTGCAGAAGAAACCACCACTCCACATTCACTTGGCTGCTTTGAAGACAATTTTATTATTACTTTTTCTTTCTTCTTTTGACGGCATTTTCAATCTGAGCCCCTTCCCCAGCGCTTTGTAATGGAAATGTTGAAAATGAGCTGCTCCAAAAGGGTTAATCAGATCCATTGTAGAAACGGACTGAAAAGAGCAGATTGATTGAGTCCAGGGGGAGGGGAGTTTTTTTTTTTTTTTTTTTTTGTGCATTCAAAACAGGAAGTGATTTATTTTGACAGCGTGTTGTTCATTGAAGGTTTTTTCGCCGGCGCAAATGCAAAGTCTTTGTTGTGGGAGAAGCGCATTGAGATGAGAAAGTTCAAATTGAAAGAGCACAAAGCTGGAATGGTGTTGCAGAGATGGGAAATTGTAGTGATACAATGAGAACGTTCGATACATTTTGGTGAAAAGCAGTGAAAAGGATATAACACGATGGATAATATTGCTGATAAACCAATATTTTATCAAGGGCAGGGCGATATTGTCAAAATTATAAGCTGCAGTCGACTAAAGACCTGCCCTATCGACAGATTAGTCGACTAAAAGGGGTGTGGTAAAAAATATATATCAAAACTTCTATCTATCTCCATGTATTCGACCCAAACTGCAATCAAAAGACCATAAGGAATTCATACTAAAACAACTATTTATACAGAAAAGCGCTAGGAAACAGACTACTACTACATATCTTCTCGTTTTTGCTACATATATAATTTGAATCTTAATAAAATGATAAAAATCTTGGTCGACTAAGACTCCATCGACCGATTAATTGACTAAACGACTATATAAGCAAAGATATTGTGTCAATCCAACAGAAATGTGCTAAATAGTGTCTTTAAATGTTTAGTTGTGATTTAACTAGACAATCAGACAAATGTGAAATGAGTGTAAAATTAGCCATAAAAGTGCAGAAATATCATTTTATACCCTTGTTTGGTATAAAAAGGCCATGTACCTGATTTTTACTGTTTTGAAACATGAAAAACAGAACTAGTTCATGTTGAAGTCTTTACATCGGTCACATGCATCTCACGCTTTCCTAATGCAGTCCCAGCATCATCAATATTCACCTTCATGAGTTATAAGCTTTTTCACGCGTCTTTGAGCCCAGAGCGTCATGGGTAAAGCTAACAAACATTAGCATGCTAACGGCGCACTTTATGTTTCTCTCATTGGATAAAGCGCTCTATAAACAAACGCAGAGCAAAAGTTGTGGTCTCATTTTTACCTGAATAGATGCTTTTGCAATATATCTGTGCTGGAGCAACACAGATTTTACTTTATTACATGCAAAAAATCAGGAAAATGGACTAGTTTTGTGTTTCCCGTTTCACAACAGTAAAAAGAAGGTACAGCCCTTATATTGATAATGTGATGATAATGTGATGTACTGATCTTTTTTTTTTTTTTACTGTTGGACATAAATGAGGATTGACGGTAACGAGGTGGCTGTTTGTTTTTATAATCACCACAAAAGTACTACAAATCAGTACTCAAATTGAAATTGAGTGTTTTTGAGACTCAGAGAAAGAGAACCTCATAAACAGGATTTATGAATGAAGCTAAACACAACTCCAGGTGTGCTTTGATGAGGGATTCATGTTATAACATTGTTAAAAGTTCAAAAAAGAGCATTTCCTTTGCAATTGTGGGTGGTTCACAGTTATTTTTCTGTAATACAATAATATTTGACCTGTTGAGGCTGGAATAATTAACGTTTATGACTCTTTGTAGATACCAGCTTCTTACTTAAGTGTTTAATTCTGCTATTTAAGTGGTACAATTTGTGTTTTTGACATTAATGTATGTTCAGAAAATTGTATAATCCTCTTGTAAGGTTAAGGTTATTGTGTCAGTGGCATCATCAATTGAGATGTTTTTCTGTATCTCATATCAAAATGTGTTATCGTGGCAAGGCTTTTACACGGTTTGCTTTCTTTTGAGGGCAGTTTGGGTCAGATACATAGTGATATTTTATTGTTTTGATATATTTTTGTCACACCCCCTTTAAGTCGACTAATCAGAAGGCATTATTACTTTAGTCGACTACAGCCCGACTTCAGATTTAAAAATAGTTCTAGAGGCGAAAAATGACAAAAGAAAGTGTCCAGAAGTGTGCTGTTTGGTTCCACTAAACCTCACACAGAGACATCGAAGGCCTCACTAGAAAATTATCATAAATTAATCCACAAACCACATAAGAACTGGGCCTAAACCTCGACTAGGACACGACAAAACCATGTACATCAGGACCAAACCTGGATCAAACCAGGACAAGTGTGAAAGCATAAACAAAGAATACATTATGATGCATCTTAGACCACAAGAGCTCTTTGAGATTCTTTCAGACACTCACCAAAATCCATATCGTCTCGTCTGGGCGAGTTTGTTCGACAACATTAAGCCCTTTAGCGATACTTAACACCATGGCAACAACAACACTGCAAAAAAGGCTGCATGTTCTGCTAAATTTACCAAACATCTGCAAAAGAACTGATACATGACAATATTATTTCACAGCAGAGAAGAGACTGGACCATGACAGAGTGGCACGATTTCAGAATTTGTGATTTTTCTGCTCAGTTTGTGTCTGTACAAAGTTCACATTTTAAACACAGGAGAATTTACAAAAAGACTGAAAGTAGTGTTTTTTTCACTTTTAGTTTTTTTTTAGTCACGGTTTGCTGCTTTTAGTTGCATTTTTGTCACTTTTAGATGCGTTTTTGACACATTTCTAGTCACATTTTGCCGTTTTTAGTCGTGTTTATCACATTTTTTGTCATGTTTTTGTCACTTATAGATGCTTTTTTAATAGCTTTTTGAAAATATTAGTCACATTTTTGTCACTTTTAGTATTGTTGTAAACACATTTTGTCACTTGAAGTCATGTTTGCCCCTTTCAGATGCATTTCTGATGCTTTTAGATACATTTTTGTCGCTTCTAGACACTTGGTTTTCACTTGTAGACATGTTTTTGCCGCTTTATGTCGCTTATTTCAGAACATGTTTAAACAATCTTAACTACAGGGTTGGCAGTTTTCATGCAGAATAAAACTAGGTATTTGTTTTCAAAAATTGCGGCCTTGCAATTTGCTACGTGCGTCCATTCAAATTGTGATTTTGGTTCAATTTTGACTAACTGTGCAGCCCCACCATGACAAATACTTCTGATTAGCCTGTAGGTTGACTGTACTAAGTTTTTCCTCCCAAAAAGCAGCTTGGTGACTCACACAATTAATTCCCATATCTTGGTTTTCCAACAACAACAATCTGATCTGTGATGAATTTTCTCTATTCTTCACCCAAAAACGAATAGCAGTATGATTCCCTCTCATTTCAAAGTCTAATTTTCCTCCTGTCTGTGAAACAAGCAAACATAATTGTGCCTGTGTGATGGGAGCAAACAAAAGGCACTTATTATGAGACACAGCGCGGTCCATTTCATCTCCAGTTCGTCTCAGACAAAGAATCTGTGCAGCAGCTGGAGGACCATCCAAAAACACAGGTGCAGGGAAATACAACTGTTTAACAAAAGTGAAAGACCTTTAAAACCTGCAAAAACACAACAAACAACTGTTAAGAGTGGGGTTTTGACATGCTATACTGAAGTATGTGTATTTAATGTTAGACGCTTACACCTAAAGAGATAGACAAATGAAAGATCTCTTCAAAAACATATTTTTTCTGTTGCGAACACCATTTTGAGGACTTTTTATCATTCAAATGAGAGAATATATAATGTTTTGGATTAGAATCACTCTGAAAACTATAGAGATGTATTGTGCATTTACCAAGCAAAGTAGACACATTAGTGTTGATATTTCCATATATTATTTAAGTAAAATTTAATCAAAACAAGTAACTGAGAGTGCTCTTGTTGGCTACAGTGGTATAGTTAAAGGTGCACATGTAACTTTTCTGTTGGAGTAAAGCCTTAGCACTAGAAAAGTTGCAACTTTAATATAGCGGTTACAACAAAAGCTGCAGAAAACTAAAACAGCAGAAGATTCTCAGATAAGTGACGTATGAAATTTGAAAAACTTCCAACGATCGAGGGAGTTCAGCAGGAAGTGTTTTTGACGCGAGAGGATTGGGAGAGGATTTTCAAACAAACATTCCACAAAACAGCGTGAATAGAACTGACTTCAACTTCAGGTATGTTTTTGATGACGTTGATAATGTTTCTGTTAGAACATGATTAAAAGCTCAAAATCACTGTAGCAGAATACACAGTACGTGAAAGAAACTAAACTGTAGGTATATGTCTTTTTATGAGCCAAAACATTGAAAACATCTACAAAAAACTACAAGTCTGCGTTTTGGGTCTGCACTGCACACTCTTTGGTTGTTACAGAACTAAAGAGTATGATTTTTGGATCTATTTAACCGTGGCCTTGTAACTTTTGGACAATCAGACAAGTCAGTATAACATGGACTAACCTCGGTCTTTTACAAATGTCTCCGTCTTGTCTTGTTTGGTGATGGTTCCGTCTATTGTCAAGTCTCTTTTTAACCTGTGTTTTGTGTACAATGTGTGCTTTTGGGCTTTTAGCATGTTCTCAATTTACTAATTTGATTATATGTTGTATTTCTCTGATCTATAATGTGCAGCTGCCCCAAAATATTGCTATTAGATTTATGAAGATATGTGTATAAACTATGATTCTGTTCAAAATGCCTAATCCAGGAGCTTTAACATTTGAGAAAAGACTGAAATATGAACTGATAAACCACAATACAAGAATCACATAGATGTCTGAACATGTTTGTTGAGGTTCTATTTAAAAAAAGACATTTTTAGAGCTGTAACTAATGAACATTTTGCTAATCGCTTAGTTGTTTAGAACAATGGTTCCCAACGACCCATATTTAACCCGTTTACGTTGTTAGCGTCCCAATCATCCTTCTCCTACCCAGGAAACTACTGTCTTTGAAGAAAAAATATTTGAAAAAAACTTGTCTTCTGGTTAATAAAGAATTCTTAAAATAATTAAGATTTTAACATAACGATAATGATTATAAAAAATTGTATATAAGCATATATAATTAAAATTCAATTCCCTCATTAGAATTTACAGAATCTAGTTCTGACCTCTTTTCTAAAAATTCCTGGGGACCCCTTCAGAATCCAACCCCCAGGTTGGGAATGAATGGTTTAGATAAAAAAATCACGCAATGAAAAGATTGCTACTAGATTTGATCCAGATGAAGCTGAAGTGAAGTGTTTTCATCAAACATACACAATTGACACATTATCTGCATTATTTTCATACAACTGCTGCACAATTTGAGTCAAAAAAAGCATTTTCTCAGCTCACTGCATGTTTTGGAACCTCGTATGTAAACTCAGCTAACGATTAGTCGATTTCTTAGTTGACTAGTATTTAAATAATCAATTAGTTCTGATTAATCGATTCACTTGCTGCAGCCCTAGATATTTTGTTCTTTGCAGAGGACATTCTATTATCTAAATCAGTGTTTCCCAACCAGTGGTACGGGGACACCAAGAGGGCCGTAGGTAGGCAATTGCCGGAGGGTACTTGGAATGGTTTCAGGTTTTAAATGAAGATGAAATGTACTTTTTTTTCTGCCTGCCAACACACCTTAAAAACACTGATATCTGCGTCTGCACGAGGGATTTGACCGGACAGAGCACAGACAACATGCATTTCCACCTCTCGTTTGCACCGCAGCCGTCTAAAGCAGCGACGTTTGAAAGCTATTTATATGTAAAGACAGGAGTTCCCTTTCGAGACAGGCAGCCGTTTGGAGCGCTCAGTGGAGGACAGCTAATCATTAGGGCCAGTTAGCCTCCATAATGTGCAGTGCTGAGGGCCGGTGATAAAGAACCAGAGGACCCACGGCTCAGGGCTTAACGATGCAGAGATCAGAGCACGATTTACGGGCTCGACGCCGCGACTCGGCCCCCGGACAAAAGCCTGGTGCTCTCCCGGTTCATCCTCCGCAGAGAGAGGAGGAGACTTCATAAAACCAGGGAACAAAGGGCGAATGATTGAGTCTAACGCGAACGAAACTGTCAGGAAAGAACAGTAAAACAATGATGATGGATGGAGGTAAAGTTTGAGGTTCATGAGGTACACTTTAGTAGTTTGTCGATTAATCCGTCAATGGAGTCTTAGTCGACCAATATTTTTATTAGTTGACTAATTTTTTATTAAGATTTAGAGGATTTAAATGGCAAAAACAAGAAACTATGGAGTGTGCTTTGCGAAAATGAATTTCTAGAGTTAAAATGTCTTGATTTTAGGAAAAAATCATCTGAATCTCAGACGTTTTGACTCCTTAAGATTAGTGGACACTCTTTATTTGATGGAACTAGATTATTTTACTTGTTTAAAACTGTTTGACTTGTTTCAATACATTTTTTCTTACTTTATTTCTTACTAATTTGCTCAGATTAGTTCTTTGATGACCTGACACTCTGGCCAGATAAAGGTTTGGGGACCGCCAGAACTCTCCCCCAGGTTAAGAACCACTGTCTTAGACGTCCAACCGGTTATTTTGTTTAAATTAAAAGGATTTATATGGCAAAAACAGCAAAAACAAGAGTTATTTTAAGATTATGGACTGAATCATGGGTTAAATCTAACTTAATCATATCTAACATATAAATACACTGTTTACTGGTTCTTTTCAATACAAATGGTACTTCTTGTATGAATTTCTCTGCAGTCTTCTGTGTAGGTCAGATACATAGAGATACTTCATAGTTTTGATGCATTTATGCCACACCCCCTTTTGATTGCCAAATCGTCATTAGGGCAGGTGTTTAATCGGACAAAAATGTCTTTAGTCGACCACAGCCTTATTATTTCTATGTCGTACAATAAGATGTGACCTTTAAAAAGCCAAATAAATAACATTTATGACAAATTATAATGACGTAAGTGTTTCATTCGGCATGGCATTTGTTGCAGGTCATGTTTTTCAAAGATGTTGTACATTTAGAAAAGGGTTTACTGGGATTCTGTGGCTTTAGGTTTATTGCGTCAGTGGCATAAAGTACTTTCAATTTTATCGTATTTCATCATATTTTGATGTATTTTCGTGACAGGCCTAACTACAAATACTCCCGCAGTTACTACTTCTACAACTTCCACAATGAAAAACATGTCCACCTGTCGTTCTCTTTGGCGGCGCTGGATCTCGCCGTGTTTTTTCTGCTTCTGGTTCATCCTCGGCGGAGCAGGCCTGATCGCTCTTTTCCCAGCCCACGATTCCCACCGGCGCGTATCAAAAGAACAGTAAACTTCACCAAAGCTCGCTGTAAGTACCTCTCTGAAATGCGCTTAGATGTTGAAAGGTTTCCGCAACATCTGCAACCCTCCGCTTTACAAAACATGTCAATCATTCACTCGCAGATCAAGCGCGCGCTAAAAATCTGGGTTGTTTGGAGCTGTTTCCGTGTTACAGTGAGGAAAACAAGAGTCGCAGCAAGAAGTGAAAGGAGCTAAACGTATCCGGATTGTAAAATAGTGCAACGTACAGTTAGAAAAAGTGTCAAATGTCAAGCACTTTTAAGGAATCGAAATGAAAAGCATCGATGAGTTTGTTTCAAAAGCAAAACTGAACAAGTTATGTACAACTTTACTGGCTTTATTTCAAATCTCTAACTTCGATTAGTGAGAATTTGAACAGTTTTAACTTGCAAATAACTAATAACTATATCAAATTATCTTTCAATAAATAACAGCTAGAACAATATTTTGGGAGCTCAATATTAACCGTGTGAACATCGTTTTTGGTTATTTTTTGCTGTACGATTGTAGACGGTTGAAGAAATAACTAACATTTATATCAAGCCTAGTTTAAAATTACTTGAATTTATCATTTTTATTTGGATTTGAGTAGTTTTGACTCAGTGAAATTTAATTGTTGATGTGGTGTAGAATATTTCACTGGTTTCAAGGTATTTCTGACTGATTATGTGATAATTTAGCCTAAAATAAGAAAATACATGTATACTGTATATAATTGTCTTAATCATTTGCATATCATTTGTCTTGAAGTAAGAAGTAATGCATTGAAACAAGTCAGAAATGGTTTGAAAGAAGTAAAATAATCTAGTTCCATCAAAAAAAACATTAATTTATTTGTCCAAATATTTGAAATCAAGACATTTTAACTCATCTAGAAATTACATTTTTGCAGTGTGTGTAGGTAACTTAATTATAGACAATAGACACTAGCTCTAAAGTGTTTCATTCTATATTTACTTATTGCTCATGTTTTTAGAAACATTTAGAAAATAATTGACTGGGATTCCCCTGCTTTTGAGTTGTACAAAAATTGTCAAACATTATCGTCTTTTTAAAATATTTTTTCCTGGCAGTACTGTATATCACACTTGAAAATGTGTAATTGTGACAGGTCTAGATCTGGCAAAGGAACAACTGAACTGCATTGTTGATTCTGATTAATGTCCCTTTTCAAATAAGTAAGAATTAAAAATAAATCCTGCTAATCCTGCATTTAAGACCTCTACAAACGTGTTAGTTTGGGAGTTCTTTTCAGTCTTCTCGCTGATGTTAAAGCGTATTATAAACAGTTTTATGGAAAGAAATACGTAATATATTAACAATAATGTGAAGCGACAACACATTTTGACATCCGAATCTACAAATACAGCAATTTATGAACTAGAAAGTGTAATTTAATGCTTCAGATTAGCAGACATTGAGTTTTGTGAATAATAAAGCACCTAATTGTAAAGATAGATAGATAATTAATCCCGAAGGAAATTCAAATCCTACTGCGGAAACATTTTTATTGCGCTCCTCAGTCGCTTTTGTGTCTCAGTGCAGCTTTAACAGGAGGCAGTTTGAGGAGAGTAACAGCCCTCAGGACAAAATACTCCACTGTTTCCGTCGCCTTTTCTTAGCATTATTAGTATTTATCTGTGGTTTGGGCCTTTTTCATCATGAATAACCGCAGCAGGGCCTGTTTAACCATCTTTTACGCTTGATTGACAGCGAGGACTCAACGGCAGCGTCCAGGTCAATCAGTCTTTTGTTCAGCGCTCAAAAGTGCACCTGCTCCTCACAAAGAAAGAGAAGAGCGAGCAAAAACAACAAAAGAGCAACTATTAGTCCTGTCTGATTAAGCAAAGAGTGTGAAGCTTTTGTTTAGACGCTGATCAGCTTAAAAGATCTTCATTTGTTCAAAATTACACTTAATGGACCTATTATTACAAATGAGAAAATGTGACAGAAGATCAGTCGTAACTTTTGACACAACTTTATTTTGTCGTATGAGACATAAAAATGGCTTTCAATATGAATTTTCTGAATATAAATAAAACTAGGGCAGAAATAAGTTACTTGATTATCGTCAAATAATTTACAATAAAATAAAGCAATACAATAGGCATATATCAAGTATTTTAAAACCATAGTTATTCCACATCAGATATAATAATTTGTTGACTATTTTGTGAAAATTGTGAAAAAACAGTTAAAAAAAATATTTATGTGAATATAAAAGACATTGGCTTGAAGAGGTTTTCTCAAACTGGACCTGATACAGCGGTTTATTAACAGTTCTTTTAGTTAGAACTGACCAAGATTATTGCCCACAATCTTTACATTAGCAGAACAAAACGCTATATATTATATAACAATATTGAGGTTTATCGAGATCTCTTCAGAGGCAAAATATATAGCGCCTGTCAAAAAAATTATCGTGACAGGTCGAGGGGGAGGTTGTCTGTCTGTCTCTCAGCATCTCTGTCTCTCTTTCTAGCTCTCTCTCTTTGACTCTCTTTCGGTCTCTCTCTTTCTGTCTCTGTCTCTCTTTCTCTTTCTGTCTCTCTCTCTCTTTCTGTCTCTGTCTCTCTTTGTCTCTGTCTCTCTTTCTCTGTCTTTCTCTTTCTGTCTCTCTCTCTCTTTCTGTCTCTCGTTCTCTTTCGGTCTCTCACTCTCTGTCTCTGCTTCTCTGTCTCTCTCTGCCTTTCTCTTTCTGTCTCTCTCTCTTTCTTTCTCTCTCTGCTTCTCCCTCTCTCTGCCTCTCTCTCGCTCTGTCTCTGCCTCTCTGTTTCTGTCTCTCTCTCTGTCTTTCCCGCTCTCTGACTCTCTCTTTCCCTCTGTCTCTCTCTGTCTTTCTCCCGCTCTCTTACTATCTCTCTCCCTGTCTCTCTTTCTCCCTCTCTCTCAGTCTTTCTCGCTCTCTGTTTCTCAGCCTCTCCCTCTCTCTCTGACTCTCCATCTTTCTCTGTCTCTTTCTCTGTGTTTCTCGCTCTCTGCGTCTCTCTCTTCCTCTCTCCCTCTGTCTCTGCCTCTCTGTCTCTCTCTCAGGCTTTCTCGCTCTCTGTTTCTCAGCCTCTCTCTCTCTTTCTCTCTATCTCTCTCTCTGCCTCTCTCTCCCTCTGTCTCTACCTCTCTGCCTCTCTCTCTCCCTCTGCCTCTCTTGCTCTCTGTCTCTCTCTCTTGCTCCCTGTCTCTCTCTCTGTGTCTCTTTCTCTCTCTCTGACTCTCCATCTTTCTCTCCCTTTCTGTCTCTCTCTGTCTTTACTTTAATTTTCCGTGAGTGTTGTGCCTGTTCTCTCCTCTACTGAGCAGGATCTTAAACACATCAGGATAGACTGAACTGCCACATTACCCACACTGGGGCCAATTTAGAGCGGTGAGTGACAGCGCGATCGCCCACTGCAGCTTTCAACGCGCCGCATCCTCTTTGTGCAGGAGACACTTCCAGTACAATCCAACGCATCAATACTTCATGGCAACCGGTGTCGAAAGTGGATTTTTTTCGAGTCAATACATGTTTGAGACGTGAGGGGAGTAAAAATTGTTCTCAAGTAAGAGTACTGTTACTTCAAATGACTCACTAACTCCAAGCCAAGAAGAACAAAAGTAGTTTAAGAAATTATGAATTATTATTATATCAACTTATTGTTCAATAAATAACAGCTGGAGCAATATTTTAAGGGCTCAGTCTTAACTGTAAGAAATGTATATCAAGCCTAGTTTAAAATGTCTTGAATTATTTTTATTATTTTTAACTGGATTTGAGTAGTTTTGACTGATATTGTTCCTCATGTGATGTAGAATATTTCACTGGTTTCAAGGTATTTCAGACTGATCATGTGATAATTTAGCCATTTAGCCAACATAAAAATTGTAGTAAATTAAGAATACAGTTACTTCATATTAATATGTCTATATAGTATATAGACATATAGTCTAAAAAGTCAAAAAAAAATACTCCAATAATAGTGAAAATATATATTATGTAATTGGACAAAATTACAACTCAAGTAAGAGTAAGTGACACTCATGCATGATTTATAATTACAAGTTGATGTTATTGAAAGGAATGCACAAAAACTAAAAACAGAAATAAGAAAAAATAAATCAAATCATTTAATCTTGTCAACATAAAACCTTTGTCACGCGTTGATTTACTCAGAGTGAGAAGAGGAACCAAAACTTTTACCAAAATCAGAATACAGTTTCACACAAATAGGTTTAAAACTATTACTACTTAAACTACTGTAACTTTTCTAGTAAATCTGCTTGTCTCCAGGTGTTACTGATTTACCTGGAATGTTCCACACTTGGGCATTAAACTTTGCTAACTCGTGTTTATTCCACAATAGGTGTTTTTAGTTCTCAAAACAAAAAACATGCATTCATACACGGGGTCACCTCTCATTAATATTCTACTATTGACCCTTTGCATGTGACGTCATGGAACGCCCACTTTGCCATGACGGACGGCGGAAGCGCTGTTTGTGCGAGGTAAAATGATCGAAATTTGCCCTAAACCTAACTATTAGTAAGCTAACATTGATCAATTTTACACGTAAAATGGTGATATCCTGTTGTGCGGTTGGCTGCACTAACAGGCAAAGCCGTAAGTCCAATGTAGCCTTTTATCGTTTACCTGTTTATGAAGACAGAAGACGGCGATGGGTAGCAGCAATAAATCCAAAGAACTGGAAGCCCTCCAAGTACTCACGGATTTGCAGTGAGCATTTTTTACAAGTTAAGTCAATGCCAATGTTACAAGTGTATGACATTTTACACGAAAACATATCTGAATATGTGAAACCGTCAAAGTTATATGGGCACGGCGTTAGTTATCCAGCCAAGAAATTAACTTGTATGTATGCATGTATGTATATAGACTCAAGCCTGCAAAATGGCTAATACATATTACATCCACAAAATTATTATTTGTGAATAAAATATATTGATTATGATGATATTGACACAGAGAGACAGAGACATTGACAGACAACCATTCACTCTCACATTCATTCACTAGGGACAATTTAGAGTTCTCAGTTACCCTACACAGTCATGTCTTTGGACGGTGGGAGAACCCGGAGAGAACCCACGGTTGGCCACTGTCCAGGGTGTACCCCGCCTAAGGCCAAAAGTCACTGGGATAGGCTCCAGTCACCCGCGACCCCTAACGGGAATAAGCGGTAGAAAATGAATGATATTGACGTTTTGATTAAATCGGTGAGCATGGCAGGAGGAAACAGGTAAGGGTCCGTTTCTAAGCTAGCGATCTTCACTTTCTCAAAATACCGCGCTTTGTGAGCGCGTAAAAGTTGTCCTGCTTCCACTGACAACTGAACTGAACATGAGTTAGAAGTAGCCATCGCTTAAGTGACAAAAATAATTGCAATCACTGTGAGTTTGTTACTTTTGCGCTCCCCGTAATTCTGCGCTCGGATACTCTTGCCGTCCATTATGGTGCACCCACGTGATCGTGTGACGTAGGTGCAAAGGGTCAATATAGAGCTCAGGAACATCAAACAACAACCGTTACCATGGAAATCCGCCATTTGTTGTTGGTGTGTTAAACTTACATAGAAAAACATTAGCCAAAACAATGTAAAAGTCAACAAAACATCCATGGAAGAACCTGATAAACTGCTGGGTCACTTCTGGTACATACATTTATCGATATATAGTGTTAGAATACTTTTGAATAAACGCTAAGTTTAGTATTTAGCATCTTAAAATCTCCTTTAATTTAACATTGGGCAAACTGAAAATTCTGTTCTGTGTCACGATCCCGAGCTCAATTAGACAAATCTATCCATAGATGTCAGAATGAAGAGAAAGTAGGGCCGTTAACAAACTATTAGGCTATATCTTTTGAATGAGAAAAGGTCCTCAAAATGTTGCAGGAATACAACAAGTTAATCGATCAATCACAGCTAATTATAGAAATAGTTGGCCACTAATTAAGTAACTGAATAATTGTTAACAGGTCTATGGACAGACTTCTAAACATGCCATGAGCTGCAGAGAAGAGGTTTATGACTCAGACAGAGCAGAAATCACACACAAAAGTTAAAAAAAAAATGTGTTTTTGACGAAAACACCCTTGGATCTGTAAATATTCCTCACCAGGAGTTACTCAAAAGGGTTCACTTCAACTTTATCTGGGTAAAATTGTGCAAAAAATGTCATATTCACAGGCCTTTTGAGTTCTAACCAATCGAAAGAATAATCCCAAGACTAATCGCTTACCAAAATAATCCAAGATACCTTTCCTATTTGTACAAGGATGTGAAGTCTGGTATTTGTCTTCATCAGTGTATCAAGTGGATCAACCAATCAGAGAGAAGCATGATCTGTCAGTGTCAAAACAAACATGCTAAAAAAAAGAACACAGAAGAAACCATGCAAGTTTGTTTTGGTTTGATGGAAAAAAACAGAGGAAACCCACAAAAAGACGAATTCAAAAGCCTGAAAACCAAACCAGAACCATAATGCTGAAATATTTAAGTATTTCTTTAACATGATTGAACAATAAAACTACTAGCGTCTCGTTAATGTTATCAACAATCTGACAATGACTGTTTCTCCTTGTTGGAGTCTGAAGGGAAACCAGTCCTTCACGTTGTTGTTGACACTGATGCGGGATGTCGGATGTTGACTAGAGACCGGTTCATCTGGGGCTAGTCTGTTAGCATGCTAATTACCGCGCCCCACAAGCTGAAGGGGTAATTAGCCATACGTCCGCTGCTAGCAAACTGAAATGGTTAATGCACAGTGACACGGAGGTCCTTCTGAGGCCGCTAACACGCATCGAGAGACACTCATCACCGACACAAAGGCCAGACGCTGAATCCGAGCCAAGGAATGACGCGATTATCTGGCACGGTTTAACGGAAGCGCCACAAAAGAGGAGGCCACAGTAGTACTCGAGTATTATTACTTCAAAGCAATTATTCGGGTGAAAGAAGTCATTTAAATAATGACTCGATGTGCCAGCCATGAGAGAGGCAGTAAAGTCTGAGGATAAATCACTCAAGACGCCATAGACATATTTCAAAACGTTTCAACTTTGTACTCAAGTCAGTGAAGTTACTGCTTTTTTTCTTTTGTTTACATTTAAACAACTTAAAATCCCACAGAGATTGAGATTTGTTTTGAGGGTAACGTGGGCCAAAGACATTTACTGAGGAAAAGTATTGTAGAAATGACAATAGTACTACATTTAAAAGCACAAACAATGTCCATAAGATTATCGCTTTGTTTTAAAAAATAGAGCAAAAGCCCATCAAAAAAAACTCACAAAGTTTCAGCTCAGTTTGAACAACGTTCCAAGGTGTGGGAGCAGCATAACAGAACTTCCTAATAATTTTACTGGAGTATACTCTTAAAAAAACATTGAAAAATCTATTGCCTCAATCAATGAAAATAGTTTTCATGAGGTAAATGTATACATATTTTTAAATATTTTAAATTCTAAATGATTTGCTTTGGACCAATATGGAACAGAATGAAAAAAGATATATAATATTCTACGATAGTCACATGTTAACCATTTTTGTGTTTGGAGGTTAACATTGGTCATAATTGAATAAATATAAAACATATTTGGTGAAAAAAGAGAGAATAAATGTTAAAATAAAATGACTAAAAGCTAAAGATGAAGTTTAGTTTAGAATTGATTTTAAGATTCTGACTATTGTCTTCAAATGCCTGAACGGCCGTGCCCCGGATTATTTAACCGAGCTTCTGTCAGTTAACGCTCCACCGAGAACTATGAGATCGGAAAACCAATTATTGTTAAATGTTCCAAGATCCCGAATGAAGACGCGAGGGGACAGGGCCTTTGCGGTAGCCGCCCCTAAATTGTGGAACAGTCTCCCCCAAATTCAGCGGCTCCTTCTCTGGAATCATTCAAATCAGCTCTCAAGACGCACTTCTTTGCTGAGGCATTCAACCGTTAATGAACACTAAATGTAATAAGATTGTATTTTAATGTATGTTTGCATTTTACTGTATGTTTTTAACCGCTGTGTGTGTAAAGCACTTTGGTCAGCGATTGCTGTGTTAAATGTGCTCTATAAATAAACTTGACATTGACATTGACAAAGATACATTTTAACATAAAGTTTCTGAAATCAACAGGTGTTTCGTGGTCAGAATAACTTTATACATTATAGTTTAGAATCTTCAAATTAACATAACTGACAAACGATTTTTTAAAAGTTTCAATAAAACTAGTCCTCACCGTCCATTTATGTTATCCTTAAATGTTACTTAAGTAAAAGTAAAGTCCCCTCCCCCTCATGTGAAGTGAATGGCCGCTCTGTGGTTTGGGCCAAATATCTGCCACTGCCTCCTGTCTTTGTACGAGCTTCAATGGGACGTCCCAGCCACGTTCTAAATGCTCACTAATGTACCATGGCCGTGTCACAAAAGCAAGCCCGCTCATTTGCCAAAGAGAATGCTCCGGTTTGGTTCATTCAGCCACAAAAAAAAAGCCAAAAAGAGAATCCTGTGCCGTCCCGGGAAGAGTCCGCCGTCCCACCCACATCACCGTCCAACTCTGTGTAAACGACTAATGCAGGCCAAAGGGAAAAGAGGATGTTTTCTTCCGGTTCTTTGTGGACAAGTGTAAGCAAAAACAGCAGGATGCAACAAGATAGCAATAAGACAACAAGCTACAAACCTCTGAGAAAACGAATTGACGATTTACTTACCCTGCGGTATTCTTTCATTCCATATCTGCGTTTTATTTATAAAGCGCGCGTGCAAACAAAAACGTTACATGACTTTTCAAATTAAGTTGACAGCAAACATGCCCGACAGTGACTGCAAGCACACTGAGAGATGGAGAGTGACAGCTGAGAAAGTTTTGCTACTGAGCGGAGTTTGGAGGTGGAGGATTTTTCTCTCCCACCTTCCCCAAAGCGATCCTCAGCCGCACCAATTCAAGCCCCTAACTAAAGTCCAGTTTTTAACAAGTTTGTACAATAATTATGTATTTATTTATTTGATTTGGACATTACATTACATTGGACGAACCAGACGCATTGTTTCAAACGTTATAGCAACAATGCTCCTGTTTATAGGAGTCTTTTTAGAATCAGATCAGCATTGGTTTCAGAATAAGAATCGGTTTATTGCCGTTGTCAGTGATCAAAATTCACAAACAGGAACTTGCTTCGGCGTGAGGTCCAACATAAAACAATGAATAAAATATATAAAAGAGGCATGCATAAGATTAAGAATAAAATAAAATAGAATAGACTAAGATAGACTAAGACTATATACAGAAATGTACAGTTGGACAGTTGAATTTTTAGGGAAATTCAAATAAAAACATTACAAATTAGCAAAGATAATTCACCTTATTCCCGGAAGCTGTCGCATAGGCCACCATCTTGTTTCCGTTGTATTATTTTACATGGAGCAGACGAGTTCTACATGGACTAAAAAGCCGTTTTCAGGCCGCCCAGGAAATCGGAGCGTTGTCTTGTTGTTGACTTGTTGTTGCTCGTGTACATTAAACATTTTACACAAATCAACCTACTTTATGTAACATTTTAGCGGTGAGACTTTCCTCTCGTTCGTCATTAGCTTTAACGGAGTTCTCGTCAAACGGAAGTGCGTTTACAACAAAAGTATCTGTGGCAAAAAACGGCAAAAGTGGGCGGGGCAGAATAAAGTGAATACTAATATTAACAAGAATTTCTCAAAATGATCATATGTGCAACTCTGCCCTGATTTCAGCCACAGTTTCAGACGTTTGTTGAAGAAATTCGGCTCAGTTTGCAGTTTTAGGTCAGTGGGAAGAGAGTATCACAGTCTGGGTCCATTGCAGGAAAAACAGTAGTGACCGAAAGATGTTCTGAACTTTGGAAGTGCACCGTCTCCACTGACAGAGGCTCTGGTGTTTGGTCTGACAGCTCTGACTCTCACAGCCAGACCAGAAAACAGTGGTGACGAAAACACTTTCAATGTGCAATGTGAAAAGATGATGTTTTTGGATGATATCACAGTGATGCCAACTCATTTTTCTGTCAAATACCTTAATTGCTGCTTGTACAATTATACGACTGGCTTGAAGGAGAGGTTTGTGACCATGAGGTGAGACAATAGGAAAGATGTGAAAATATCAGAGCGTGGAGATGTCAAATGTCAAAATAATGCCAGAAATGTGTAGAAATGACTATAAAAGACCCATTTAAAAAACAAATTGAGACAAAGCAGTGCCTGTTGATAGGATAAAAACACAAAATCTGGAATCAAACCAGTAATTTTGGGATTGGTGGGAAAACACTGAGCAATTGCCTGTTCCAGTCCTAATAAAAAAAGTATGTTTTCTATTCCACTTTAACTAAACTTGACCAAACAGCAACAAAAGACAAAAGACGTTATGGCAAAAAACACAATTTCCTTGGGGCCAGATCATGATTTTGATTTTATCACGATTCATGTTCACTTTGTATTTTTCTGTTGCCTTTAATAGAGCTGCCCGATTTACGAAAAATATCTAATTGTGATTTTTCTGACCAGTGCCATTGTGATTAGATTTGCAATTTATGTTTTCATAATAGGATTCTGTTCAAATTCACATTTTAAATACAATTTTGTCACTTTTAGTCACGTTTTTGTCAGGTTCAGTTGTGTTTGTAAGATTTAAACACGTCTTTGTTGCGTATTTTAGTCGTCTTTTTGTCACTTTTAGTCGTGTTTTTGTGCATTGAGTCGTGTTTGTGGTTTGTAGGCACGTTTTTGCCACTATTGCTCGCATTTTTTTCGCCTGAGAACATGTTTGTACAAATCCAAACTACAGTGTTAGCAGTTTTTATTCAAATCAAAGAAAGACATTTTGCTAATGCACTTTAAAATTTGCAGCCTTTGTGATTTGCTCATTGTATCCATTAAAATTGTGATTTTATGTGGATTTGGTTTAATTGTGCATCTCTGGCCTTTAAGAGGTAAATAAAGTCATCTACTCAGAGGCTTCAGAGGCTAAACAACAGGAGAAAAAGTGTGTTTGAACAGACAGCTGCATTAAAGAGACAAACAGTGAATCACGATACCACGATTTCACAAAAATAGCAGATTGTCACAGGGACCAGCTCACGATTCCATTTTTATCGCCGTATCGCCCTATGGTCAACGCAGCAAGTTCTACAGTTCCGCAAATCATAAAACATTCAGAAACTCTACTCTCGTCTCTGCCCCAATGACACATATTAGGAGACACAGATATTTAGGGCACAAATTGAATAGAGCAGAGTGAAGTGAGGAGCGGGCAGAGCGTGGCAGAGTAAGTAATGCCGCCGTGGGCCTCGGGGGGAAAGACGAACATAAAAGGAGCCGAGCAGCACAAGTACTGAGAGATATTGGGACATAAATTGGTCTGTGCACTTAGCAGGAGATGTGCTACTGCAGGTACTGCCGCCAGGGAAATGGAAATGTGGGATTATTTCACACGGGAAGAAAGTTCACCGCCTGACCTTAAAGTTGGTGGTTCAATTCCAACTCCTAACGCTGGTTTCTGTCTTCACACTTGACCCAGTTTGACTCTAGTGTCTGTATGAACTTGTTTTAAGATGTTTTCTTTATCTTATTTCATACTAAATAATATACAAGTGAGATATAGTTGTGATATGTGAAGAAAAAGTTGGTAAAAACTACACAAATGAATATATGGTGAATTTAAGTCATTTGAAAGATACAGTCAAGTCCTGCAACAAGTTAATTGATTTATCGCAACTAATCGATTGTATAAATAATCATCTAACTATTATTTGTTTCATTTTCAAGTTTTAAAACGTAAACACATAAAAGGCAGAACAAGGAACAAGACTAGAGATTAAAAAAACAACAACAAAAAACAACAAAAATAAAGTGGCACAGTATAAGTGATTAATTAAAAATACACCACATAAAGTTCCATTTAGCCCAGTGTCTATTAAATATGTTTCATCAACCAATTTACGTAAAAAAAACATATGCAATCAATGAAATAAATGTAAAATGGTGGTTTTGGGACTAGACTAGGACAACGATGAATTTAAGACCAAAATACTAAACCGCACTAATGGGCTCCGTGCACTGCAGCAGTCGGCTTAGGTGAAGATCTCTGAGACATCCACCACAACTCACTGTTTGATGTGACAGTAATTATTAATTTTAGACTGACTTAGTGAAAACCCCATATACAGGAAGTAGTGACACTAACACTGAGTAACACTGATCTAACTCTGAGCTAACACTGAGCTAACAGTGAGCTAACACTGAGGTAACTCTGAGATAAGTCTGAGCTAACACTGAGCCAACTCTGAGCTAACACTGAGCCAACTCTGAGCTAACACTGAGCTAACAGTGAGCTAACACTGAGGTAACTCTGAGATAAGTCTGAGCTAACACTGAGCCAACTCTGAGCTAACACTGAGCTAACAGTGAGCTAACACTGAGGTAACTCTGAGCTAACACTGAGCTAACACTGAGGTAACTCTGAGATAACTCTGAGCTAACACTGAGCTAAAACCAAGCTAACACCAAGCTAACTCTGAGCTAACACTGATATAACTGAGCTAAGACTGAGCTAACACTGAGATAACTCTGAGCCAATACTGATCTAACACTGAGCCAACTCTGAGCTAACTCTGAGCCAACACTGAGCCAACACTGAGCTAACTCTGATCTAACACTGAGCTAAAACCAAGCTAACATCAAGCTAACTCTGAGCTAACACTGATCTAACTTTGAGCTAAGACTGAGCTAACACTGAGATAACTCTGAGATAACTCTGAGCTAACTCTGAGCTAACCAGGTACTGTTGTGCACAAAGCCCGTTTTATTGCTTGACTTTACCACTGTGTTCCTCAGTTACAGTGACAGGAATCCTCCTGTTACACTTTTATTGGTTGGTCAGGGTCACAGAGGCTGCATTTGCTCATTTAAAGCAACCTAATTAAAACACAATAGTCAAAAGGTCAAATATATAGTATATTGTTAAAAGTATTCACAGTTTGACAAGTTTGACAGTTTGAGATTTAATGCACAAAAGCTAATTAAAACCAACCATGGAAAATCATTGACAAATCTTAGACAAGGATATGGAGCACATTTTAAAAAACAAAAGACTGTCATATAAAAGAAAGTGCTTTGAATACTTTAGTTTAAGTTTTATGTTAACTACCACTGTGTGTCCTTGTGAAACCTTTTCCTTGAGACTGAATTTAAACTCTGAGACACACAAAGAAATTTCAACTTCATGATTCATTATCGTTCATTATCAAGGGTGGGTGATATTTAAACATTTAACGTCAATTCTTAAAGGTTCACTATGCTACTTTTCAGGTAGGAAGTTTAATATCTGTTGATCTAATGTATCTTACACCACATTGGCTCTCAAACCTTTCACATATCTCAGAAAATATTTGGATTTCCAAGTAACACCGGATCTAAAGGTCTAAAGCAGGACTATTCTGTGTCTAAATTAGGGCAAAACCAGGTCTAAAACCACGAGGAAAAGCCTGTTGCCAACTTTTATCAGAACATGTGTTTGCAATCCATCAGAAATGCGTCAAAATACACCAATAAATATCTTTAAGTATTCAAGTATCGCTCCAAACAGACGTGGACTGTAAAATTAACCATAAAAGCGCTGAAATATCACTTTGATAGACCACACTGCAAGTTTCTGTAATTTTATATTTAATAGATCTTTTTGCTGCTTGATAACGTTCTTATTATAGACAACGTACTTTTTATTTTGTATAATATCCTGTACATAATATCTCCCACCTCTAATCACATTTGTGGCTCTTTTTGTGATGAAAAATGACCCAGACAGCGATGAAAACACAAATCCAGAAGTGTAATCCTTTTGTAATGGGAGCTGTTATAATTAGACGGCGGTGAGTGGAAAAGCCCTGCCTCTGGTGAAGGAGCAAGTGTCATAAGATCACATGTTTTATAAAAGAATGTGCGATCAATCACTGTCAAAACCACCGTAATTAACCAAAAACACAAAATACACTTAGAAACAAGATTCTACCTAAACTACACCCCATTTCTTGCCATTTGTGATATTTTTAATGAGCTTTATACTGTAAAAAGATTTAAATATAGTCACTAAATACAGAATGCAAGCTTTCATCAACTAATGCTAGCCATCGCAAGCAAAGATAAAGACAAAGATAAAAATCTAAAATTGTACCTGTATTTATCGTAAACAACATCGAGGCTGCTTTTATCTGAAATTGTGCCACTGGAAACATACTTAAACAATGTTCTTATTTCTATAAAAGCATCTTTGAGTTTGTCAGCTTTCAAACAAAAAACAAAAAATTGTCAATTATAAAGAAAACGTCTTAAAAATAAAAAAGGATTATAATAATTAATTCAAGTTTGGCATGAATGTGTTTATTGCTCTGAAAAGTTGGCCAAAACTTAAAATGGATAACGAATGATGATAAATACGGATGAGTTTAAGCAATTTTTCGTGTAATTAGAACTGGTTTTATGTGAAATTGTGATAATAATTCAAAACTCAAAACTCACACCATGGACACAACAGAGGGATACCTTTGGAACCAAAACAAGGGACGACGCAATCTGAACCAACATTCAAAAGATGGAAAAAAAACAAAAAACTTCTGCAACCGGTTTGGAACTGGACAAATTTGACAATTGGACAAGTCTGAACTATTATACCGGCTACATAATGTGCCATTTCTGTTTACATCTTCATCTTTCTGTGTCTTGTTTTTTTGCGTTATATGTAAAGTTTGGAATAGAAAAAAAAAAACACATTCCTACAAGTTCTTAATCCTAAAAGCAAAGAAACAACAAACAAGAACGAACAAATTATGAATTTTAAAGACTGAACACTCAAACACAATTTTACCTGCACAGTATTGTACAGGATTTATCTGAAATAATGCTTTTGAAAACACATTTCTACAATGTTTTTATGCCAATAAAGACATCTTTGAATTTAACTTACAAACTAGATTCAATACTTTGTCAATTATAAAGAATATCTTTATAAATAAAAAAGGATTATAATCATGAATCCAAAATTAGCGTTAACTATGACAAGAAACCAAAGACAAAGCTGAGAACGGCTTTTTTCTGAAATGTTGGCCTGAACTTAAAACCAAAGACGGATGAGTTTATCCAATATTGAGAACGCCTTTTATCTGAAATTGTGCAACAGAAAACATTTGTTTAGGACAAAATTATTCAACTTTATTTACCGACGGCCGAATGGTTTCACCAGGTCTAAACCAGGTCTAAACTAGGACTAAAACAGGTGTAAACCCGGACTCTATAGAAGCAAATATTGTTATCTTACAAACTAAAACAATAAACAAACCGCCAATAAAAAAAATTTAAAAACTACACATTTTTATAAAAACAATTATAATCAACAATCCAAATTTATTGTGAATATGACAAGAACGCTCAGAAAAGTTGGCGTGAAGTTTAAGCAATTTATCCTACACAATATTGAGAGTGACTTTTAATTGAAATTGTGCTTTTGTGCATTTCTACGATGTTCTTATTTCTATAAACGCATCTCTAAATTAGTCAATACAAACAAGAACCAAACAAACTAGAACGTCACTCTGTAAAGTTGGTTCACACTTTTAACAACTTTTAACATTTATCTACAATGTTCTTACTTCAATAAAAGCAACTATAGTTATCCTACAAACTCAAACAACCTGCCAATTTGAAAAAACACATTTTTCATGAAAAGGATTATAATCATAAATACAAAGTTGGTGTGAATATGACAAGATCGCTCAGAAAAGTTAGCCTGAAGTTTAAGAAATGTATCCTACACAATATCAAGGACGACTTTAAACTGAAAGTGTGCTTTTGTGCATTTCTACGATGTTCTTATTACTATAAAAGCTTCTATTATTTTGTCAATTTACAAACAAGAATTAACAAATGTC
Source organism: Rhinogobius similis (assembly GCA_019453435.1). Taxonomy (NCBI): domain Eukaryota; kingdom Metazoa; phylum Chordata; class Actinopteri; order Gobiiformes; family Gobiidae; genus Rhinogobius; species Rhinogobius similis. Next base: position 11,678,083 of record CM033633.1, on the reverse strand, counting down.
AAATGTCAGATATAAAGAACACATCTTCATGTCAAAGGATTATAATCATAAAACCAAATTTGTCAAGAAAAACTCTGAGAGAAGTTGGCGTGAACTTAAAAGCAAAGACGTTTTCGCGAAGGCAAAAGGGGGAAATTGCTGCCACAAAATCCAATTCCAGCTCGAAACTCGGCGCGTTGTACTTTGCCGTTTGAACAGAGGAAGAAGTCAAACACTCACCCAGCAAAAGACATCCAAGCTATCCACGAAAACCCGGAAAAGTTTGGCCAAATACAATCCGACAAGTCGCAGTGAGAGTGGTCGTAGTACTCACCAGCTTAGCATCCCTGGCGTATGAGGTCCTGGCTCTGGAGTGGGGGGTCTTCTTTTCAAATCTAAAAGAGAGAGAAAAGAGGGAGAGTGAGGGGAGGAGGGTCTTTTTTTTTTTTTCTTTGAGGGGGAGCGACAAAAGAACGGCCGTGTCTCGTAAACAAACCGCCAAAGTTTTCAATGGGACGACAGGGGCTGAGGGAGGCGGAGCTACGGGTGCATTTAAACCAGCTTTAGTCGACGGGAGAAGGAGGGGACCCCGAAACTGGCTTTTACACCCAAAGGTCCCGATAATACTGAGAGACTATACAATGAGCTCACATCAGAGGAGGGAGGGAAGGAATGCGCAGAAATAAAAGACTTAGATGTTTAAAATATTCAAATTATGATGCAGGAATTATGGTGGGGCTCGGAAATTTAGGGC
>CM033633.1:10324254-10477250 GCA_019453435.1 Rhinogobius similis | reverse complement strand
TATAGTTAGGAGTTGACAAGAGCGGCTAGAGCTTCTGCCTCTCAATAAGGAGATCGTGGGTTCGAATCCCAGACCACCCCAACATCGTGGTCTCGAATTCCGAACCACCATAACATCACACGATCTCTCTGGGTGGAGTCTGCATGTCCTCCCCGTGTTACCGTGGGTTCTCTCCGGGTTCTCCGGCTTCCTCCCACCGTCCAAAGACATGACTGTGTAGGTTAATTGACAACTCTAAATTGTCCCTAGTGAATGAATGTGAGCGTGAATGGTTGTCTGTCTCTGTCTCTCTGTGTCAGCTGTGACGAGTTGACCACTGTCCAGGGTGTACCCCGCCTAAGGCCCAAAGTCACTGGGATAGGCTCCAGTCACCCGCGATCCCTAACGGGAATAAGCGGTAGAAAATGAATGAATGAATGTCCTCGTATTTTCAATGGTACGTCACGTTTTGATGACATCACAGACGGACTCTGTTTTAGGACTCAGCCGTTTTTCAAATTTTCTTCACAATGTCAAGTCACGGATGTAAAACTATGACATGTTCTAGCTCTTGGCTTGTTGTTATTTTCTGCTAAACTGAGTCCTGTTTTATTCTGACGTGGACTTGATTTGGTCTTGGTTTAATCTTGATTTAGTCCAGGTTTGGTTTTGGGTCTAGTCCTGGTTTAGTCCCAGTGCATCCATATTGCTTTATTTTCTGTATCTGTTGCACATATCCTGCCTAAATGTGTACTTAATCCCACCGAGCCGTCCATTACCACTGAACCAACAGTGCAGGCTGGTGTGCGGCGGTCGTCCGGGGCCCGTATACTTTATTACAGCCCGGGGCCCTCCTGCAGCTTTATGTGCCTCTGTGCATACAACACCACTGCTCTAATGGCACTGTGGTTATTGTGGTTAAAACGCACTCATCTCGTTTCTCACTGTGGATGTGGGGAACGACGAGAGAGAGAAATGAATGTCTGACTTAAATCCAGTATATTACGTTTGATCTGAGTCATTTATGTGTTTGTCGGTTTCGGTTTCTGCATTTATTTCTTTAACACGTGCCACAGAGAGAAAAAAATACATGTCGATGTAGCACAAGGCAGCTAAACTTTGTCGTAAAATTTGTAGTTTGGCATATTTGTCCCAATTTGTCCATTGTAAAATTTTGCACAAAGGCATATACACTTTTTTTTTTTTTAAACTTTTTTTTTCGAAAGTCTTGGTCCAGTTCTTGAATTTTGTCTCGGTTAGTGTCTTTTTTTGTTTGTTTGTTTTGTTATGGCATTCTTCCCTGCTGCCAACGTTATGCTCCAAAAGTATCCAAAGCCAAAAACAATCTGTACCATTGATTTCAAGGATTTATTTATTTATTTGTACAGATTTTTACATTTCAGTGCTAGGATGTCCAACTTTATCTTTATAAATGAGTTAACTTAGTTGTTTCCCCCCCTAGTATGTTGTACAATACATTTTATTGAAAACAAACATGGAATATAGAGTTGGATATCTTTTGTAATAAGAATATGTTGTGCTGGTCCAGCCCTGCTTTGTTTGCTTCATTACAGCCTTAAAATCCATCCATGTGAACTCTAGTGATGTGTAAATGAGGACTGGTTTAGACAGATTTAAATACACTCTCTGCTCTCACGGTTTGAAACTCAAATACCCGAGCTTCTTCATATTAGTAAAAGAAAATATATAGGTAACTATCCATTTAATATAGCCTTAATAAAGCATAAAGACTTAAATCATAAAGAACAAAAGGTTATTAAGAAGCATTCAGACTTAGTAACTTCTAAATTACAACTAACCCTGACGCTTAACCTGCCAATCTCTCCCAAACTCTGTTCAAATGCAGTAGAAGAGTCTGGAACCAATCATAAAAGGCCATAAAAAAAGAAAAACATCCTCAGATTTACAGTTTAGTGCTTCGCGTGTTGATTCTGCAGAAATTTCTCAATTCTTGTGTGGGTTGTTGAATGTTCTTTCCCCCCCCTTTTTAATTTGTAAACTGCCATGTTTGTTATTCATACTTTACTAAGTCTAATTATTGTATTTTTTAATTGTATTGTTCATTTCAACTGTGCACACATATGCATATAAATTTAAGTCAACAGCACGCTTCTATGGATTATTGATAGAGATATAGATAGATTTTTTAAATGTATTTAGTTATATGATTTGATTGTTGTAGCTTTAAATTGTTTTCTAAGCTTGTACACATTTAAATTATAGTCCAAGGAATTCCAGAGTTTCACTCCAGCCACATATATTCCCATTTATTTCAGTGTTATTCTGGCAAAGGAAAGAGAGAAGTGGAGGTTCTGCTTTCTGTCTTGATCGGATCTAGAAGAAAACAAGTTTGTATAGCTGATGGCAACAGCTTTACTCAGATGGATAGATCTCAATTTTCAATCTTTTTTTTTTTTTTTATTTTCCCAAAAGTAAAATGTACAAAAACAAGACAGAATTTTATACCGTGCCACAAAAAACAAAAGACTTCATCCAAAGTCCAAACTCTGCTCCAATCATACTTTTACTGACACAGGATTGGCTGTGATTGGCTCGATTAAAACCCAACTGATCATTAACGATTAAACACTCAGTCTTTTTTTTCAATTTCGATTAATTGTCAAGCCGAGAGACAAAGACAAAATTATGTATTAAAAGCGGTCAAAAAAACCTGACAGTCATCCAGAGCGATAAATGTAAATGAGTTAAATCTGCAAAAACACACATATTCTGAGTTCAATCCATTTAACTTAGGTGTTGTTCTCTTGCAGCGTGACGAGTGAACAGAGGACACACGCAGCACAAGCTTTATAAATGTCATCAATAATGCACAAGGCTCCATGCAGGTGATGAAACTGTGCAATTAAAATCTAATAACGGTCGGTTAGGAAAGTGCTGAGGAGATGGAAGGAAGGATGTGGATGTCAAGAAAAGGGGATTTAAGTGATCTTCAGACTGGGTTCATTGTTGGGTCACAGATGACACATGCAGCACACGCAGTACAACAGGAACTGCATGAAATACAGAAGCGAAGATGGATGCACGGTAAACAAAAGTACGCAATATGTGTGCTTGAGGTTTGTGGATTTTACACCTTTTGTCAAATCTGTTGCAAAATCTACTGACTCAAATTATAAAGAATACAGAACATCACTGTAATAGCACTTTTACTTTATGTACTTTAAAGCACACACTATATATATATCATTTGCGCATGACTGTTGTAAAACTTTTTATTGTGTCAGTCATTTTTGTCCACAATAAGCTGTTAATATTAAGAACATTCCACCCCCACAATCAAAAAGAGCAGAGAAAAGAAAAAAACAACACTGGTACCACGTTATCATAACCACACTTTTTAATGCCTTAATAAAGCATTAAGAATTAATTTATAATTCACAAATAGTTTCCACAAATGATTCAGACTTAGTAACTACTTAATTAAGGGGTTAGAGGTTAGGGTGCTGAAGGGTCTTTACATTATATTTACTCTTGTGAAACGTGAAAATATCCATGTTCTTGATTTTTTGCATGTAATAAAGTCAATTTTTTTACTTCAAATATATTGTAAAAAACAATTCAAAACAGTAAAAATCAGGCACAGTGCCTTTAATTAGTCACTTAACTTAATAATTCTGAATAATTCTTACTCAATTATTTGTTCACTATTAAGTCTTTGTTTATTTGTGTTAGTAAGACCCAGAAAGTGTCGATATTATATAGAGTTACTAAGCATTTTATTTATTCTCACTTGCTTGTCTTGTCTTGTTTTGTTTTGCCGATAGTGTACGGCATCAAGCTTGTCAAACCTCATGAGGCGGCACACAACACCAGGACAGGTTACAGGGAAGGTTAAGGTTTACACTTTGTCCACATACAATATATATAATAACAACAGAATATATGATATATCATTTAATAGGGACATTTGTCCTCTGCATTTGACCCATCCTTCAATGCTGTTGGGGCGACCTGTCAGGACTATAGACTATATAGACTCAGAACTTTAGCTGAAGGATTTCACCTGATGTGCATGTGTTGGGTTGATGAGAGAAACCAGAGCCTGAATGAAACCCACCCAGAGACGAGAGAAACAAGCAAACTCCGCACAGAAAAGCCAGTCCTGTCCAGGAGTTGAACCTCAAACCTTACAGACAGATACTTAATTCATCCAGAGAGAAATTCAGATTCAGCTGCCAAAACGTTTTCACTGTGCTTCTCAGTCGCTTGGGTCTCAGCGCAGCTTTTTTAGAAGGACTTGTCAAGGAGAGTCAGTAGATTGTGTGTCAGGGCAGTTAGAGGAGAGTAACAGCCCTCAGGACAAACAACTCCTCAGTGTCCAGCAGCATCGCAGTCAGCGCCAGGAGCCGGTGAACTCTGGAGACAAAACAAGAAAGTCCTCTGCGTCGCTCTCACTCAGTTTCCTCTTAAACTGAGACATTTGGTGTAAAAAGTCGATGGCATTTCAGACTAGCACGGTCTCCATGGTTATTGCGGTGAGGCCAGACTCCTGACCCCTGTGTAAGAATGCCGGTTCTTCAAGGTATTTTAGGAGTAAAGGGACGTGCAATTGAACAAATGTAAGATAGATAAGCTTTATGTCATTCTGTGGAACATTCCAGAACAAGCAATAACCAATACCCGCCTCTGAAAACGTACATAGTGCACCTTTAATATGTTACATTTGATAGGGCTGTACAGTTGGTTGCAATACATTTTTTCTTGTTTTTGTTTGTAGAAAAGACAACTAGTTATACTTCAGAACCATCAGGATGGACATGAACTTTAAAAAATGAAAAAATAAATTCAAACTCCTGTTGGCCGTTTTATCTGTGTCGCCAGCTCTTCCTTCAGGGAATCGCTTCAATTGCTCCAGCTGCGAGTCCCTTTTTTGCAAATGGAAGCTGAGTTTATTTGCAAAAGCAGACAGACAACTCCCAACTTTCTGTTAATAATATTCTTCAGGTATTACCATCAAAACTAAATGAAACAGATTTGGATTAGGACTGCAACGATTAACTGACTCATCGTGACTAATTGACTATAAGAAATAATTGTTATCTGGACTAAACAGACTCCAAAACATATTTAAATACCTTTTATAACAAAGACACTGGTATTAGTAAATCAAAATCTATCAATGTTATCAATAATACACTTTATCCTTAAACATTTTTTACCTAAACGTCACCACATTACAACCTTAATTAGTTAAAAATGTATTTAAAAAGTCTCAATATAAAATAGATATAATCCTTTAGTCGACTGATGATTAGTTGACGACTAAAACACTTAAAGTACTTAGTGCTTTTTTGGATTAAACGTGTGTAAAGTATATTTTATCTCCACTGTAGCAATATTATACTGCCAAAACAGTGTATAAACATTGCATTTATGAAGCAACAGTTCGTTTTCATTTCCTTTTCATTTCGCAAAAGCCAGAACGTGTGTGAAAATAAGCGACAGTAGCTGCATCTGTGAAAATCCAATGCAATGGGAGCGGATGGCGAGGATAAATCAGGTGAGAGCATGTCTGTCCGTGCGGCGCTTTGGGAGAGAAGAGCGATCGCAGGAACAGCTGGAAAAGGATGGTGAGGCCGCGGCGCAAGATTAATACAGGGTTCTATGGGAGCAGCCATCACTATGAATCAAAGACCGCCCAAACATGGCGCCTGTGGGGATCGTAGACAGACTGCAGCACCAAGCAGGGTCCAAAGGTCAATTTAGGGCAGATTTTTAGCCTTCTATTCACCGTTTTATGTTGGCTATGAAACTTTTCGACGTTTACATCTGTCAGAATATCGGGCAGCCACAGGGAGCCCCTCTTTACATCGTAACACCTCAATCATTTGTTTGGAAGCTTTCCCTATTGACCTTATTCTGCCACTTTTGCAGTTTTTTTGCCACAGATACGCACTTTTGTTGTAAACGCACTTCCATTTGACGAGAACTCCGTTAAAGCTAATGACGAACGAGGGAAAAGTCTCGCTGCTAAAATGTTACATAAAGTAGATTGATTTGTGTAAAATGTTTAATGAACACGAGCAACAACAAGTCAACAACGCACTGATTTCCTGGGCGTCTGAAAACGGCTTTTTAGTCCATGTAGAACTTATTTTCTGTTGAGCTCGTCTGCTCCGTGTGAACTAATACAACGGAAACAAGACGGCAACTTCCGGAATAAGGTGAATACGTGCATTGGTTTGGTTTGATACATTTTCTTCTATTTTCTTCTTGTCTACATTAATGTTTGACAAACTTGTCCATGAGTTTGATTATTCGCCTCCACGATCCAAGGTTTTCAAGGATGTTCGTTTACCCCTGCACCTTATTCACAGATTGCTGCATTAGTGCAAGATTGCAAGTTTGGTCTCTGTGGGAAGAGAAGAATCAGTCCAATCAATCGAACTAAAGCGCTCTTTTACACACAATGAAGTCCAAAGTAACAAAATAAACAGTAATATAGCAGTCCCCAAAGGTCCCAGGCCTGTCTGATAGAGTGACAGGTGTAAGGGGCACCTCTGGCATGTGTGAGACCCTGACCAAGTCCACCACAGTCAGAATGTAAGGGACTTAATTGATTGATCGGTGTGACCCCAGATTTTTTTGTGTCTTTTTGATAGTTTTCTCTGAGGCAATTCTGCACAAATACTCAAATTTACCGGACATTTCCCACTTCTTTCAACTGTTTCTGGCAACGTAAGGCAAGTTTATTTGTAGAACTGAATTCATACACAAGGCAATTCAAAGTTGTGACGAAGTGAGCTTTACACTCATCCTGTCCCATTGTTCGCAAACACACACCACATGTTTAAACCTCACACACAATATGTACAATATAAGTTACTGCTAAGCTACACTCACATATCCCGGGTCTTGTTTGTGTTAGTCTTAGTTCGTTTATTCAATTCAGTATAATTCATTTAATTCAGTGTTCATTTAAAAACCACACTTAGACATTTCAGTTTAACAATGTATTAATTGTGCATTGGTTTAAAGTATTTTGTGTCTTCAGAGTTTCTTTCATACTTACCTGGTCCATGTGGTGGGGAAGGATAAAGGGAGAGCCGCCCTACTGTTCCTGGCTTTTAAACTCTGTCCTGGTGACATCACCAGAAGGTACTATCTGGAGAGGGGGTTTTCGACTGTTAAATCAGTCTTTTGTGGATCCTATAGATTCTGGTGTTGGACTTGATATCCCTGTGTTATTATTTACTGTCAGTGCAGTTATTGTAATGTGTCTGGTTGTGTATGTATTTGTAATTTGTAATTTGTAATAACAATCAGAGTTCCAGATAAGTGGACTAGGCCAATTGGATTGGCCTGACTATAAAAGGCAGGTGTGTGCCTCATTTGGGAGATTTTTTTTGGGTCGAGGTGTGACCACTTTTCAAAAAGCAGACAACCTGTAAATACCTGGGTGGCACTGTAAATAAAATTCCACTTTTTTGACTGGACCATTTGCCTCCGAGCCTCTCTTCCCTGCCATTTTAGCCACTCAGAGCTACACTACCTCACAAAAGTGCTTTATGTTACAGGATAAAATTGCGTTCTGGACCCAATGAAGAGCTCACTCTGGTTTTCTAAAACAAAAGCATGTATTTTTTTTCCCCTTTTTTATGGTTTTATTGCAGTAAAAATGTATTTGAGCGGCAGAATCTCCACAAACCTGGCTCGCACTTGACCTGGAGGATCTCTGTTTTCATGGAACGGTTCCTTTAGCTGCAGTTTTTCACAGTATACAACTCTGAGAATGTTGCAGCATGATTTTAACATTCTATTTCCATGCAGGTGACGTTCCTCCCTCAAAGTTACACACTGTGCCTTTAAGATTTCCATACGTGATACTGTGTACTTTTACTTAAGTTGGCGTTGCCAGTTCTCCGTCGCAATCGCCTCAAGACAGTGTAACATTTCTTGCTCATTACCACATTATTACACCTATATCTCTGCACAGGTCTCTCTCTGGGGTCAGGCATTCCTCCGGTCGCCCCTGGTTACCAATCAGCACCAGGCGCGTGGAGAGCGGAGCGGAGCGGCGCGCACTCTCTCCGTTTCTACAGTAGACGCGGCGAGGGAAGGCACAGACCCGCTCTCATCCCACGCACGAGTTGTATCGGCTCTATTTCCTTTTGTACCCCTTGGTTTTTCACGGATACGAGGCTGCAGTTGGTTTCTTTTTTGGCTTTATTCTTCTCGCTGTGATCGCTTCTTCTCAAACATGAACCAAACCGCAAGTGTTTCGCATCAAGTGAAATGCCAGTCCACCAAGACGATCAAGGTAAGGAGGCGACGCTTGAAAGTTGAAGGCGGTAAAGTTGGTGTCGGTGTTGCGCATTGGTGCACAGTTTGCTGGTTTTGCAGTGTCTGAAACGTGTTTTTGCACACACGGTTTTACGCGCACCAACGTTTATGAATCGTAAATGTCTTAGGCGTTCGTTCACGCGCTTTTCTGGCTCGGTTTGGGTCATTTCTTGTGATGTGTATACGGTGGCACATTGGCGCAGTGGCTGGATTTCATTCACATCACGTCGCGCGTCTTACTGTCTTGTTGTAGAGGCTTTTATCAAACTAGGAAGGAACCGATTTTGGTTTTACGCACGGCTCAGGACAACTTTGGACGTGCGCCATAAAGATAACACTTTATTTATTCGGCTATTGCAAACCAATTACTTAATTTTAAGCAAAAAAATAGTCGAATATGATATAGTTTTGTGTTTGCTTGCAGATATTTTACGCATTGTTTACCCATTCTCCCCGCGATCATTGTGTTCCTTTCACTTCTTTCAACGACTGAGGGAATTTACGAGTGCGTGCGTGAGCGTAATTGTGAGGGTATTTTACGCGTGTGACTCGACACCGCACTGAGGTATCGATTTCGCCGCGGGTCCTGCATCACTTTTCAGCCTCCAAGTCCCAGCAGAGAAATTTAGCTCCAGGGGCAAAAAAAAAAAATCTTATCGATCCCGAGCTGGTTCTAGTTGTTGTTTCATTTACAAAGGCACGCGTTATTTGGCCACGCAAGAATGAGTTTTCAAAGTTGAGGCTGCTGAATAACAGTGGAGAATGTATGGAGCGGGCTTGGTGACTTTTCATTGGTGTTGGCTGAGCTGTGAAGGAGCGTTGCCTGTTGTTGCCTGGCTTTGAATGGTGCGCAATGCATAAACCGCTTTTCCCCCTCGAGCAATTATGTCCGAGCTCTGTGCGCGCGTGGAAAGAGCTTTTATTGAAAGGGATGGACGAGTCAACAACCTTGCATGTAGCCGTGAGAAGCAAATCGTTGAGAATGCCATTTGGGAACGTCTTCGACAGCGGTTCCTCGTGTCAGATTAATAACAGGCAAAGCGACACACTGTACTTTTTGAAGTCATTTTTTTGTGCCAATTTGAGTTTCACGCAGTTATCTAGGACAAGCAGAACGGAGATGACAATTTGTGTCACTTTGCAAATTTACTGGTAATAAACTTCGCTTAAATGCAGAGTATGTAACTTTTTTTTTAGCAATAAATAAATAACTTAAACAAAACAAAAGCATATATATATTTTTTTGGTTGGTATTGTCTGTGACTGGGCTTGCATCTCCACAAACCCGCCTCGTACTTTTCTGTGGAATTGTTGTTCCTTTGGTTATAATTTTCCACAGTATGGCATATTCCTTATTCCGAAGTATTGTTTCTATTTCCATGGAATTAAACTTGTGAGTTTCAAACCTCCGGAAAGTCACATATTGTGCCTTTCAGTTCAATAATAATTATCATAAAAGAAAATCCACATTAGAGTTGCATTATCGACAAAAATGAATATCTTGATATTGTTTGCGTTGTCTCAACAGGGATATTCAGGCAGTAATTTAGCAAAACATCAGGAAGGTGCTAAAATGAGCTTGTAAACGTTGTGGTCGAGGTTAAAGCATGGCACACAACGTGGGAAAAAACTAAAATGAAACATACAAGGGCAGAAATATCACTTTTCCCTCCCAACATTACACTTTGAGACACACTTTTAGTTCATTTTTATAGTTTAAATTATAAACAACACACTTGATATTCTTATTTTGCATCTCCAAAACAACATTTGTGTTTTTTATATATCTCCCACCTCCAATTCTTTACATTTAATCCTTTTTGTGATTTGTCTTTAGCATTCTAAAATATTCGGGCGTATGCTGTTGCTCTTATTACACCGTATCCAGCTATTTCGTGTACGTTTTATTAGACAACAACGCAAAATTCAGACAAAATTAAAGGGACAATATGGAAACGAACAAGATGGAAAATAAGAATAAGACGAGCCATGAGGTTGTTGGTTCAATTTATCCATCGACAATGACCAGTGCTCCTTTTCCCTTTTATGTAAAACTGTACAGCTAAAGTTGATTGTCCTTCAAGAGAATTAAAAAAAAGTTGTTGATTCTCATTTGAAGCTCAATAACTTTCAAACCAACGTGTAACAATGTATTATTACTGCTGCTATTCTCACAGTTGCTTCTAACTGAAAACCATTGTACGTCATAGTTGTCTTTTTTTATTCATAAAGTTCATTTCAATCTTCTGTTTTGAAAGAAATACATACCCCTCTTTGCATCATAATAAGCTTGTAAACCGACTTCTGCTGCCTTCAAAAACAGAGAACACAAAATCAATAGTAAACACCACTGAATTTCATTTTCTATTCTTTGTGATGTAACAACTCAGTCTCTTCTGCTGTGTTTCTGATGCTACTACTAACATAACTGATTAAAAAAGTTGGTCGTTAACAGTATTTACCTGCAGCGTTCCGTATTAGTGACAGGCCCAATCATTCGTTTCCACTTACGACGTCTTTGCTTGATTTATGCGCTCGGTGTCGGGTTTGACTGGTTGCTTTGACGCGCCTCCTTAGCTGTAATAATAATCATTGCTTTTCGTCAGCCTTGAGTTGCCCGATCTGATCAATACCCGACTGTCGCGGCACAAGGGCAAATCCTGAGGTTTTGTTTCAGATTTATCCAATATGAATCAATGGGGACGAGACATGGCAGCTGATTGGCTCTTGTTGCACTGCGAGAATGTGGATAATGAGAAAGGGACAAGAAAATCCATTGAAGGGTTTGAAAAGTGCACCTGGGGATGTCATTACTTTGCTTGCAATGTTTGTATGGAATTAAACTTACAGGACGCTTTTTTTTTTTAGCTCTAACCATGTTTTATTGTTCCGCCAGCAAAAAACATACCTGGGGTTGCATTTAGCTTCATTCACGCTAATTTGATGAATCCTGGTGAGAAAGTCCTATCCCTCCGACCGGCAAAAACACTCCATTCTGAGTTTCCCAATGTGTGTGACGTTTTCTTGATGTGTGACATAGCTCTGAAAATTTTCGGCGCCGTTTTAAAGTCCATAAATCATCGTCAGACTCGTTCTGAGCATTTCTGCCGTTTAAACACAATCATTACATTATCTCTCGAAGCACTTTCCAGTTGTTTATTTTTACTTGTGTAATTCCCTCTACAGCCAATAGATGGTGCTCAAACTCAGTTAGTGCCGTGGGAAACAGCAGAGATGCAGATGTTAATGTTTGTTCTTTAAGTTAGATAGTGCTTCTTTAAGTTGATCCAAAATAAATAGACATTTTGCTCATTTAACATAAAGTATTTAAATGCAGAAAGGTGACATAATATGGTCAACGTTTCATTTTGTGTTCTTGGAGGAGGAAAGCTAACCTTCAAGTACTGCACTAAATCAGAATCAGAATCAGAAGCGGTTTATTGCCATTGTCAGTGAAATTCACAAACATAGGAATTTGCTTCGGCGTAGGTGCAACATAAAGCAATGGATAAAATATAATATATATAAAAAGGCATGCATAAAAATTAAGAATAAAAATCATTGTTGACTGAATATACTGTATTATTAAGGTTTTTGATACTGGATTTGTTATACACTTTTACTAGATCTTGTATGAGTAAACTATGAAGCTGTATCATGTAATCCACCAAATAAATACATACAATGCTGTAACATAAATAATTTACAGTGTAATCAGATCAACCAATATGTACTCTCAAGTCAAACCCACAATAATTTAAGACAGTAATTGTATTGAAATGCATTTTACCCCTGGTTAAAATTGTCCCATTAAAATCATATTGCTTTGTATTTCAGTTTTTGATATGACTTTTCCAATAAAGCAGTTATTGTCCTTAAAGGAGCTGTACCAAATCTTTATTTTTCATGCAACAAAATAAAATGAGTTTTGTCGGTACAAATTTATTGTAAAATCAGCTCTTCGCATCAAAATTAGATTGTTATGGACTGTCTGCGTCTAATTCAAAGTGTTTTGATTGTGCACTGTTAGCACACTAGTTACCGTGGTGACAAAACTCTGCTCTGACCTCTGAAAATTGTGAAAGATGCTTATAAACTCATTGAGATGTATAATTAATATGCTAGGAATGCGTCAGTAAAGTCAGGAATACGTTTGGACAGCTGTAAACTCGTTCTGTTTTTCACGTTTTTAAGATCATTACAATCGGGTAGAGTACCTTTAATAATAATAATACCGTTCACAATACATTTATATATGAATGCTTCCAGTTGCTTGATGGATGGTTACAAATTCCACTCACTTCTTCTTGTTGAGATTGTCAGACCAGTTGCTCATTTCTTCAGAAGAGTGTGTTTTCAATCTGTTCAGACTTCTTCTTCTGTATCTATTCTCCCCTCTCCGGCACACAGCCTGGCATTTGAGAATTGCTGGTCTGAAACGTCTGACAATTACTGTAAATGCACATATGTGGCCGATGCAGCAGACTTTTCACATCATCTGTCACTCCAGAGAATACTGAGCACCGTTTTACTTCACTGTAACTGACTATCCTGGGTTGCAAATAGGTAAAAACAGTTAAAAAGGACTACAGGAATATATAAAACATGCTAAACACAGGACTAAACCGGAATGGAATCAGGATCAAATGAAGACTAAACAAGGTCTATCGGAAACTATCACTAAAGTAGAGCTAGACCATGTTCTATCCCACTAGGATTAATGGATTTAAAGTGCACATGACAGGTTTGTATGATATTCTAATTTTGACTTCATTCAGTGTATTAATACCTCCCATAAACATAAATTATAGTTTTACACCAATCACGTCGCTGTTTCTGGAGAAATGTTGAAAAATCTGTTGAAAATTACAGGAAGTAAACAAACTGATGACATCACACTAGGAAGACAAAGTTTATTTACTTATTTTTTTTACCCTTTAAACATTAATTCAACAAAACAAAGCATTTTTCTTTGTCAAATAAAATCTGTGACATTAGAGGAGTTTTGGTACAGTTTGCAGCATGTTTTCTCCTGTGATGTCATCATTTACAACCAGGAAGTAAAATAAAAAACCTAGAAGAATGACTAAACTGGGGTAAAATTTGTAAAGATTTTAGCAGAATTTGAAATATATTTCTCTTCAACTGTAGTTTTAGTTAAATGTCAGAGGCACTTTAAACAGGATTAAAAAAAATCTGTCTCAATCCACGAACAACCAATGCTGCCTTTTGCAAATTTTAAGAACCATGGATGCACCTATACATTTTTGCATTCATTAAAGGAGAAATCTTGCACAAAATTGACTTCTAAACAGGTCCAGACCAAACTGACCGTAGTTTCAAAGGGGTGCAAAGCCAATGCTCCTCCATTAAGTGTAAAAGCTGTCTCAAATAGCAAACGAGGTTACAACATACCCTTTTTGGCTCCTGTAGAGACCACAGCCTGCTTTTAAGAGCTTTTAACCAAGTTGTAATGGTCTCTCCTCATCATTAACCCAAAGTTGTTTTAGAGTGATTCGTGAGCGTTTCAGAACTGCTTATTCTCCTGCATTTGAGACGCTGTGCCCCCAAAAAATTCCAGTTTGTTTTTCAAAGCACGGTCACACATGTAGGATTCAGCAGATTTAACAGATGAAAATGAATCAGTGGACCCGTTTCTTTTATTGAATAGTTATGGATCAATATTGGGATGTAAAATATAAAATAAAGATCCACTTGTGTCATTAGCCATGTTTACATGCGCAAAATGTCTTTAATCTGATCATGAATCGGATTAGAATTTTACTGTGTACATGGACCCTGAAAAAAATAATCTGATTACGACACGCGTTTACATCTGTTATACATTTGATCGGAATAAATTATTTTGACATGCGCAGAATTGGCTAACATACCGGAAACAGTAGAAGAAGAACAAACCTCCGTTGTAAACAAACATGGCTGCATACGTTTTGGCTCGTCACATTTTTCTTGGTTGATTTCACCTCCCGTTCGTGCTGTTTAATACTACTTTTGATATGGAGCTGTATTGTGTGCCTCACGCTCTGCCTCACGCTCGCCATTACCCTCGCTTCCGCATTAGCTGACGTAACAGACATGCGCAGAGAGGATTCCTTCAACCAAAACATCGGAAGAAGCGTGTACATGCGCATCGATTGGAATAACAATCGGCATAACCCACCCCTCTCAATCGGAATGAAATTTTGATCCGAATGAGTGTAATCGGGTCAGAATATTCCGAATGGAGTGTTTACATTAATCATTTTTATTCCGATCAGGATTTTAATCCGATTACATGTGTCCATATAAACGTGGCTACTGATTACAGCCACAAACCTGATGAAAGTATAATATATTCTTAAATATTGCATTAAAGGGGGCATATACAAAATCAATATACCATATACCAGGCTGTGTGCGCATCTTGGTACGTTCGTTGTTTGTTTTTTTCAATTTTGACATTATTATAGGTGATTTTAACCTGCACGTCGACAACCTTTTTGACCAACTTACAAACGGATTTGTAAAAATGTTGGTAATTATATGGATTTTTCTCAGCACGTCGCACAGGCACAGAATGTCAGAATAACAGTATCAGAATATCACCTAGTTTCAACTCTATTATTAACCACCTCCCATTGTTGGACGTCCGTCGGTTTCCATGGCTCTGCATCAGACTCGTAAACTCTGAGAAGATATAAGCACATTATTTGAATAGTTTAACAGCACTTTCCTTTGAGCCACTGGACAGACCTTGAACAACACCTTCCTCGTTCGAACGCCTTGGGAACATTCATTTTATGCAGCGAAGAACTTGGCCCTGGGTTTAAATGTTTTAAATCAAAAGAACGGCTTTAGTCCTGAGAGAAGTTTTAAAGATGCATTATATAGATTTTCTGCTCACCTGCTCGTCTCCATGGAGATGTTATCGCTTTGCCTGGAATGTTCTACAGTATCACATTCAACCATTTTCATATTCACAGTAATAAGTTCATTCATTCATTCATTTTCTACCACTTATTCCCGTTAGGGGTCGCGGGTGACTGGAGCCTATCCCAGTGACTTTGGGCCTTAGGCAGGGTACACCCTGGACAGTGGCCAACTCGTCGCAGGGTCAACACAGAGAGACAGACAAGGACAGACAACCATTCACTCTCACATTCATTCACTAGGGACAATTTAGAGTTGTCAATTAACCTACACAGTCATGTCTTTGGACGGTGGGAGGAGCCGGAGAACCCACGGTAACACGGGGAGGACATGCAGACTCCACCCAGAGAGATCGTGTGATGTTGGGGTGGTCCGGGATTCGAACCCACGATCTCCTTATTGAGAGGCAGAATCTTGACAAATACATTTAAAGTGCGTATGACAGGTTGGACGACTCATTTAACCAAAGTGTAGTTCAGATAAACATATTTCAAAATGAGCTAAAATGCTTTACAAATTTCACACCGGTTTCGCAATTTTTAGCTTTTTAATTTTACTTCCTGGTTGTAAATGATGTCATCACGCTAGGAAATTACCGTAGCAACCACACTTTACACTGGGCCAAAAGTCATCTAATGTCACATTTTTTTGATATGACAAATAAAAACACATGTGAACACCTTTATTTTGTTGAATCAATGTTTAAAGCGTCAAAAAAGTCGTTTCTTTTCTGTAAATGATGCATAATCTTTGTCTCCCCAGTGTGATGTCATCAGTTTGTTTACTTCCTGTATTTTTCAACAGGTTTTTCAACTTTTCTCCACAAACAGCGACCCGATTGATAAAACTATCATTTATATTTACAACAGATATTAATTCACTAAATAAAGTCAAAATTAGAAAATCATAGAAACCTGTCATACGCACTTTAATACCATAGAGTTGAACATTCCAGAAATGCAATAACTCTTCCATCTGAAAAGTTACACAGTCCACCTTTAAATACCTGTAGGCTGTACTTTTATGGCTACTTCAAGAGTACTTGTAGATTGTTTTGGGTTATTTGAGGTAACATTTTCCATATTAGCTGAAGAAATATGGCGTGGAGCAACTGTTTTTCAGTAGATAAAAATTCAATACTTTATCCGGGACATCATCAGTGGAGATTTATTTTGTGATGCTTTATGGAAACTCAGCAGAGCTAATATAATCTGATTTCAAGTTTGGAGCAGACTAAGCTTTAAGTGTTTAAGTTTATGAGTAAAGTTTTGAAGGAATTAAGCTACAAAGAAGTGAATCATCATACATATTTTCCATAGGCTATGTATTCGCTTTTTACAGCTACATTTTTCTTGCGTTTTCTTAAGATTTCCCAGCATCTTGGTTAATGTGTGTCGTTTACAGAGAGATGGTTAGATTGTTGATAAGGTGAAAGTGTTTAGTCTGCCGTCCACTGCAACAAAATCTACTTAATGCTGTTAAGATGTTGTGTAACGTTCTAATCATTTTGTGCGAGGGGTTTGACAAAAAGCCATAAATTATTTGTGATCCTTCTGTTAAAAGAGAAGATCCTTAATTGCTTGATATCAGACGAAGTCACAACATTCAAGTCATAGGTTTCAGCCACGTGAACCTTGCTTTGTACAACAGTTTTAGGTTTTCTGACATTTCAAAAGCTAGAATTTTAGTTGATTGCCTTTAGGACTGCAACATGTTACCGAATCAGTAGCGACGTATCCGTTTTTTTATTGATCGTATAATCGTTAACTGCTCTATACTATTGACCTTATTCCGGAAGTTGCCGTACGCGCCGCCGTCTTGTTTCTGTTGTATTAGTTTACATGGAGCAGACGAGCTCAACAGAAAATAAGTTCTACATGGACTAAAAAGACGTTTTCAGACTGACCAGGAAATCGGTGCGTTGTTGACTTGTTGTTGCTCGTGTTCATTAAACATTTTACACAAATCAATCTACTTTATGTAACATTTTAGCGGCGAGACTTTTCCCTCGTTCGTCATTAGCTTTAACGGAGTTCTCGTCAAACGAAAGTGCGTTTACAACAAAAGTGCAAAAAACGGCAAAAGTGGGCGGGGCAGAATAAGGTCAATAGGTTCCAAACATGCCGTGAACTGAGAAAAGAAGTTTTATGACTCAAATGTAGCCACAGCTGCATAAAACATACACTGAAAATGTTAAAATGTTGTGAATTTGATGAAAACACTCTTTTGTCCTTAAATGTACTACAACAGCTTCACTTCAGCTTCATCCGAGTCAGATTTTGACTTTTTCGTTCTCAACAACTAATCGATTAATCAAAAGAAATTGACTATATCAATCGATTAGCAAAATAATCTAATTGCCCACCTTGTGGATAGTCCTTTAATGTTTTATGATAGACATGTACAGTCCATTTTTGATCACTGCCCTAAAGAGAAGACTGCTTTTTGTCCTCCGTGTGACGTCATCCCATTTTAGAATCAGACAACGACCAAAGTTACGCCGTTAAATCCTCCTATTACATCATGTTTTTAAGTTTGTACATTCAGGAGAAGAATGTGTTGAAGTCTCTGAAGCGTTTGTGTTCATCTGACAGTCTCTTGAACAGGTTTCCCACATATTTCTTAAGTGCAGCAGCTGCCATAGTTAGATTCTATATGGAGCAGATCTATAGGTAACGCGGAGTGGGTAATTCAGTCTGCCATTTAGAAGTGCACGGCCTCAGAAGGACTTTGACACGTTTCATAAGAAGTCCCATTAACCTTCACTTTCAACCTGATTTACCTGCTGTCAGTTTGTCGCTCCTCCTTCTGTCTTTGGTTGTTGACAAAAATCAGGTCTAACTCAAGACTAAACCTGGTCTAAAGCGCCTCTGATAGATTATGTAATAGTGTTTATGGGACAAGATCATGAGACGTTGTGTAGTTCCACAAAGCAGTGACAGTTAGTGGTGAAAAATATGTCAAAATTGAGGTAAAATTATTAATATTGTGTTTTGAAGATGTGCTCAATTTGAATATCGAGTGTATTATTTAACAGAAAATGCTGCAAAAACATG
This sequence comes from Rhinogobius similis, assembly GCA_019453435.1. NCBI lineage: Eukaryota > Metazoa > Chordata > Actinopteri > Gobiiformes > Gobiidae > Rhinogobius > Rhinogobius similis. Next base: position 10,458,960 of record CM033633.1, on the reverse strand, counting down.
AACATTGCCTGTGCTTTTAAGTGTAGTGCTGTTTTAGTCTCCTGCAATGTTTTATTTATTTTATTTTAGTGGAAATGTGTGAATGTTTTTAGGATGTGCTGCAATCCACTTTAGCCAGTTCAACCTTGAAAAAGACATTTCAATCTCTCTAGGTTTTCTTACCTGGTTAAGGTGAGACACTGCAGGCGAATAGGAAAATATCTTAAATTTAAAGATATCAGTGTGAAACTTCTCCTGTAGTTTACTCACATAAATGTAAGAAAAAATGTCTTCATGTAGAAATAAGGCATTTTAGGTGTAAAAATGACCAAAAAAGACTCATATTTGAGGCATTTAAATCTGAAAAATGGACAAAACTAGGTTTAAATTTACAAAGAGTTACAAAGTTACAAAAAATGTACAGAGGGGATTTTGGATTTCTTATTTACTTTTTCAGAAAACGAGCTTGGACTGAAAATTGTCCTAAAAATTCAAATTTCACCTCTTTTTTTTAAACTTAAAACTTCAATAAATCTGTTTTAGAATTAGATATCAAAAAATCCTTCTGTACGTTTCATCAAAATCTTGTTGAGTCCAAGATTGCACAGTTTGGTGTGTGTGGGTTTTACTTTAAGTGGTTACCCTCATGTCCTGAGAAAGAAAAATGCATTTTATGAAAACGGCCTTTGAAGTTACAATGTCCCAGAGAAATCTATGGATGAAGTGGATTAAATGAAAGAATAAAACATATTTAAGAGCAGATTGGAGAAGTTTGTTGTTTCCACATGAAAGCTGATATGCTGAGAGAGCAAACTGACTGGAAAAAAAAAATGCTTGTAGTGTCTCGCCTAAAATAATAATGCGTGTTACAAAAACAAAACAAAACACAAAAAACTTCCGACTTAAAAGCACCATGCATATATCCTTGCAGTCAGAAGAGAATTTGCAGTATAATCAGAGAGAAAATCCATGTTACAAAACTCTAAATAACCAGTACTTCCTCTTTTGTTTGTGACACCCGGGGCATCTGGTTTTAAAATATTGCCTTTAGCTCTAAACCTTCTCTGACGAAGCCCTGCTGTACGCCCAGATCATGGCGAGGATTAAGCGCTCCCAGACTCTTAACTGTGGCACCAAAAGTCACTAATCTGCCACTGTCTGCCCTCGATCTGCCCTTTGTGTCTGTGTGTTCTCTTAAATACTCTCCCATTATTACAAAGCCACATTTGGAACGGTGCAATTAATCAACGTTTAACTAAATTATACATTCAGTCTTTCCTAATGGTCTTTCTAATTGAGAGGTTGTTGTTTTTTTTAAATTAAGACCAATATTGAAAACGTGTGATTGATCATGCTTTTTTTTTTTTCAGTCGTCTCGTCCTGCAGCTATAGAGTTTGTTTCTGTGAAATCAATTTTTTCTCTTTGCTGTGTCACAAAGAGGGCTGTTCGATTATGGAAAATAATAATGACATGATTTAAACAACTGAAATCCAGACTCTTAGAGCGCGCTTAAAATGCAGTGGTGGAAGAAGTACTCAATTTTTTCAGTCAAGTAATAGTTCAGATACGTGTGCAAAAAATTACTCAAGTAAAAATAAAATAATCACATAAAAAATCTACTTAAGTAAATGTGTTGAAATACCTGTTTAAAAATGTACTTTAAGAGTAAAAAGTAGAAGTATTTCACTCAGATTATGAGACCAGTATTAAATGTTGTAATTTTAAAGAATTGAGTTTAATTTTTGGTCAACAATGGTGAATTTTACTTAATTTCTTAATTTTTGTAGAGAATTGTATGTGTTTATTTTTGTTTGCTTATCGTGAGCGTAAACTCAAAACCTTCAGCACGAATGTCACCATCAACGTGTTAAAACTAACCCTCAAACTAAATAAAAAGTACTTTCTACTTTTCAGTCCGATTAAAAACGTAGTGTAGTAAAAAGTACAGATACTCTCAAATATAGTGAAGTAAAAGTAAAAGTGTCCACTGTAAAAACTACTTAAAAGTAAAGCACAGATACCTAAGTGCCGTACTTTTATTTCTGTTACTTTCCACCGCTGCTAAAACGTAAACAAACATGAAATGAAAGCAGGTGACGGATCAGAAACAGGTCAATTCTTGGTAAAATCCTGTCCAGAATGCTTAAAGTAAATGCACTGGACGATGTTACGGGAGAATTGCTGTTGTGGATTTCTTTTCTGCCATTACAGTCCACCCCTTGTCACAGATAAAAGCATTTTACTGTTACACACAAAAATCTGTAATCAATTTAATAATTAATATAACATATCTTTATTCATTCATGTGTCAAACAATCAATTCAATCAACCTGTAAATTTGAGATTAAAATAACCTTCGCCTTAGTTATGCCAAAAGAAATCTATAAAAATTTCAGAAAATGCGTAAGTCCATAAACAAAGCAAAGAAGAAGGTGGTTAATTCATTCATACACATTCACACAAACAGACGTTAGTGAAGCTCCTTTAGTCCAAGAGCTTTACTCGTCAAGTCCAGGTCAATTGAGTTGTGCACGTTCCAGCTGTGACTCGCTGCCGTTGTTTCCCTCAGTCAAAGGGAGACGAGAGGGTTGTCTGTCAGTCAAATCAGTCTAAAAGTTGACATTACACAAAAGAGGATTGGGGCAGATTGTCCGTGGGCTCACTCCTGCTCTGGCTCAGTTAAACCAAGCTAGATTAAGCCTATCGTGTGGAGAGTGTGATTTTGGAGGTGTGAGGGCCGCCCACGTGCAGATGGAGGGTCTACTGCAGCACAAGTACAAGTACAAGTGCTTGGCTCAACTTTGGATAAGTTTACTAGAATGTTATCAATGAACTTTGCAAACAGCAAGAAGTAAGTGATTTTCATAGATATAAAGTATTTTCTGCCATCTGTTTTATGGAGGTTTTAGGCAAGGCATGTTTATTTGTAGAGCACAGTTCGTACACGAGGCAATTCAAAGTGCTTTACACAACAGAATACAATGAAATTAAAATCACAAAACAGATTAAGGTGTACAAAATCATTATAAAACATATTTTAAAAGAGAAAAGTGCAGATAAATCAAGTTGTGTTTCTTGAAATGGTCCTTTAACCTTGTCTTAATTTTGCAGATTTCTTTCTCTATTTTCACGTTCCTTTTCCTTCCTTTCTGCAGCTTTTCTTTTACCATCCTTAATGTTTCACAGTTTGGCATTAAACAGTACTTATCTATCTCTTTGATGTCAAGCGGGTGACGTCACCAGGCTAAATTACAGGTCAGATCTGTGGAGGGGGAGCATGCTCACAGTAAGAATGCATTGTTTTGCAGGTATTTTTGAGCATTAAAAACGTAAGTACATAAATAAATGCAGAATATGCCGGTTTAAGGCCAAGTTTAACGGTCTAAAGTTTAAAACTGTTTCAGGCAAAGCAAAAACACCTCTACAGCAACATGCAGTTGGCAGACACTCCACCAGAGTAACATAATGCAACTCTGAACATACTGTGAGTGAAATAAATTCCTGTAAAAGACTGCAAATGGAGTTGCTAAAAGTGCTAAAATATGATCAACTTGTTTCTAGAGCTACATGGATTTGGTGTCAAATAACTCCATAATGCATATGTTTAAGCAATAAGCTTTACACTCTGAATTGTTTGGAATAGTTTGCATGTTTTCTTCAGATGCAGCTTCATTTTTATTGTTGTTTTTAATCGTTATGCTCTGTGCCTTAAAACAAATAAAGGAATATATTTAGAAGAACTTCGCTCATAAAACTTCTGCACTTCTGAACACATTAAACTCAACGCACAGAAATATATCCTTAAGAGGTAAAATATCTGTTTTGGAGACATGTGAAATTGCAGTATATTGTAAATAGTCTTTAATTAAAATTAAGAAAAAGTCTGCAAAAGGAGCTGATTAAAAAAGTGTAATTTTGCAATCAAGGATTTAAAGATACATTTCAGCATTTGGTTAACTGAACCTCAACCACCTCGACTAACGGTCCTCTTTCTGTTATACTTTCAGAGACGTTTTGCTTTTCCTTTTGTTTCATGTTTGAGTTTGTTGCCGGTGTAAATTTCCACAGCAGTGTTACCTCAGCGTGTGGCAGGCCCAATTTAAACACAGTGGATTGAAACTCTGTTCTTTTGAAAGAGCAATTTTAGGATTGAGTTTCTTCGATGACAAGATAAAGCCGAACACAGCAGGAGCACACAGCCTTATCCTGCTCCCTCTGCCACTCACCTCCAGGACATTTAGAGACGTGAGCTTTGAAGGACTGGAGCGCAGAAAGGAACAGCAGCCAAAATGATTATGACAAGAAGTGCATTTAAGATCTAGACCACAAGTCGACTCAGTGAAACACCAGCCTACACAGCAGCGGTGACAGCACGAGGATGAAAAGAGAGGCCAGTGCAGAAGTCCTTATAGTTTATGGGACGTTGCACTTTGATATTTTGGCTTTTTTCCTCTTAATGGTAGCAACCGTACTTCTACATTCTACATTCTAGTGCAAAAATACAAAAATACAGACTGAGGACACATCAAACACAGAGGGCCCTTTTGGTTGTATCTGTTTCTTTGTTCGGGACAGTGCGTGTTAATGAACTTACATGATATACATGCTGTAAACACGCCGGATTGTATCCATGGGCTAATTTCCATCTGTTGTTCCAAACAGGGACAGTGGTTTTAGTTGTATAGGAGCTGGCAACGCAACGTGAAAAGCTCACTCTGTTTTTGGATCTGTCATTTGGATTGAGAACTGAAACACAAAATGTAAACATTGGCACTGTTTATGTCACTGATGTGCCCTCATTCAGAATTTTCAGAATGAGCCACTTCACCTTTGGTTGGTGTGAGGTGGAGGGTTGTCAAAAATATCAAAAAACAGATACTAATCAGTAGTAAAACTATCAAAACTAGATACTCATCATAACAAATATCAATAAAAGTCCCTTCTACTGGACAAAATGTGATCTTTTGTGAGCACTTTTAGAATAATCTGGAGCTTTATCAGTACAAGACCACATTGTTTAATAAAGAAAGTACTATTATGTATTGTTGAAATTGTCATTTGAAACCTTGACTGAAAAAGAGCATTTTTAATTATCCTTGTGGCATCAAAATCATTACTGAGAAGGTGATTGCACAATTTTTCCAATTTCACAGTTAAAAGGTTGGTCTTTTAGGCCAAATGTAGCAGGAAGCCTCAGGGCCAACAGAAGTGGGTTTAAGAGCTGTCTTTGGCCCCCGGCTCTGTCTGAATGTCCAGTGAGTGAAAAAATGGGGAGAAGTTTAAATTTCGCGCAATGCTCACTGAACTGGTGAATATAGACCACAATGCATTGTGAGAAACAGCACAACACGACTGAATGAAAGCAGATGTTTACACGCACTGTGCACTAGTCATTATGAATAAATAGTAAATGAGCTGTTTAACTGTAAAGTCAACGTTTGGAGATCGATAGTCTGTTTGATTTAACTTCACTAAAACTTGCATTAGTCATAATATTAGTCCATAAATGTGTTCACGTCAGACTCATTTGCTCAATAAATATTACAGAAATACATTTTTATCTGAGTTTGGCAGACTTTTTCACCACTACAGAGTCTGCTAAAGAGTGCAGGGCGATGTGAGTGCAGAGTCAGGAGCTTTGGATGAGACTTCAGACTCGGCCATGAACAACGTTTCCTTCCTAACAACAGTTACAGATCCGTGTGGAAGCTTGTGTCCGTCCTCTACATTGTTCTGTCTCCTCGGGGCTCGCAGATACGCAGCATGCTTTGTTGACTCTTTTCCAACGAATGTGATCGAAAAAATGCCACGAGCTCCTCCATGTTTGTTTTCCCCGTTGTTCTTTTTCTACCGATTTGGTCAATTATTTAACAGAGCCTCGTCTTTAGAAACAGCTGAAGTATAAATGCTTTGGAGTCTGGAGTGCACCGAACTGTTTACGCACAAAAGTGGGGTTTAGATGAGCCTCAAGAAGATGTTTCAATTCAAATAAATGCTATATTTAAGTCCAGCATTAACAACCTCTTAAAGTTTCCATGGATGGTTTTGTTCTCGCTTTGAACACACTGTAAATTCTTGAGAGCGTGGTGTTCTAGGACATTTGCCTCCTCAAACTTGGCCGTCCCGCTTGGTGTGAACTTGGTGTTACTGCGCCTTGTCCAAAACTCTGTCACTCCGAAGAGCGCCTCCCACACTTCAGAACGAACAAACAAAACTGACATTTCCAAATGGGCAGCTCATGTGACTCCCAATGACAAAGCGCTGCTGCAAAAGCCTCGAAGGAGGAAAAAATTTGCAACTAAAACTTTAAATTTAATGTTTCTCTGGGTCACATGCACCAGATGCTGACAAACAGATGTGCGATTTTAAATTATGTTCAAAGAATAAAAACAGCAATCTGAGTGATTACCCATCTGTTAGCCAAAAGTGCGTCTCTGATTTATTTGTGTCATAAATGTTTACTGTGTTGCAGACTTCTTCACATAATGCCACCGCAGTCGTGTCGTAAAACTCTTCATCATTTGCATTTAAAGCCATAACTTTTTATTCCCTCCTGAAAGTTGCCAAGTGTTTAAGTTTGTCGTTAAAATCTAGAGTTTACCTGAGACTTTTAGCTCGGAGGCGGGAAGATAACGCCATCCCAGGATAATCTCCTCGTAAATATTCAGTGAAAATGTTGCCAATTTAGTCACTTTGGCTCCCTGTTTTTCCCTTTTAATCTTGCTTACATTTTTATTAACAGTCATTTTATTATCAGTCATTAAATGTTTTTTCACTTGGAAATACACGGTGTTGAGAATAATTGCATTTAAGTATAACGCCGCTTAAGTATAACGTCACTAATGGCGTTATTTTATCAGTAATCTAACTTATTCTCGTCAGAACCAGGAATTAGAGTCAGTGATTGGCTAAAAAAAATAGATTGACTAAATGTTGGGTATTAGCAAATACAGACTGACAATCTTATCCCAAAACGCAAAAGAAACATGAAGCCTACGCATGTATTTTATGAATATTTATAGTTATTTTGCAATTCTTTGAGATGGAAGTAAAAACAGACGACAAACAGCGGGAGAGTCACATGCGTTTGGAGTTTTGAGCCAGGAGAGTGTGAATATAGGTGTTTACTTTCTCCTAAGTCCAGTTATATTTTCTTTGAATGTTTCCTTCTGGTTTTATAAGTGCTGTCATGGCGTGCACACTGTATGTTTATGTTCTGACATGAGCCTGTGTTTGGTAAATGCACTGTTTGACTGTGTTTGCTGTGTAAAGTTGCCGGTGTTCATTCTGTTTTGTTGTAACTGTACGGCTTGTGTCTGGAGGAGTCACTTATAACTAACTCTGATTGTGGGTGCATTTGGTGATTTGCGGGCTGAGGCGAAATAAGGAGCAAACACACACTGGAAAAACAGAGGGTTATGTATTTGTATTGTCTTGAATTACTTAAATTGTTTTCTTTCTTTTAATACTCAAGTTCAGGGACATTATAGAATATCAAACAGCCAATGTTTAATGTTCTAAATAATGCTCAGAGTAGAGCAGAATTCTTTACCAATATATATACAACTGTACATTTTCTGCACATAGTCTAAGTCTATTATGAGTCTATTACTAATATGTTTTATTTATTAGCTAATTCCTAATTCTATGCATGCCTTCTTTTACATATTTTGCTACTATTTAATTCATTGTTATGTTGCACCTCACGCCAAAGCAAATTCCTAGTTTGTGAATTTTGTTCATTGACAATGGCAATAAACCTTTTTCTGACTCTGATACAAAATGCAACATAACAGTTGCATTCTTTATTTTATACTTTCTTTGTCATTTCAGTTTTGATGCTACACTTTACTTTCCGTAAACATACACACACACATATATTTGTGTAAGTGTATGTATTTTAGGGGCAACAGTGAATTAAGAACTTGTTTGTGAACTGAATCTAGTTTATTCCAGATGCTTGACCTACATTCTAGTTTTGGCATTTTGCAATGGACTTTCTATATCAAGGCAGGAATTTCTATTATTTATTTCACAATTGTCCTATTCTTGCAATATAAAAAAAACAGCACTTCCACATGATTGGTTTTCATTTGCTTCAAAACCTTTGAGTCCTGTCAATTTCTTTGCAAAAGCTTTCTGAATCAAAGGCAGTTTTGCTCCGTTCATGTCAGAGAAAACACTTTGACAAACCCAGCACCAGGTGAAGCAGCCGATCATGTTGTTTTGATTGTACGGAAAACAGGAATGGACAAAGTTAACAGAGTCTCCGCTCCCGGGTGGAAATAAAAGCACATCAACTCCAGCTGCGTCCAAAAGCTTTCACTGCAGAGCAGAACGAAAAGTGCTGCCATTTTCAGAGCGTTTCTGTGTAATGTAACGAGTCTGTGGAGCTGTGTGTTATAGGCACTGGCTCAAAAGGGATTTTTTCAAATATAGTTATTTCCTAGACTTAAAGGACACATATTATGCTACAGTGACTTTTTTGAGCTTTTAACCCTGTTCTGACAATATTATGTCATCACAAACCACATGGAGTAGCATTTAGCTGCATTCACGCAAGTTTGAGGAATGCTGGTAAGAAAATCCTCTCCCTCCGACCATCAAAAACACTCCCTGCTGAACTCCTTCGATATTTGACGTTTTTCTAATTTAAAGGACACATTCTGCTACAGTGACTTTTTAAGCTTTAAACCATGTTCTAACAATGTTCCGTCATTAAAAACACACCTGGAGAAGCATTCAGTTGCATTCACGCTGTTTTGAGGAATGTTTATTAAAAAATCTTCCCCCCTCCCACCGTGAAAAACACTTCTGTCTGTTCACTGCTGCTCATCCGCACCGTAATGTTGGTTGACGGCTAACTTAACTAGATTGTGTGAGTGCTAGGCGCCATCTAGTGGTTGGATGTACTCAGTAATTGTCTTTTGACAAAGGCTGATAAAACCTGTCCTGAATATTTTTTTTTTTTTTTTTGTTTCAAAACATAGTACAAAGGTGCTCAAGAGCATGTTTAAAGGCTAACAACAATATGTCATTAATATGTCACTTATCTGTGAATCCTCTGCTGTTTTAAGTCCTTGTATCATCGCCAAACTCATTCTGAGCATTTCTGCATCTAAACACTGTCACAGTAACTGTGTGATATCTCAGCAAACCAACAGCAGATCAAACCATTGTTTATATACATTTGTGTCATTACCTCTGCAGCCAGTAGATGGAGCCACAGCTAAGTTAATATGGCATGCCCCAAGGCAGTGATGAACTTAAATTGCACTTTGTAAAAACATTTAATTTTTAGTTCTAAAACATGAGATGTCAAAATAACGATACTCAAGAGAATGTTTTAAGGCCAACAACAAAACAAATAATGCATAATATTTGCCCTTTCAAGCCTCAACCGTATTGTAAATGAATCAAAAAGCATATTTGAATGACTGAGGTGCACAATGTAACACAATGTAACACAGGTGACACTGCAGGGCAAGATCCAGGTCAGATCTGTGGAGAGGCGAGGTTGCTCATAGGTCAAATTTCTGTTTTCTTTTCAAATGATTTTCTGGTCCATAGGCTTTTTTAGACAGGACATTGCAGTGTGAAATGCGGACGAGACAGGGACGGACATACAGCAAATTGTCGGAGTTGAATCGAACTCACAACGCTGCGACCGGCTGCACATGGACAAGTTAAATTTCATCATTTCTAATCGTCAATGATCAGCTTCAGTTTCTTTTTGATCAAGAGGTCTACAGCCTGTCGTCTGACACTAAAACTATGCGGTTTTATTTGGTTTGGTTTTAGACGTGAAGAGAGAGAATTTATTTTAATTTGTTTTTATAAGAAAATCAAATAGAAAACCCTTATCAAGCAACATTAGATATGGCATACCCAGCTCTGTGCTTCACCGCTGCGCTGCTAGTTTTGCACTCTTGTTCTGTTATATTCACCTTATTAACATAGTTTATATTATTATTCAGTGTTTTATGTTGCACTGAATTCTCTTCTCTGAAAACGGCAGTAAAACTCTAATCCTGATTCAGTGCCGGTGCTTGATCTCAGAAGATAAGCAGAGTTGGAGCTGGTCAGTACTTGGATGGGAGACCTCTGTGAAAACCAGGTTCAACACTGAGGCTTCTGTGGATCCAGTGCAAACGTTGTGTCCTTAGCCAAGACACTTTTTCCCAGTTACTTGGTGAGTGTTGTTGGTGGTTGGATGGGCCCCAGGGCAGCTGTGACTATGGTGTAACTTACCACCATCGAGTGAGGAGTGAATGAATAATGCATGAAACTGTAAAGCAACTTTGAACATTTGGAAAAGCACTATATAAGAGTGATGCGTCATTATTATTTGGTTTCAAAGGTTAGAGTTACTGTTGTAGAGCCTCTTTTAGAAACTGAGAGTTATTTTCAATCTGATGGAACTTGTTTGAGCAGATTAGATTGACAAAGATTTCAGTCTAATTGAAAAGTCTTGATTTCTATGAGTGTTCAGATGATTACCTTTGAAAACCTGTATACCCTGGACTAGTGTTTCCCAACCAGGGGTACGGGGACCCCAGGGGGTACGTGAGCAATTACCAGGGGGTACTTAGAATGGTTTCAGGTTTTAAATTAAGATGAAATGTACTTTTATCTGAATAGAAAAGTGTTATTAGTTGTAAATTTCGTATATTTTTGGAGGATCTTGGACCATAAATATAATTAAAACTGAAAAATAATAGTTATAATCGACAATACGTGATTAATAAACCCGTTATTTGCCCTAAACTCAAGTTAAAGAGTGTGAGACAAAGCTTAGGGGGTACTCCAGACAAGAAAGGCTGGGAATCACTGCCCTGGACTCCTGGACGAATGAGGATTACATCAAACTGTTATTATTTATTTTACGCATTGCGCTTGAGGACCCAAACCACTCTTTGTCGAACGTTTACTCATAACACACCTTAATGATTTTGCAGGCGTGTTTAATTAATAGTAAATGCCAATAACGTTCATGTTTTCTGCTGTACTTCGCCCTCCAATTCAATCTAAAGTCACTGTTGCTTGTCGCGTGTTCAGCTCATTGATTTATGCTGAAGTCTTTTCCAGTTTATAGCTCGGCCGAGATGTGGCTCGAACATGTCACGGTAGAAATAACCCCCAGACATAAATACATACGGTGCACTGTGTAATAGATTTTCGAACAAAGAAAGACATTACTGTACAATTCAATGCAAAAGATTCGTCATTTTCCTGTCAAGTTCATTCTGTCTTCTTGTAATTATTGATTTCTGAGATAGAAGTATCGTATTAGAAGAGTCTCACAAGTTAATTAGACAAAAGCTATCGAAATAATCATACTTTTAGTTATTGTGAACGTGTCAAACTGGTGCTGTCTTCAACAAACACAAAGGAGCTAACAACTTTTGACATTATAAGGTGTAATAACAGCTAACAATTGAAAATGTAATCACGTTCTCTGGAATTTGTGTATTGGTTTACTTTTCTGGTGGGTTTTCTTCCGGCTACACTGAAAAAAAAGACATGTGTTAAAGAATTAACACAATTAAACAGTGGACACTTGTTGGATGTATTTTAATTGAGTAGATACAGCATAATTAAATTGTGTCATGTCAACACAAACTACTTAAATGTATTTGACACCATTTGTTTATGTTGAGGTAACACTACTGAAAAGCATTAAAACTACATCATTTTATATTGAATGTCAAATGATGTTTGATGTTGTTTTAATGCTTTTCCGTAGTGTCGCTTCAGCACAAACCACTTAAATGTATTTGACACCATTTGTTTATGTTGAGGTTCCACCATTGAAAAGCATTAAAACAGCATAATTTTACACTTAATATCAGGATACTTTAACATTATTCTTTAAGATCAAAGCTACATAATTGAGTCTTGTTAACTTTACTTGAAGTTTACCCATCTGTAAACAATATAATGAAAAACACATACCGTACTTTTCAAACTTTATTATAAATATACATTGTAATTTAGTCAAAATAATCCATGTGACAGGTGTAATACTAAGCTTGTGCACTCATCTGAAATAATCAAATGTATACAAGGGCTGCAACAACTAATCAGATTAATGGATACATCAGAAAAAATGCTTTCTATTTTGCAATTGGTGAAATATTTTGTGGTTTTGACGAAAGCCCTTCAGATATTAAAATGAATGTTGCACTTTTACAATTTGAATTACAAACATAAAGCATGTATAGCTTATGAAACAAGTTACTGTAATTAATGTAACATTTATTGCAGGATAAGATCTGTCTGTCTCTGTCTTTCTTTCTTTCTTTCGTTCTTTCTTTCTTTCTTTCTTTCTTTCTTTCTTTCTTTCTTTCTTTCTTTCTTTCTTTCTTTCTTTCTTTCTTTCTTTCTTTCTTTCTTTCTTTCTTTCTTTCTTTCTTTCTTTCTTTCTTTCTTTCTTTCTTTCTTTCTTTCTTTCACACATTTATAGCCATTTATTCAGGTTTTGGGCTTCTACTGTTGACTATTTTGGTTGAGGTTGTTTTAAAACTTATCGTGAATTGAAAACTTACATAACAGCTAGTGATTGACAGTGTAATCACGCATCCTAGAATTGGCTTGTACTTAGAATTTATTAACAGTGCAAGCTAGAACTTTTCCGGTGAGTTTTCTTTTGGCTAATGCTATATAACGGTCGTATTGTTTTGTTTATCTTTCGCAACATCTCAATTGAAAAAGGAAGTCCGCCCTTTAGCGATTTGCCTGTGAGTTTATATGTTTAACAGCCTCTTCCTCGTAGATAAACCAATTTGAATCTGCAAATAGACCTTATCTTTCCAATTAGTTTTACATAATGTTCCTGTCTAGGCCACAAATTGCCTGAGATAGCAAATCTAAAAGTGAATGCGATGCTGTTTTATCAATAATCACGTTAAATCGCTGCTTACTTCTGCCTTACTTAAATTGTTTATTTGTAAAACCTGTGTTAATTGATTTATTAAGAAAGCATTGGCAGCAAACTAGAAGAACATTTGCAAATCTTTTAAAGCGTCCAAGGAAACTGTGTTCTGAAAATAGCCAGAGTTATTCATTGGAGATATATTAGGCGTGGGCTTTGATACAGCTGTAAGTGGGTCTGATTTGAGGAAAGTGATTTGACAAGTCGCACAACCACACGAGCGAAAACAACTTTAAAGAATCAGTAATGAGGACAACATGGAGAGAGAAGGAGCGACAGAGGGAGTTGGATGAAGATAAAAGACTCAAATAGACTCTGGCAGTCCGTCAATAGGTGAGGAAAGTGTTAATGTGAGATTTGGCAGTATTAAACAACATGGGATTCAAAGTAAAAAGACTTTGTCCCAACAGAAATGCTATTATTTGTGTAAAACGGTGTTAGATCAATGACGAATTGTGTTGGTAAAGAAATGCTTTGTTGACACGTGTAACAAGCAAACACTAAAAGAGCAGATTAATCAGGGTTTAAAGGGCAGCCATCATCATAAATAAGAAAAAAACATGTACAGTTAATTGTATAGGCTCAGAGAGAAAACAACTTCAAATAAAATACAATACGAGGCCAAATTAAATAGGAAAATAATCTGCAATTGAAGTGTTTTCTTAAAGCTGCAGCAAGCAACTTTTTAAACTACTTTTTTTTGGATGGATGGATGGTTTTATTGCATTGAAAGACAGAAACAGAAACAGTGTCCTGACCCAGCCTCTTCACAAACAGGACTTTGCATGATGAGCCTCTTCCTGTTTGTTTCCATGGAAATGTTGTTCCACAGTATGGTATTAAACTTGGCTATTCCTATGACAAATGTTCTGAGCTATATATCCATGGAATCATGCAGACAAAGATACACAGTGTTGCTTTAAGGTAAGGCAAGGTATGCACTTGAACTGAAATTTTATCCCCTGCATTTGACCTGTCTTTCAGTTTTGCTTGAGTTAAAATTGTCAGTAGAACCCATCTCCACATCTCGGCCTGGGCCACCAGGAGGATTTGACCTATGATGTGAGTTTTGTACAAAACCCGACTTCCAACTGAGGTAATTTATGCGTAAAGAATGTGGCTAATGCTTTGGCTAAAGTAAAAATTATATAAATGGATCTGTTTAACCTAATAGATAACAGAACATTGTCAGATTTAATCTGTAACAAATATTTACACCATTTAAATCATTTCTGTGGTATTTTTCATTGTTGTATCATGTGAAGGAGGCGTTCTATACCTTCTACCAGTTCATAAGTAGGAATTACTATGTTGAGCCACGTTCCAGGGAATTTTGTTGTAGTTGGACATGAGGAAACAATCTGCTATCAGTTGCCGCCAGGAACGCACCAACATTGGCAGCATTCGTGGGTTCCATCTTCTTGTTTGTAGGTGACATTTAAGGACTTTTTACCATTCAAAAGATATCATATTTTGTTTTGAATTGTTTTGTAAATTGCTTTGGCAACAGCATTAGACTTCACTCTGAAACTCATGGGCACCTTGAATGAGATTTTACTTTGCTTCTAGTTGGATGGTAAAACATTTTCTAACTGCGTGCACCACTAAAATAGTATCACAACCCAAGTTTAAACACACCATGTTTTCAAATCACATGCTCAGAGACAAAATATCAATAATATACATGCACAACTGTTCCATTCTTCTTATTTGAGCACAGATTTACCGTCACGTACGCACAAGTTGCTCAGTGCGAATCACAGTTTTATGTGTAATCTCCCGCGCAGTAAACAGTGGTCATGTCTGTAACTCAGGTCTGGACTGAGCTAAACTCCAGTGGGCCGCGGTGATTGGAGCAGCGAGGCGTTTCCTGCTCGCCAGATCTATCTCGCAAACACCAAACAGGCCTTAAAAACTGCTGGGGAGTGATGGATGGACCCCAGGCACTCTCATAAGAATGATTACATCGTCTCTCCAGTCCGCGAGTCCATAAATTATACAGCTCTATCCTCCCAGGCCACTACAGCGCTCATTTGCAGCCAAGTAATGGAAGATGGATGTGTAACTAATTTGTTCAGTGGTTTGACATGTCTCATAATAATCTTTACACTCAGCCGCTATGACTTTTTCAATACTTTTTATATCTCCAGTTGTGCTAGTAATGGGTTACAATATAGCAATTATCTGTTCTATTAAATGTACTTTAGTAATTTACTCCTTCTTGTGCACATTTTGAGGTTCTTTGGACATTCCTGAACCACACATATATTGGTTTTGTTTTGGATTAGTGACATTTTTTGTGTTGTGTTTGATATTAAGTAGCTTTGCACATATTTTGCTAACAGCGTACACATTTTCTAGGCTATGTTTGGGCTAATCAATACTAGCGCTGCATTGATTAATTGACTAATCGTGACTAGTCGACCATAAAAAATAGTCATAACTGTTATCTAGACTATACAAACTCTAAAATACATACAAAAATACATTTTCTTAACAAATACAGTAACATTATTAAATCAGAATGTCAAAAAAGCAAAGCAAATTATTACGGATTTATCTTTAATCATAAATATTCTCTATCTAGAAGCTTTCCTCAACTATATTTCAACCTTTCTTTGGTTGGTAATATACTTAAAAAGTCAATATACAATAGAAACACTCATTTGACAAGTTGACTAATTGGAAAAATAATCGCTAAATTCATAAATATAGAATTACATATTGGATTTGTTTTCTCTGACTGATTACACCAATGCCGAGACATAAATAAAATGCTGGGTCCAAACAGTATTAGTTTTATGGGATAATTTTAAAAAACAGTACTCTCTGAATAGTAAATTGTGAGTCAGTCTTTCTCGTCTGGTACTTTGACGTACATGGGACCATATGTAACGTGATATGGACCTCTGAGCTCGTCCATGCATGTTCTATAGGCACTTATGGGTCCTGTGCAGTTCTTATTAATATGTAATGGCACGTCTTTTCAAAGCTGGTCAGGCAGGTCAGATAATTATACTTGGTCACCCATAACACAAAATGAATATTTAAACACGTTTCCTGGTAATGGTGTCTTATGTGGACATGTTTTTTTGGTCCAACTAACAACCAACAAGTGGAAATAAATAATTACCAGATAGTGCAGAAAAAAGCAATTATGTCCTCCTCTAGGTTGTTTTTGTTTTTATTTATGACAAAGTACAGACAGAGAATTTATTAATTATGAGAAAATAATGTCTTGTAATGTGTGTAATGTGAAAAAATGCTCTGACGATGATTAAAGAACTTAAAACAGCAAAAGACTTTGGGATAATTGACATCAGCATCATCTACATCACACATCAGAAAGTGTGCTGGAGGGAGAGGATTTTCAAACGAGCATTCATGAATCAAGCTAAATGTAACTCTAGGTATGTTTTTGATGAAGGAACAATATTAGAACATGGTTAAAACCTCAAAGTAATGGCTATGTGTAGAAAATACACAACAACTCCAGGTTATGTTTTTGGGAAGAATTGTATTACATGGTTAAAAGGTCACTAAAGTCAATTTAGCATAGTTTGTGTTCTTTCAATGAAATAGAAGAGGGCCTAAGACGGATTCCTGAGGAACCCCTTTTGATTGTTATAATAGACAGGTTTTTAGTTAGGGTTTAATATCTATAACTTGAATTCATGTTTAACAGGCACTGCTGGTGTGCTTTTGAGCAAGGCACAAATTCTAAACGGCTTCTGGTTGAACTGACAAACAATAGTAGCAACCTTATCACTCCACGGTACGTCTAAACTAGTCGTAAGCGCTCACGATTCACATTCTGAAGTAATTTAACCTCTCTGTATTTTTGCAGTGTTTTTGTAAAAGTTTTTTGCTTTTTTAAATATGCACACAGTGTTTTAGTTGGACGTAGACTCCGTGGCTCGAAGATAAACAGGTTGTAAACACACCCCGGAGCAGCTGGCCAGCCCCTGCCTCTGGACTTGGCTCGGGACAGCAGCTTTTCTGATGGTAATTCAGTGAACGGCTGGTTTCACATGGTTGAATCAGAGACTTAGTGAAATGTCAACTGTCACCTAGAAGAGTAATTAAAGGTGTGTTGTTTCACATATTCCACAGATATTTTTGTTCTTTGTTGCCAGAATATCAACATTTATAGCCCCACCTCGTAGCATTGTTGTTGATGTGTTTATGAGTTTTATATGTTTTTATGGCGCTAATTAACCTTGAGAAACTTGGATACATAACGTTGATGCTCCACCTGCTTGTCTCCAGGTAATATTTTGCCAGCTTTTATATTCATCTTCTTTAAACATTGGAAATAAATGACCAAAAGCAAAGAGGTATTATACAGTAGTGACAAAAAGTAGTGACAAATATGGCAATGTAATGGTTCGGTTGACAAATTACTTCAGAAACACTAACATTTTTGCAAACCCTGACGAAGAAGGTCATTTTGAATTTGTAAAATGTAAAATGAATCAACTGAAATGGTGGAAAAGGTCAGATTAATGGATTTTCAATATGTTTTAATTGGCATGAGTTACGACAAGTTGACATTATGCCATGTCTACGTCTGATTCGATGGAGCCAAGAAACCAATTATTATGTATTGACCTTGGATACATGTTAATATTGATATCTTGTCGTTTGTGTAACGCTGTCAATATAATTACTGCTAGAAATGTCGGACCACATCGTACTATCGAACTCAAAGTACTGTGTAAAATAAGTCGTTTTAATACTGTTATCTTTTTCCTGTTTATAATAATCAGAGAAAATTATGTCAGTTCATGAGACTTGGAGCTAAAAAGTGCCTTTAAATGTCTTTGTTGAGGTTCAAATAACTCAAAAGTGCAGAAATAGCTCTCTAGACACGTATTTGAAAGATTTATCTGCAAGTGAGTGTTATTTTTAATCAGCTTTTCCAAAACAATAACTGCGATACTGTAATTTTTTCGAGATATTTCCCACTTCTACACAAATATCTGTCACAATCATTTATTCATTCATGTAGAAATTCTCAAATCAAATCCATTTTCTTTGAGCCTTAGGGACAAATAGTCTTAAACCCAATACCCAGTTTGCTCACATTTGTCTGTTTTTCATTAGGAACAGACTGAACATTCATTCGTGGCTCTTTCTCTGACGGATCGTCTCAAAAATCAATGCCATTTCAGGATTATTGCTCCATTATAACGAGGTGTGCGTGTATTGTTCCTTTGTTGACAGCCATAATGGATTTTGAGGTCTGATGTGGCAAAGACGCAGATTTTTCACCACAATAATACCCATTTTATAAAGACATTTTGATTCTTAAAAAACATTTTGTTGATTAATGAATGGAAGATGTGAGTTACAAAATTGTGCAAATGAAAAATTAAACATTAGGGACTGCAGAATATATCTCAATCTAACTGAAATGTGGAGGGAAAATAACTTCAACATTTGTCCAGCCTAAAGTTGATATATGTCAGCTCTGAAATAGTTATATTATATCAATTTAAATGAAAAATATGCATTTTTCATATTGTTATTACCTGTAAACATGCTCTTGAGTATCTTACGTTTGGCATCTCATGTTTTGAAAAAAAAAAAAGTTTATTATGGACTCAAATAATTTCTCTGCTCTCTGCAATGACACTTACTGACTGCATTAGAGCCAGCAGATGGCACATAGCGCTTATAATTTAGTTATGTAAGCATTTTAAGACACATGACGGTCAACCTACTGCTGTGGATTTTCTTTACCAGTTATCAGAAATAAAGTAATGAGAAGAAGCTCTATTTCAAATGATCATGTTTATTTTACATGTGCACAGTAAAATATAGTCTGTCCCTGACAAAAAAGATCTCTCCCTCGCTGATTCCAAAAATCAAAAAGGAGCCTGAACAATAATAAAACACATGCTTAAATACCCCAGAAATGGAGACATCAGACATAAATAAAATGAACATGAAGGCCCAGGTTTTGTCTCACACATCAGGCGATCAGGCAGAGACACAGTGTTCTCATTTCTCAGACACAATAACCTGTAATCTTCAAGTGACTATTCAAATCTTCACACTTAATAAAACATATAGAGACATGTCATTTTGTCCCACAACACTACAAATAGCAGTTATTGTGTTTAGAGACAAAATTGTTCAGAAAGAGTCTAGCGAAGATTTAATGACTTAAAACAGCAAAAGATTCTCGGATAAGTGACGTATGAAATCTGAAAACCGTCATTGATCGAGGGAGGGTTTCTAATAAACATTCCTCAAAATGTTGTGAATGCAGCTGAAAGCGACTTCAGGTGTGTTTTTGATGACGGTACATGGTTAGAACAGGGTTAAAAGCTCAAAACTGTTTCTGTGGCAGTGTAAACTGTGTGTCCTTCAAGGCAAGACACTACAGGCAAAACTCATAAATCCATCCATCCTAAAATGCATTTTCATCCCGTAGTGACATAGCACCTACACACAACAGACTTTACAATCTTGTACTTAAGATTTTGACAGTAAGTACTGAAGAATTTGTTTATATTAATTCCAAGCCTGATTTATTGAAGTCTAAAAAATGTGTAGGCCAATTTTCAGTTAGAGCTCGTTCACTCAAAAACTACAGTATTTTCCGCACTATAAGGCGCACCTAAAAGCTTTCAATTTTCTCAAAAAACTGACAGTGCGCCTTATAATCCGGTGCGCTTTATATATGGATCAATACTGAGCCGCAACTACGCAACCACAGCCCCTACTGTAGCTTCTATTCTATGCGCCTTATAATGCGGTGCGCCTTATATATGAACAAAGTTTTCAAATAGGCCATTCTTTGAAGGTGCGCCTTATAATCCGGTGCGCCTTATAGTGAGGAAAATACGGTAAATAAGAAACCCAAAGCCCCTCTGTAAATCTAAATGAACTAACAAAAACATCAACCTGGTTTTGTCCATTTTTCAGTTTTATATGACCCAGATATGTGTATTTTTGGCAATTTTTACACATAAAATGTCTTATTTCTATAGAAAAACATGATGAAAAACCTGTAGTGCATTGTTGTCCTACATTTATGTGAGTAAACTACAGAAGTTTGAAATTGAAAACTTTAAATTTAAGATTTTTTTTATTCACCTGCAGGGTCTTGCCTTAACAGTTCATTTTCCCGTCTTCTTTCAAATGTCAATGCAGTGTGTGTTTGAAATGGACAATGTGAACTGAATCATGACAAAAAAACCAAAAATCAAAATAGTTGTGAGAAAGTGCATTATCCAGCCCCAATGAACATGTGTCTTGCAGTGTATTTCATTGTCTGTTGCTTGTTTGACGAAACAGGTGTTTGATTTAAGAAATGTTTGAGTATCTAGTGTTTTTTTTTGACAAATTACCATATGTGCACACTTTAAATATACCCTGAGACATCTTTTGGGCTATAGTTATGTTCATGTGCAGTTTTTAATCCAGCGTTGTCAAATGTGCCGCAGATAAGTTGTATGTTGTCTGACAAACGTAGTGTGAAATAGGTTTAATAATGACAGAAAATCAAACACACTTCAATACTCCTGAATGCAATCGGATAAACAACAATTACACCTGATGAGCTTGTTTCTATGGCAACGTTTGAATGGCAGATAAATATTACGTGCAAAACTAAAATGTGTTTAACGGGTTGTCAGTGGTGCTGAGCGACAAAGTAAAAGTACTGTATTTATGAAACATTCTATTCTCCCGGAGATGGATTAAAACCATGCAATCTCCATGGAAACAAGCGGCAAAATAAGTACTTTTTGGGCAATGAAAACTTCTTTAACAGGATAAATAAAATGTAGATGAGTTGATATCGTACTGTGGAACCTTCCAGACAAAGCATTTATCAGAAAATCAGGTGAGAAAATGATAAAATGTATACCTTTAAGTACATTTTTAAGTATTTGTATGACAGGTTTTCATGTTTTTCTAACTATGACTTATTTGATATATCACCTTTGGTAAATATTTATGGTTTTACATCCATTAAGTAAGTCACAGAAATATAATAAAACCTGGAAGATGACTCCAAAATGGCCGCCCTGTTTATCCCTATGGCGTGTGCTCATTGGCTCATGACCCCAAAAAGAAGTCTTACTTCCGCATTTACTTCCTGATACGGAGGCTGACATCTTTGCTTTACTTCCTGATACGGAGGCTGACATCTTTGCTTTAGGGCGCCACGTGACGACAATCCCCCATGATGCTTTGAGCGACGTGAACGACCAGCAGCTGCAAGTTTTTGTGTTAACGTTAGCTTGTGTGTTTGTAATTGTGTTCTTCATGTTAGACACACGTGAAAGCGTCTGAAATGAAATAAAATACAACTTACAGGTGTCTCTAGTCGAGCCTTTTCCACGTGCTTCTGTTTGTATCGTCCGACGCTCGTTCATGTGACTCGCACATGTTTACCGTGACGTCACTTCATATAAAAACGGTAATTTTGGTGATTTTAGAAACGGTAGAAAAGAACATTTCCTTCTATTTTATTTAAATACCGATAATAATTCAGTACTGTCTGCAATTATAATTGGCATTTTAAAAAAGACTGGTTCCAAGAGGCTGCAGTACCTCGCACGACCACTAATCAATCTGGGACCAGACAGAGGGGGCGTGCCTTATCCAGTTCTTTTAATACATCCATGGTTGCAGTTCATGAAGAAATTTTGTAAGATCAAAGTTTAAAATGACATGTAGTAGAGCTAGTACTAAAACTTTTTTCTATTCCTTGTCCTTAACTGTGGAACTTCTTGAACATAAGAACCACTACTTCTTTTCAGAGTTGCAAATTGTTGCTGAAAACTCATTTTTTTGCCCTGGCTTTCAATTCAAGCTGAGCTAAACATTTTATTACACCTTCATCATGTTTTAACTTTTACATTTTCAGTACATTTTTATTCCTGTTTTGTGTTATTGAACTTGTGCAGCACTTTGGGGCTTTGGATCTGTTTATAAATGTGGTACGTGAATAAATTTGACCTTTGAAAACTGAACCCCTCTGTGATGTCATCAAGAGGCGACGTACGTATTAAAACTACAATTTACATCAAGAGACACATTTTTTGGATAGGTTAAATAATCATTCAACAAAATAAAGATGTTATCAGGTGTTATTTATTGTGGATTCCTAATTTTTCTGTAACTTATAATGGTACAGTCTGGTTGCTAGGTAACAGTTGTGGAATGATCATTATAAACTTTGCAAAAACTGTCAAACTGGAGCCAAATAGGCAAAATGTTCTTAAATATAACCATGTTCACTACGTTTTAGTGAAATGTGTCATCAAACCTGTCAATTTAAGTCAATTTTACAGTAGATACCTGTCATTACTTTCATTTGACAACATTTGAGAGCAGTTTTCTTTACTTTCTACTTTTGAACTGGACTGAAGTTATTTGTTTTCTTTATGGTGTGAGACTTAAAGTGCTGATGGGGTTATTGTTTGCACATTTTGAGTTGACGTCCTGTCTTTTCAGAAACAAAATATAGAAGCAAAACAACCAGAAGTAATAACTCATCATTTTGGTCGCTTCTGTTGACCATAAATCAACAAAACTCTTCATTATGATTATTGTAGTCGACGCTTCTGAAAATCTGTCAGTACACTTTCAAAAGTATTCTTCAGTTCCTTTATTTAAGTTGTTTTTTAATGTGATAATTTTACGTAAATATTTAACTTGCTCCTTTTACTTAAAGGTGCATTATGGTGGTTTTCAAGTTGAAGGTCCGTTAACTGATTTTTTTTTTTCATAAAATTGTCGTTGCTTTCCCTGGAAGTATGATATAAACTCTTTCATTTATCCAGTTAAATGACGTTTTATCGCCCAAAATGCACATGGTTTGCTGCTTGTTTCCATGGAGATTGCCCCTTTAAGTAACAAAATTGAGTACTTTGTCCACCACAGCGGGACCTAAAAAAGTTCTAATCGAGTTTTAACACACTACAGACTATTCACAAGATATTTAAGGCGAGACACTACAGGCAAAACTGATTTTTTTTTTCATTCTTTTGTTTTTTGGTCAGTTTGCTCTCAACATATCGGCTTTCATGAGGAAAACACAAACTTGTCCAATCTGCTCCAAAAGATGTTTTATTCTTCCATTTAATCCACTTCATCCATAGATTTCTCTGGGACATTGTAACTTCAAAGACAGTTTTCTTAAAATGCATTTTTCTGCCCTAAAGGGACATAAAGATCACCTTAAAGTAGATCCCACACATCAAACTGTACAATGTTGGACTCAGCAAGATTTTTACAAAACATAGAAGCATTTCTTGATATCTAATTCTAAAAGTGATTTATTGAAGTTTTGAGTAAAAATGTTAAGAATTTTTAGGACAATTTTCAGTCAAATCAACTTTACTTTGTTTACTTAAAAACCAAGTAAAATATCCAAAATCCCCTCAGTATTTCTTATAACTATGTGTACAAAATGAACCGATACATTTAAACCTGGTTCTGTCCATTTTTCAGTTTTATATGTCCCAAATATTTGTATTTTTGGCAGTTTTTTCACATAAAATGCCTTATTTCTACATGAAAACATGACATGATGAAAGATTTGTAATTTTTTCTTTCTTTCTTACATTTATGTAAAACTACAGAAGTTTCAAATTGATATCTTTATTTAAGATATTTTCCTATTCACCTGTTGTGTCTTGCCTTAAGTCATGTTACACTTGCAAAAACACGAAGCGTTTTGCTAAAAGGCACATCAAAAGTAGCAGAGACTGAGCCTGTTCTACTTTTCTTTATTTTGTATCCTTATAACCGCACTTGTAATTAATATTCCCTGCAGAGGAAGCTCTGTTATTTGTTCATTTCACATCATTATCAAGTTGTAACTTCCATTTTAACCGTATACAAACCTCTCCATTATCAGAGAGCATGCTTCAGCACCTGCTGCACACTTGTATCGTAGTTAAGGTCACATTCTTCTGTTTTGAGTGCGCTCCTCTCTTGTTTTTCTCATTTCCACAAATCCACAGAGAAGGCACAAACAATACTTTTCTGATCCTCGCTGCAGTGAATCGTCCCCTGCCTCTGTAGCTTAGATTTGGTTGGAGAGTTCCAGTCCCAGCTGTTGCAAACTTCTTCTTACAATGTGCTCGAAACATGCTCCTCGAGTGAATAATAATGGAAAAAAGTGACACAGATACGCAAATTAATGAGGTAAAGCTGATTCTCTCTGTTAGGGGGTGAAATATGAAAAAAGATGCAAATAATCCCTAGTTGTGTGAGAAAAAGCATTATGGGATCACTGGGCACATTTACATGGACAGAAAAAACTGGAATAATCAGATAATCCAACATCAAGAGAAAATCGGATCATTAACAAAAACTCTGTGACGTGATTGTGTATTTTCTTTTTGTTTTTAGAGGAGAGTATACAATGAATTTTCAAATTATACTTTATATATTTAACATTTTGTTAAATATGTTTTTGTCACATACTTTTCCTGTTTTTGCAGCGTTTTCTTCGTCCAAACCTGCACATGGTGTGAACAATCAAAAATAAATCAGATTACTCACTTCTGACGTACCTGTTTCCATGACATTTCAATAATCTCATAACCACAGAAATCAGATAATGACCGGATTTGTTGTGCATGTAAATAAAGCCACTGTGTCCAGAGGAAAAAAAAAAAAATCACAAATTATAGAGCTGCAGCTAACGATTATTTTGCTTTGTGTAGCGATAATTCCTTTGATTAATCGATAGTTGTTTAGAATGCAAAATAACCTTGAATATGACAATTTTACTCAATTTTACCCAGACAAAGCTGAAGTAAAGCCGTTTGACATCCTGGAGGAGAATATTTATAGCTGGACAGGTATTTTATGCAATTGAAGTGTTTTCTGTGTGTTTTTTGTGTCATTCCTGCTCTGTGTGAGTAATAAACCTCTTCTTTCAGTCTGTGTATAAACCTGTTAACAATTACTCGATTATTTAATTAGTTGACAACCATTTCTATTATCAGTTACTTGCAATTAATGGATTAACTTGTTGCAACCCTAAATTACTGTGAAGCGATGTTGTTGCAATGTTGGTCTGCTGTTCAAACCCCACTGCACAGTGTCTTTGTGCCCTTGAGCAAGAGCACTCTCACCCTACCACGCTAACTAATTGTTGGTGCCATAAATCTTTCGATAGTGGTGCTGTTCTGAACTCATAGTGGAGCAAAACTCACAGCATTTTCAATAGACAACCGAAATCCTATGTCCTTTATCTCTTTAGCAAATTGTTTTAACCCTAGTTGGTCCCACCACCTTTAAATGCCTGATCTCGTCTGATCTCAGGGTAAAGTCTGGTTAATCCTGGGACGGGAGACCTGTCAGGAGCAGTGGATGAAATGCAAAATACAAGACACTTCGCCCACCTTCCCTCCAGAATTGTAGTACACTGGTGAATGAATGGGTTTGGGCTGTGCAGTTAATCAGATATATATATAATCGTGCTTTCAGTTATTACTCTATTCAATTACAAAAAAATGCAGAATTACAAGTGAAGCAACCTGGAGCAAAGGCACTTTTCTAAAACATTGCTAATAAAAAACATTCTGTCTTTACTTTCTCTGCAGAATCATTTTGACAATATAGAAGTAACTATAAAGTTCGAAGGGTGATTTCAATCATGAGCCAGATAATTGTGATTAGACTTTCTGCCATTGTCAAACTGTGCACAAAGAACAAGAGCAACATAAACCACGCACTGTCCCAACCAAATAAACAAATAATAAATACATTTCTTTCTTGAACTTTCTTTATATCAATGACTGTTACCTGAAACCACTCTCGTATCAACAATAGCGTAATCAGATTTCAGTTTCCATCATTGTTATCTGGCCTAGAAAAACTATAAAACACATGCCGAAGATGTTTTAGACACCCCATAACCGTGCCTTGAACCCTTTCTCTTATGTTAATCTAACCAGTAGAAATGTCTATTGTGTTTTTTTTTTCAAGGCTATTGCATGTTTATAAGATTTAAAATGAATAAGTTGTGGTAATTAAACAAATGTACAATTATAACAGACCCAGCTGGACTGATCGCTCGGCCTGTGTGAATCCACTGAGCTGTATAATTGGTAACTATTAGTTTAATTACAAAGATAAAACATTTAACAGCCAAAGAGCTCTGCAGAAACGGGAACAGCAGCAGCAGCAGAGTAAAAGCATAAGACTGGTTGGTTGTTATTAAGTTCGTGGACATCTGTAAAGTCTGCAAAGGTTCAAACAATTTGCATAAATTTGAAAATCCAGTTGATTTTAGTGCCGTTGTTTGCAGCAGGTTGAAAGGAAATGGCCTTGGTCTGCAAAAGCAACATCCTTTCGTTTCTTTGCCTGCACAATGCCTGTAACTCTATTTCTAGTAACATTAACACAAATTCTTCACTCCATCTTCTGTTTTTCCTTCCTAAATGTGGTTCTACAACTAAAATTAATCAAAAAATTTCAAAAAATGTAATCTGTAATTTATTAGCTGAGGTTCAAATGACTTTTCACACATTGCCGTTTCCATGTGCAAAAACAACAATCTTTTTTTCTATAAAATGCAATTTCTCTGTATATTTTCAGAGCTCAGATTTTCAATTCTAGTGAAAGATCTTCTGGCAATGCGCTGTGGCGAGCCTGTGTTTCTTATTTTCCTAAATAATTAAGTGACAACATGTGTTTGTAATTATTACGTCACCTGATGGGACAGTCCCTGGAGTAAATGTTTATCATAGTTTCAGTCAAGTGGGAGTTTGTGAAGAAATGACGTCAGGAGAAGAAAAAACGTTTGAAAATTACAATAAGACTATGGTATCATACACACACTTACATCCAAACTGCATCCACAATTTATGCGCAAGGAACACATTTTCTGACAGTTTACATTGACATTTTTTACATTCATTACAAAAATAAAGGTGCTGTGATGTATCGTTATTTGTCAAACTAGTATTTTCATGCGTAAACTGCTCCGTGCTTTCAAAGCGTGGTCACTGCAGCTTCGTTTCTGCTTCTGACCGTTTCTAGTGTCAAAGTTGTGTTCTTGTAATTAACCACTAGAGGGCGCTCAAAGCCAATCAGAGAATTGACCAAAACAGAAGAAAAGCAACTAGGAAAACAAACATGGCGTTCCCACTGCAGTTTTAAGATCACATTTGTAGGAAAAAGAGTTGAGAAAATGTGTTTATTTGTTTTGCAGCTTCTTCTTGTCGGTTTTTAAAAAGCTCCCACTTTTGCGCTGTGCTCACTACTGCCCCCAGTGGCCTGCACATGTACTGCTCCATTGCGACGCATCCGTACGCCGTGAGCTACAAATCACATACGGACATAAGTCTCCAACGCATAGCACAAACGAGCACCTTAAAAGTGCATTAAGAGGATTTTATATTTGTACTGTAGCACCTCGATCCACATTTCAATCAAAGCTTTTACTGTTTGATTGATAGATGACTCCACAACCCTGATCCTAAACCTGTTTGCACTGACAAGGTGTTTCTATCGTGCATAATTGAAGAGCATATAAGCCTGCTGCTCTGTGTGGTACAAGTGTCTCAAACGTCCACTTGAATGTTCGGAGCATGAATACTGCAGCAGACACTGGATCCTTAAGCATTCCCTTTAAGTGTGGAGGCATTATGCAAATGTGAAATCCCTTTAACCACACAGGGCTCAGCAGCACAGTCAGTCCACTTCTATTCTCTTCTATTCTGTTCAAAACCAGTCGATTACAGCCGCTTGTACAAAGCAAATATTTACAGATGAAAGGATTGAGGCGTCTTTAAGTTACTGTTGGTTTGATTGGAGTGAAATTGTTGAATTGCTTGTATTATTTGGAGGCTGGTTTTCAAAAAATTTCTGAGGTTTTGAAGTTTGAAATGTTAGGATTAAGCTGTCAACCTCAGTGCTTCAGATATGTTTTGAGTATGATATGACTATCCTCTTGTGAATAACATTGCTTTGCTTTTTAACTTTTCTACTTTGTGTGAATCTAACTACGGATAGTTTCTGTACAGAGATTTTGATGCCATGTGTTTGTTAACTTTAAAAGCTACTTACATTTTGATTATTTTAAAATGGATACCATTTTGGATTTTGAATAAAACAGAAAATGAAAGTCCTCACAGTATTCTTGTACCTATTGGGTCATCTTTTTGTTTTTTTGTATGTATTAAAAGAACTGGATAAGACACGCCCCCTCTGTCTGTGGTCCCAGATTGATTAGTGGCCGTGCGAGGTACTGCAGCCTCTTGGAACCAGCCTTTTTCTAAAATTGCACATTATAATTGCAGACAGTACTGAATTATTATCAGTATTTAAATAAAATAGAAGGAAATGTTCTTTTCTACCATTTCTAAAATCACAGAAATTACCGTTTTTATATGAAGTGGGGGATTGTCGTCACGTGGCGCCCTAAAGCAAAGATGGCCGCCTCCGTATCAGGAAGTAAAGCAAAGATGTCAGCCTCTCAGATTGTAGAAAGTAAAACAAAGATGGCAGCCTCCGTATCAGGAAGTAAAACAAAGATGGCAGCCTCCGTATCAGGAAGTAAAGCAAAGATGGCAGCCTCCGTATCAGGAAGTAAAGCAAAGATGGCAGCCTCCGTATCAGGAAGTAAAGCAAAGATGTCAGCGTCCATATCAGGAAGTAAAGCAAAGATGTCAGCGTCCGTATCAGGAAGTAAAGCAAAGATGGCAGCCACCGTATCAGGAAGTAAAACAAAGATGTCAGCCTCCGTATCAGGAAGTAAAGCAAAGATGTCAGCGTCCATATCAGGAAGTAAAACAAAGATGTCAGCCTTCGTATCAGGAAGTAAATGCGGAAGTATGAAACTTTTTTTGGGGTCATGCGCCAATGAGTACACTCCATAGGGATAAACAGGGCGGCCATTTTTGGTTTCATCTTCCAGGTTTTATTATAGTTCTAGGGTTTTTTTATGCTTTATTAGTATTTGCAGATCTTTAGTATTTATGAACAAAAAAGAAAAACAAAATAACATGACATATGCTTAAAGACAAAAACTTGTTGACGCCACCTTTTCCTTCCTCCTCTGTGCCATCGTAACGTGCAAAAAAATAAAACACTTTCTCTTCACTTCCACAGAACAGGTATTTTCTGTCAAAGGGACGGTCCACCGCGGTTTGACTCCTCATAGTAATTAAGCACACTTATAACAGTCCTCCTGATTGAACCCCAGAGGCAGACTTTGACATTTCATTTGGAGTTTTTTTTCCTTTCACAACAGTGTGGTGTGTGCCAGTATCTGTCTGCTGTCTGTCTGAAACCCAAATGTCAGGAGAGACACTGAGGACACAATCAGGACGATAACACACAGAGAGAGTGGCATTATAACCAGAACTGACTTCATATAGAGACTCCAAATGGGACTGTGGCATTTGGAGAGATGATTATAACTTTGAATATTTTCTACTTTTGTCATGTATGTGCAAACATGTGTGGAGATTACAAAAAAGAACAATTTAAGCATTTAGAAGAATTTAAATGTGTCATTTAGATGTGTTTATGTTTTTAATTATTATTAACTAACAATATTTTCTGTTCAACTTGTGGAATATTATTTGTCTTTATTTGTCCGTCTTTATTTGGGTAAATTTCAGTCACTAACATGAACATGAACTCTGAACGCGCTAAACAACCAAACTCAGTTCGTCTTTGTCCCAAAACTAGTCCGACTCTTGTCCCAGTCTACAGCAGGTCAAAGAATCGATTAGTGCGAGCGAGGGCTAAGAGAGTTTTTTAGCACCAGCACTAAAACTTTGTAGTAACAGAGGATATGCAGAGACATTCTTTGGTTTCAAAAATGCTCCTCAACATTCTGACTGAGTGCCAGAATTAGCGGCAGCACAACTGATTAAATGCGTTTTGTTGCTTTTCTTTGGCCTAATTTTTGTCCATGGAGCTTTTGTTTTGCTCAAATTAAATTTACGGAAAAATGAACCCTGAAAGTCGTTGTTATGGTGACTGTACAGAGCTTAGATAGCTTGTTGGCTAACGGTAGTTGGAGATAAAGGACACTTCAACTGCCCAACAACTACAGCTGGGCGATATGGCAAAAAATTATTATCGCAATTTTCTTGGGGCCAGATCATGATTTCAATTTTTTCGCAATTCGTGTTCACTTTGTGTTATTCTATTGCCTATAACAGAGCTTCACGATTTAGGATTGTGATTCTTCTGACCAGTGCGATTTTTGTCATGTTTAGTTGTGTTTGTCATATTAAAACAAATCTTAGTCACTTTTAGTTGCGTTTTTGATACTTTTAGGCACGTTTTGGTGCTTTTGGTCGCGCTTCTGTTTCTTGTTTCAGAACATTTTTGTACAAATCCAAACTACAGTGTTAGCAGTTTTTATTCATATCAAAGCAAGACATTTTGTTGTTTGTGGAAGAAATTCTTGCATTTCAAACATTTCAGCCTTTGCGATTTGCTAATTGCATCCATTAAAATTGCGATTTTGTGTTGATTTCTTTTATTTGCGCAGCTCTAGCCTATAAGAAATAGATAAACTCATCCACTCAGAGGCTTCAGGGGCTAAACAACAGGAGAAAAAGTGTTTGAACAGACAGCTGCATTAAAGAGACAAACAGTGAATCACGACGCGACGATTTCAGAGAACTACCAGATTGTCACAGAGACGAGCTCACCATTTGATTTTTATCACCATATCGCCCAGCCCAACCAACAACAATCATTTGGACTCAGAAACCTCTTGTTTAAGGACAGAAAGGTAATGAGTTCAACTGTGTGTGATGATAAAGTCTGCATCTGTGATAAATGTGAGCGCAGCTGCAGTATTCCTGATGTTTATCTGGTTTTCTACAACTGTTTACTTGATTTTCTGTTTTTAGATGTCAGGTACAAACTAAATCTTTAACAGAGACTTTTATATTTGTTATCAGACTTTAGCAGCTCCTTCACATTTGATTTGCGTTTTGAGATTTTGCGATCGAGTTACAAGTAACAAATGGCTAAAATCAACTGATTAAACTTGAAAAACAACTGTATTAAGTGCTTTTTCCTTTAATCAGATATGTTTACAGTACCGTTGTCTGTAAGAACACATCACTCCTTCTCAGGATTTCAAAATAATGTTAAGAGTCTTCATCATATGCCCTTTATCTTCATGTATTTTGCTGCTGTTACTTCTTCTACTGCCACTACTACTATCTCATCGTCTGCACGTTTAGAGTCATCAATCTTGTGCAGCGATGTGGTTAACGCTGAACTCTTTTCCTCAGACCCGTGTCTCTGCCGCCTGTTTGTTTTTATCACGGTTTAATTTAACATGTTCAGACATTTCACTGCCGGAACCAACGACGTCTACATCAGATGCGAGCCGCCATTGCATCATGTGAGAAAAGTGAGTGGGAGGATGATGCAATGGCACAAATCAAAGTTTAAACAAGAAATGAAAATGTTCAAATTAGAGGCAGGAGGTCACTTATAACGATCTGGAGATGGAAATAACAGGAAGTACTCTTAAGAACATTTGGTCTGGGCGGTGTTTGGAGAAAATCAAGCAAAAAACATGGAGAAATGTAAGCTCTGTTGTGAGTTTAAGGCCACACTGTATCGTAGTGACAGCACACACTCATCGTTTTCAAGATACAAGGCCAGCATTCTTGTTGTAACCGTACAATTTGAGGTTTCGGCGCTGCGACCTGACAAAAAGCGGTAAAAGAATCCGACTGACCCCACAGACTTGAGGAGTGAGACAACAATAAAGGTGTCTGACAAGCGCTACTTGAACCTTGCCTCAAACTCTTGGGGAGGCAAACTGGGCTTGAAATTGGGCCATCTATCCACTAGTGTGCAGCCGTCTTGAAGAAATATTTCAATGTTTCTGATGATCATGACATCATTATCAAATATCAATCGTTCTGGGTCCATGCCTTGTGTGGTTGTGCACGTTTGAGATTGGGAAGTACTTCGAAAAACTGATAAAATTATTGCCAAAATCGAACCGCAGCTAATGTCTACATTCTGAAGTTGTTGACGCTATTTGTTCCATCCATCCATCCATCCATCTTCTTCCGCTTATCCGGGGCCGGGTCGCGGGTGCAGCAGTCTAAGCAGGGACTCCCAGACTTCCCTGTCCACGCACACTTCCTCCAGCTCCTCCGGTGGGATCCCAAGGCGTTTAAAATGTTATTCACTCGTCAACTCAAAGCTTTAGTTGTGTTTTCTTTCATTAAAGGCATACAGAAAGATTTTGGCAGTCAGTTCATGCCAGACCTGTGACCTGTACGCCACCGGCAGCCATCTTGATTCTGGTCGCTGATGTAAACAAATGTAAACTCTAAAGAAAATCTGCATAAACTGTTCAAATATCAGAAGAGTCCTGATCTTTACTGTCAGCTGTGATTCTGACAATTATACAACAACTGATTACATTGTACAAAAGTAAAGCGGCATGTAAAAATGCAAATGTGGTTTTGCTGTAGCGAGTTTTGTAAAAAATGCTGATAAATGATTGGTGGTGATTGTGATTAGCCACAGGTCAGACATAATGGACTCCGAGAAATCTTCTAACAACGGAAATACGGTGTCTGAAGCTTTCCCTGTGTGCAGTCATGGTGCCGCACTAAACATTTAGTTTTACATCAAGTTTTTGTGTGATTTCGAGCTTTTAATGCTTACTTTGATAAAGGTATTTGCCAGTTAAAAGTCAGTGTAAAGTCGTGAAAAAGCTGTTCAAAAGCCCAGACATCTGCGCTGACTGCACTTTGAGACGTTTGTTTGCAAAACCGACATCTTCCAGGCAACATTTGTGACCCAATTTTGCGTTTATAAAAAGGCAATGTACAAAAAGTACACTCAGCGCTTCCTGTAGAAACATTGTATTGCCGACCTGCTGCTTTTTAACTCTATTCAGGATGTACTGCACGACGTATCTTGGCATGAACCGAAAATGTTGTAAATGAGTCAGTTTTTAAACAGAGCTCATGCACCAGCTCGTCTTCACTCTTTCTAGCGTACCTCCCAGTCCCCAACATGCACCACACAAGGCACACGGCCAGAGGGATTGAGAATTGACAAAGATGACATGATCCACGTGGAAGTGACTGGTCCTCGGAAATCCTGAAATATCCCTTTAAGACCCATATTGTAACGGCTTGACAATCTGGTCAAAGCATCATCAAAATTGACAAATCTACAGAGTAACATCATGGGTGAATACAACTTCCAAAAACTGAAATTCTAGATAAGTTGAAATTATTAAATTATCTTTTTCTTCTTCTGACTTGTTCTAGTGTAATTCTTCTTATTTTAGCCACATTATTTGCCAATGGGGTAAGAGTTTTCGGTATCACTTTATAATAACTACACCTTATTTTGCTTTAACAAAGCATTAACAAAGACTTAATTAATAATGAATATATAGTTTATTAAGCATGATTCAGGCTTATTTACTACTTAATTAAGGTTAGGGTTAGGGTTGGGGTTAGGATTTAGGGTTAGATTATTAGTTAAATAGTTATTAAGCCTGAATCATTCTTAATAAACTATTTGTTCACTCTTAATTAAGTCTTTGTTTCTGCTTTATTAAGGCAGGAATAAGTGTTGTTATTATAAAGTGTTACTGAGTTTTCTTACTTAACTCATTGGCATATTTATTTTCTTATTCCAAGCTAAATTATCTTGTAATTTGTCGGAAATGTGTTCAATTTAGTCAATTATTCTACATCACATAAGCAATTAACTAAGTCTAATCTGGTCAAAACAACTCATTATTATTCTGAATTCAGGTCATTTAAGCAAGGCTAGATATTCATTTTTGCAGTGTGGCCTCATGTGTAGATCAACACTTTACTTTTTGATACTAGATTCTTCTTCCTGTTGTCCAAATACATTGTACAACAAACCTAAAGCCGTCCACGCTTGTTGGGTTTTCTTTGAGCTCTCTTCCCACAGAGCAGTGCTTCTCTGGTCAGGTCTCTGCAGCAGAAGTCTATGTGTTACTGGATGTCCCTGGAGTGTGAGTGGGAGACTGGATCGCTCAAACAACTTCACAAACAACAGCATCGACTGCAGGAATTGCCTCTGAGCTCACTTCATATACTGGACAGTTTGGGCTAAATTAACTGAATGTGGGCTTTGTATAATTAAGTCAAGATGCTACAGGCAAAACCCTTTTTTTTTTTGTTTTTTGGTCAGTTGCCCTCATAACAAATAAGCTTTCCCCTGGAAATAACAGCATTGTCCAATCAGCACCTACATTTCTTTTATTATTTGATTTAATCCACTTGCATCCATAGATTTTTGTGGGACATTGTAACTTCGAAGGTAGTTTTCTGAAAATGCATTTTCCTCAGAGAGACATAAAGGGCGGGTCTTCATGTCGCACCTATACATGTTAAACTTGCACTTAACAATATTTTTGACGGATAGTAGGCAATTCATTATATTTTCGATTACAACATGTGTACTTGAACAGCGTAATAATTGAAATCACAATTATAGGTACCGGTATATACAATAATTGTACAGCCCTAATTAAGATGTCTGAAATCCTCTTCTTTTTTCTTTTTCTTCTTTCTAATATGTCGACAAAAGGAAGCAATAATCTTAAACCTGTCTCTTTCCATTTTTCACATTCGGATGTCCCAAATATGTGAAATTTTTGGCAATTTTTACGACATTACATTACATGATTAAAAACCGTTAAATCATTTTTCCCTAACATTTAAGTAAGTAAACTACATAAGAGGTTTGAAATAGCTATTTCTAAATGTAAGATTTTATCCCGGCTGCAGCGTCTCGCCTTAAAGGAGCTCTGCGTCACCTTCTTGTTTCAGGGATGTTCAACAGGGGCGTAGCACCAAACTGTGGGCCCCAGGTACAAACATTCTCAGTGGGCCCTTAATTGATAACTTGGCATATTATTTATCCCAGCAAATTCTGTTATTATACTGTTTTTGCTAGAATATACACACTATGGTTTCTACACACACTTAACACCAACTCACTCATTCGTTGACATCATTTGTAGCTACCGGCTTATATTATGGTACAGCAATGTTAGTATTTGCAATAAGTAAGATCTCAATGTATTATCAGTGTTAGAAAATACACCAAATACAAAATATCATCACTAGTTTCATTTTAACAACTTGACCAATATGTGAGCAATGTCTTTTTTTTCCTTTTTTTTTCTACTCAACCACAGTACAATTTATTACAACAAAAATAGATCAGATCTTAGAAAAATGCAACTGAGAAAACAAAAAAAAACCCAAAAAATCACACGTTTTTAGGGCCCTTCCTTGCTGTGGGCCCTGGGAAACCAGTACCCTTTACCTCCCCTTGTCCAACGCCCCTGATGTTCAATATCACAACATACACTACATCCTAAATAATAAATCAAGAAGAACATCATAAAGCTTTGTTTACGATGCATGATTTACCACTTTCTTATACGTCTTGTGCAGATTGTGAGGATGTGTGATGAGGTTTGTTCTGGAGCGAGAAGTGAAGTGTTGATTGGAGCTTCACCTTTTGACAAACGTGTGAAAACCTGCTTCGTTTACACTGAATCCACAACAGCAGCGATATCAGTACGAGCTTTAATGATTTATCTTCGTGCACGTTGTGTGGTTTTGCAGATGTCGTGCTGTTAACAGGTATGTGCGCTTTGCAGATGTGAGAGAACCTGACATCTCGGTAGTGGCAGCTCTGGGGCTTTAAGCAAACACGTGGTCGGTTTTAGTTGACATAATTCTCTGCAAAAATCATCTTTATGCAGAATATCGCGTTACATTTTATGCTCGATTAATCACAGTAATATCCATGCGTTTCGGAGGGATGAAAATCTATCACCGTTGCACAATTCGGAGCAAAATATTATATCTTCTGAATGGGAAACGTTAGTCAATTATCACCTCTGAACAGGAAGCTGAAAGCCATGAATATAAATTGCATTTTGAAAGGCTATTATGTACTTAAAGGTGCACTGTGTAACCTTTCTGTCCACCAGCTCGGTTCCTTTAGATGTTATTACTTTGGAATGTTTCACAGTATGGCATTAAACATAACTAATGAGAAAACAAAATGGTCTATAGCGTCCACATTTTATTTATTTATGCATTCACTGAAATTCACTGATTTTGTGTTTTCAACAATTTAAAAAACGTGAAAGCTACTGCAGGCCTTTTTTGCTTTTTTACAGTTCATTCTTTTAAATAATGCACACTGGGATAATGGAATGGAAAATATTTCTAGGAAGTGTGGTATGGTGTAAAATAAGTTTGAAAGGCGAGTGAAAAATAATTAATTATTTGTGTTTTTATCATAGCAACAATATGTAATTGGCTTGTGTGGGCGATTTAGAGATTCAAAATACAGAACCAAGAACATAAAAAAAGGATATTTATTATGCAAAATTGAGGTTTGAGCTTTTAATCGTGTTACATGATTGTTACCTCATCACTTCCCTCATTTATGAACTTAAAAACAGTACAGAAGACCTCCAAATCTCTACGTTTGACATCACAAACCGGAAAATTGAAAATGAGTATTTGTGAGCTCAAATGGAGAGGACCTCATAAACGTGATTACTGTACACGCATGTATGAAGCAAAACGCAACTCCAGGTATATTTTTGATGACAGAACAAGCTCAAAAAAGTCAATTTTGCGTACTATTTCCACTTTAAGTTTTGTGTCTAACTTTTAATATTAAGGAGTGGGGCTATGTTCATTATATATTATCATTATCGTCATAATGATGCATTAAGCCCATAACCTCAAGTGCAGTGACACCCACCAAGTATAATTCATCATACCCGACCTCTGCACACACGGAGCCCTAAGTCCAAACCATATTATCATTATTCAACAGAGGATATCCACCAGCCTGAAGCCGCTGTTTACGTTGTGCAGTTGACCCTGTAAGGCCTGAGCATGTTGATTACACTCAGACCAGGATCCGCGAAATGAATGTATCTCTTATTGGCTTTGCTTTGGCCCGGGGCTGTTAGAAAACTCAAGAGACAGAGAAGGAGAAGGAGGTTAGAATGTGTTGCGTTAGCTTCTTTGCTCTGTGCATCTGGTGTTAAATGCATGAGGAGGGACCCAAAGCTCACATCAAAGACCGTTCGTTTAACATGAAGTCGCTTTTTTATTGTTTAGTGCAGGGGTTTGATCCGACTGAAGAGGATTGGAAATAGACAAAGAAGTTTCAGATTCACTGCACTGTCGATAGTGTGCATGATGCCTTTAAAACAACACAGATTTGTTGGTCGTTGTTTTTGTTGTTGTTTTCCTCTTTTCTCTCTGTCAGTGATAGTTTCAAGAAATGGCGGTATTATTTAAAGGGGATCGTGGTCAGTTGAGAGGACTTTAGTTTCAAGATGATTGTGATCTGTTGACTCAATCCCCTATAATGGTTGGTGGATTTTCAGTTTGGATAATTCTTTCAAAACATTGCGTCTCTGGAAAGGCGCTCCCTGAATGCAAAAATACCGTATTTTCCGCACTATAAGGCGCACTTAAAAGCTTTCAATTTTCTCAAAAAACTGACAGTGCGCCTTATAATCCGGTGCGCTTTATATATGGATCAATACTGAGCCGCAACTACGCAACCACAGCCACTACTGTAGCTTCTATTCTATGCGCCTTATAATGCCTTATAGTGCAGAAAATACGGTACTTCACGCAATTTGGTCGACTTGTCACAGCAGCAGAAGAAGCAGAGAAGAACACATTTAGTTAAATCCTGTTGAATGAAACTGTCCACAAATGCACAAAGCTTTTTTAAATTATTAATTATCTATTCATTTATTTAATGGACTTATTTTTTAATCTAAGTATTCCATAGAAAGGATGTCAAGATTAAGATTATGAGATTACTCAATAATCGTGATTATTCAGGCCAATATAATCGTAAAGGACTGAAAAAAAAAAAAAGTAAATGTGATCATTTTAGAAGCAACCTTTAGTCTTTTAAATTCAATCCATAGTCTAGTACAGGGGTTCCCAAACTTTTCTGGCTGGGACCCCCAAAATGGCCATGCAACCCACTCGGGACCCCCAAAGCGAAATGAAAATTACTGCAGCAATAATTTTAAGTGTGAAATCAGGTTTAATATTGGTTATTTGAATAGTTTATTGTCTTAGTGGACCCTATTTCTCTAAAAGATACTGTTTTTGATTAATAAAAAAGAGCAAATACAATGTCATATTAATTAAAGTGTGATCTTAAAATCATCTCGCGACCCCCAGCTCACCTCTCACGACCCCCCGGGGGGACCCGACCCCCACTTTGGGAACCACTGGTCTAGTACAGTGTTTTTCCAACCTTTTTTGAGTTGTGGCACATGTTTTGGGTTTAAAAGCTACCACGGCACGCCACCTACCACTAAAACATGACCAAATCAGACCATTTAGTTAAAAATATTGTATATAATGAGGCAAATAATGTCTGTGGCACTGTCTAGTTCTTTAAATTTGGTAATAGTGATGGTTTTGTGTTCTTTTTTGGTGAAAATGTTGCTCAGGACACTCCAAAAAGGTATATTAGTTCATTAATCCGCATTTGTGAATCTGTTAACTCAAACTGGACATTTTCTCAAGGCGCACCTGGCAAAACCTCAAGGCGCACTAGTGTTCCCCGGAGCACTGGTTGAAAATCAAGGGTCTAGTACAGGGGTGTCCAAACTTTTTCCACCGAGGGCCACATACATAAATATAGACCAAGGGGAGGGCCACAAATAAATCGTGAAACGTTCAAAAAAGTTGCATTAATCTGATTTTTAAAGTGCCACCACATCTAAATTCAGTCTCAGTGCTTTAATATCAGGTCTGTATCACACCAAAATGTTAGTTATTTAGGTCAGAATAGTAGAAAATCTGAAATTTTCCGTAAAAAGTATGTCTTAGGACAATGTGGGCCAATTCACCAGGATGCTTGAGGGCCAAGAAAAATCGTCCATGTGTTGGACGACATAGGAATAAAAGAAGATGAAGGATTTTCCTGATCATTAAATTGTGGTATTTTTTTCTCACAATAATCACAACACTAAAATTTGATAGTTTGACATCCCTCGTCTGTATTTCTGTGGAAAGTACATCTG
The DNA here is from genome assembly GCA_019453435.1 of Rhinogobius similis. Taxonomy (NCBI): domain Eukaryota; kingdom Metazoa; phylum Chordata; class Actinopteri; order Gobiiformes; family Gobiidae; genus Rhinogobius; species Rhinogobius similis. The sequence continues at coordinate 10,419,957 of CM033633.1, read as the reverse complement.
TTTGTTTTGGTTCATTTGGATGTTTCAACCTTGACTTCCGCACAGCTGGTATTTCAGCTGGACGAGCTGGCGGGATCTACGCGGTACCAGCGGGAGTACAGAGACAGCAGCATCATGCTTTTCACGGAGACGTGGTTAACCCCCGAAATCCCGGACTCAACTGTCACTCTGGACCATTTTCATCTGCTGCGTGCGGACAGAACAGCGGAGAGCGGTAAGAAGAGAGGAGGAGGCCTGGCTGTGTTTGTGAATGAAAAGTGGTGCAAGTCTGGACACTGTACAGTGAAACAGCAGCTGTGTAACAAAGACATTGAACTGTTAGCTGTTAGCATGAGGCCATATTATCTGCCCCGGGAGTTTTCACATATTATTGTGATAGCAGTGTATGTGGCCCCCTCTGCTAATGCTGACAATGCTTGTGAAGCTCTGCTCTCCTGCACCAGCAGGTTACAAACACAGCACCCACAGGCTCTCTTCCTCATCTCTGGTGACTTCAACCACGCTTCTCCCTCATCTGTTCTGCCAACATACACCCAGTATGTCACCTGCCCCACCAGAGACAAGAAAACCCTGGACTTGTTCTTTGCAAACACCAAGGGCGGGTTTTCTTCTTCTCCTCTTCCCCCTGGGCAAATCGGACCACAACCTTGTACATCTGCGGCCTGTGTATGAACCCATCGTGCACAGGCAGCCAGTGGTGCCCGTGTGGTGAGGCGGTGGTCTGCTGAGAGCGAGGAGGCTCTGAGGGACTGCTTCAGCACCACTGTGTGGGCAGTACTTTATGACCCACTGTGGGAGGACATCAACTCCATCACAGAGTGCATCACGGACTACATCAACTTCTGTTATGAAAACACTGTACCCTCCCGGACGGTGCGGTGTTTTCCAAACAACAAGCCGTGGATTAACCGTGACATTAAGGCTCTGCTGAAGGAGAAGAAGAGAGCGTTCAGGTTAGGGAACAAGGAGGAGCTGAGGACTGTGCAGAAGAAGCTGAGGAGGAAGATCAGGCAAGGGGAAGCCAGCTACAGGAGGAAGATGGAGGAGCAGCTGCAGCAGCAGAACATCCAGGGAGTGTGGAGGAGCCTGAAAACCATCTCAGGTTTCAAGCCCCCCCCTGTCCAGGCAGAGGGGGACCTTCAGTGGGTTAACGATCTGAATTCTCACTTTCTGAGATTTGATCAATCACCCACCCCTCCCCCGGCACAGCTGCAAACCCACACCCCCACGGCTGGACAATGGCCCACACCCGATCCTCTTCACACCTCTGCTTCGGTCCATCAGCTCACCACTCATCCCCCCGCCACCAACCCCCCCAGCGCACAGTCACCCCACCCACCCCTGTCCTTCACAGCAGCACAGGTGAGGAGAGAGCTGAGGAGGATTAAAACCAGGAAGGCAGCAGGACCAGACGGCATCAGCTCCAGGCTCCTTAAGTCCTGCGCAGATGAACTGTGTGGAGTTATGGAGCATGTCTTCAACATGAGCCTAAAGCTGAGGGTGGTACCACAGATTTGGAAGACCTCCTGTGTGGTACCAGTGCCAAAGACACCGCGCTAAAGACCTCAGCAGCTTCAGGCCGGTGGCTCTCACGTCCCATCTGATGAAGACACTGGAGAGGCTGGTCCTGGACCACCTCCGCTCCACCGTGAGCTCAGCCATGGATCCGCTGCAGTTTGCGTACCGGCCTGGCATTGGAGTGGAGGATGCCGTCATCTTCCTGCTGCACCGCTCTCTCTCTCACCTCGAGAACCCTGGCAGCGCTGTGAGAATTCTGTTCTTTGATTTCTCCAGCGCCTTCAACACCATCCAGCCACTGCTGCTGAGGGACAAGCTGGAGTCGGCTGGTGTGGACTGTGACCTGGCAGAGTGGATCCTGGACTACCTCACCCAGAACAGACCCCAGTTTGTGAGAGCCGGGATTGTGTGTCTGACACTCTGACCTGCAGTGTGGGGCGCCGCAGGGCACTGTCCTCGCGCCCTTCCTCTTCACCCTCTACACCTCGGACTTCAGACACAACACGGACAGCTGTGTTCTGCAGAAGTTCTCTGACGACTCTGCCATCATCGGACTCATCACGGACGACGATGGCGCAGAGTACAGAGGAGTAACGCAGGACTTTGTGGACTGGTGTCAGCAGAACCACCTCCTCATCACCGCGGGAAAGACCAAGGAGATGCTGGTGGACTTCCGCAGACGCCACTCCACTGCCCCCTCACCAGTGAACATCCAGGGAAGGGACATTGAGAGAGTGGACTCATACAAGTACCTGGGTGTTCATCTGAACCACAAACTGGACTGGACTCATAACACAGACGCACTGTACAGGAAGAGTCAGAGTCGGCTCTACCTCCTGAGGAGACTCAGGTCTTTTGGAGTGTCAGGGCCTCTCCTGAGGACCTTCTACGACTCTGTGGTGGCATCAGCCGTCCTGTACGGTGTGGTCTGCTGGAGCAGCAGCATCACAGAGAGGGAGAGGAAGAAGCTGGACAAGGTCATCAAGAAGTCCAGCTCCGTCCTGGGCTGTGCTCTGGACTCAGTGCGTGAGGTGGGTGACAGAAGGGTCCTGGCTAAACTCACGTCTATGCTGGACCATGAGTCCCACCCCCTGCAGGACGCTCTGTCTGCCCTGGAGAGCAGCTTCAGTGACAGACTGATTCACCCTCGCTGTGTGAAGGAGAGGTTTCGCAGGTCTTTCCTTCCTGCTGCTGTCAGACTTTACAATGAACACTGTTAGCCCTGAACATGTGTCATTCACCCGCTACAATCATGTGCAATATAATTTATCATACTATTAATACACTTTTACCTCACTATAGTCACTTACTGTATATAACAATACACTTAAGCCACTTTAGTTACCATTTTTACTGTAAATGAGAGTGTGCACTTTATACTTTATATTGTATTTTTTTTTTTATGACCATGTTTATTTATCCTATTTTATTGCATGCGCCTATTTCTTTCATTCCTGTCCTAAACTGTGTGTTGCAACAGTGGAATTTCCCCATTGTGGGACAAATAAAGGATCTCTTATCTTATCTTATTATCTTATCAGAGTTCAATCCAATCCCAGTTTATTTGTAAAGCATAGTTTTGCAAACACAAGGTCTCCAAAGTGCTGTACTGAGTCAACATCAATAATCACTTAAAACTGCATACATTGCATAAAATAATAATCATGAAAAAGTCAATAAAAGCTATTAAAAACCACAGAAATGGTAATAAAAGTCAGAGGAGCACACATTCTCATGCTGGGTTAAACGCCAGTGAATAAAAGTGTGTTTTTAAACGAGACGTAAAGCAGAACTAAGTCAAATCAAATCAAATCAATTTATTTTTATAATGCCCAAAATCACAACAACAGTTGCCTCGATGGGCCACAGGTAAAAGCAGTTCAGATAACTGTCCCAGAATGCCCCTGTCCTTTGACCCTCCTTCGTGGCGAGGAAAAACTACAAAATAACCTAACTAAGTAACTTCAGCGACAGAGCTATAATTATTTGTTTATTATTTAGTTCATAATTATTTGTGTGCGGTAGTTAAACACTAATAATAGGAATCACAGCAAAATCTGTTTTTCAAAACAACCTGCAATTTACTCACCAAACTTCTCTTTATTGTAGAGAGGAAATCCTTCTTTAGTTGTTTTAGTTAGTCCGATATCAAACATGCAGCACTACACACGAGTCACTTTTCCATCAAGTCGCTTCGTCCCTGGAAAGTGAGACAATAAACCTGTCCTCGGTCCATCCAAATGCACTTTCTGTCTGGACGCATTTTCCAGAAAAAAGTAGTGTTAACAAGTCTGTGTTGTAGCTGTTAGCGGCTATCACTCCCCCCTCCCCTCACAGATTACCTGACGAAAGGAGCTGTGCTTGTGGGCGGGGTCATGCTTGTGGGCAGGGCCATGCTAGTGGGAGGAGCTCTGCAAAACGGTTCAAACATAGGATCTGGATAGTTTTGGAATAGTGTGCCGTAGAGCAGTGTTTCCCAACCAGGGGTACGGGGACCCCAAGGGGTACGTGAGGAATAACCAGGGGGTACGTGGAATGGTTTCAGGTTTTAAATGAAGATGAAATGTACTTTTATCTGAATAAACTAGTGTCATTAGTTGTAAATTTAGCATATTTTGTAGTATCTTGGATCATACGTATAATAAAAATATAATAGTAATAATTGACTATATGCGACTAGTAAACCCATTTATTTGCCTGAAACTCAAGTTAAGGGGTGCTCTGAGTGTAAAACAAAGCTTGGGGGGTACGCGAGACAAAAAAGGTTGGGAACCACTCCCGTAGAGAGCCAAGATCACTCAAACATGCACGAATTACATTTAAAACCACGTTTTTAAATGAGGGAATGCGTCATAAAATGGTAGAAAGCTTCTCCGTCCTCCGTCTGAAATTGATCATTTTCTTGGATGTCGAGAACCATTACAGAAAGTGGACATTGGCACATTTACATCTACAAACTGCAAGAATATTGTTCAGTGATCTAGAATTGACCAACCTATTAGTTTGCCAGCATTAAAAGTGTGCACAGTGTGTTTGTAGAGTCACCGAGGGAGTAAGTCCAGGCCGATGGCAGAGAAGTGTCACAGCATCCACGAGCCCCGTGCGCCCCGCATTAGCTGCAGTGACAAACCCGGAGAGGGAGGGAGCACGAAGAGACAGAGCGCCAGAGGAAGTGTGTGTTCAGTCGTGAGCGCTGGCTTTGACGGGCAGGTGAACGGAGCAGAGGAGGAGGGACCTGTCGACTGCACCGCCACTGTCAGCCTGAAATGTGATTTGTTGCCAGAATAAGAAACGCCATCCACTGCCTGCCAGCTCCCGAGGCCGAGTGTGGCAGCGCCTCTTTGACCACAGCAAACTCCACACACTGTCAGCGCGGGGAGGGGTTTGGTGTTTACACGAGGTGCGAGAACAGGCGGGAAGATGAGGTGATGAGACGTGTAACACTGGACTTAAATAACAAAGTACGCTGCAGGAGATGATTACGACTTCAATGTGTTTTTGTATCAAAGTCAAACTGAATTAACTGGTTGCGTTCATGTGATTTTGCTGTTTAACTGTCAGATTTGTTGAGCTGGTTTATGGTTAATATGTCTAATTTAGGTCTGAAACAAGTCTGAAACAAGGCAGTTAATCGATTATTGAAATAATTGTCAACTAATTTAGTAATTGAATAATCGTTTTCTGTGCTATACATAGACACCAAAGTATGCCACAGGACGAGAGGAGAGGTTTTATGACTGAAACAGAGCAGCAGTTGTCTCAGAGCGACACTAAAAATGTGAACAATTTACGTTTAATTTTTCCCTCCGTAAATATACTTTATGAAGGCACACTCAAAGCGCATGTCTTTAGCTTCATCTTGGTCAAATTGGGTAAAAATCTCAAGTTCATGGCCGTTTGCAATCTAAACAACTAACGGATGCATCGAAAGAAATAATCACTGAAATAATTGTTAATAACCTCATCTAATAACTGAGCCAATCCACATGGAATAAAACCTGGAACAAAGTCCATCATCTTCTCTATTAGTATAAATGATCAGGTTTTTTTTTTCACATTTGCTTCAGAAAGTGGTGCCATTATTCAAGCTTAAAGACATGATTGTCGAAAGGACTTTAGGCATTAAGGTTGAAATGATTTATGAAGTTTGTGAAATCAAACAAATAACGATAAGGGACAACATTTGCAGGTCATTAGTTTGGATATTTCTTCCAAAAACAGTAAATCTTCCATATAGTCATTTAGTTTTCTGCACTCCATCTAAATTCATCAAATTCTACAACAAGAAAACAACTTAAAAGTTAAAGTGAGACGCTGCAAGTGAATAGGAAAAAATCTTAAATCTAAATATATCTATTTGAAACGTCTCCTGGAGTTTATTCATTTAAATGTAAGAAAAAAAATGGTAACACTTTATAATAACTACACTTATTCCTACCTTAATAAAGCATGAATAAAGACTTAATTTATAATGAACAAAGAATTTATTAAGAGTGATTCAGGACTATTAACTACTTAACTAATACTCTAATCCAAATTCCTGGCCCTAACCCTAACCTTAATTAAGTGGTAACTAATCCTGAATAATGCTTAATAAGCTATTTGTTCAGTATGAAATAAGTCTTTCTTCATGTTTTGTTAAGGCAAAATAAGGTGTAGTTATTATAAAGTGGTACCAAAAAATGTATTGCACATTTTTCATCTTGTCATGTTTTTATACAGAAATAAGGCATTTTATGTGGAAAATAATGGACAGAACCAGGTTTAAATTTCTTGGTTCATTTTGTACAGGGATTAGATACAAAAGCATTTACAGAAAGGATTTTGGATTTCTTATTTAGTTTTCGAGGGATTTAACTGAAAATTTTTTAGACTTAAAACTTTAATAAACCAGTCTTAGCATTAGATATCAACAAATCCTTCTATGTTCCGTCAAACTCTTGTTTAGTCCAAGTTTGTAAAGTCTGGTGTGTGCACTTTAAGGCTGATCTATATGGCTACGTTCACACTGCAGGTCAAATCGGATTTTTTTGCCCAAATGTGACTTGTATCCGATTTTTTCGTGGCAGTGTGAACGGCACAATTCTGATTTTTTTCAAATCCGACCCAGGCCACTTTCGTATGTGGATATAAATCCGATATGTATCCGCACTTTTAGAATGCGACTTCAATCTGAACACTCAAGCCCTGTCATCAGACCAAAACGTCATCAACAGGCGACATTGCCGGGTCACACGTCATCATTTTGAGTCAAAGTGGAAAGCGCCAAAAAACAAGAGACGAAAGCGGAAAGAAATGGCGGACGAGGGTGCCGAAAACTGTCAGTGGAAAAAGGAAGAAGTTTGTGAGCTAATAAATATATGGGGTGACCGATCAATTCAGGCAAAAATTGAAGGTTCGTATCGTTTTCTTCCGTAAACACAGTACGCTGCGTGTGACGTTGCGTTCTTTTGTGTGCATGCGGGCCGCATAACACCGCATTCCGTTCACACCAGATACAAACGGCAATCGCATTTTTTTTGTAATGTGAACAACCACATTAAAAAGTCGGATTTAAACAAAAAATCCGAATTGGGCATCATACCCTGCAGTGTGAACGTAGCCTATGTCTCTGTGGGAGGAAAATGTCCCAGAGACATCTTTGAATTGAATGAAACCGTAAAACATCTTTAGGACCAGATTAGACACATTTGTTGGTTACACATGAAAGCTTATATGTTGAGAGAACAAACTGACAAAAAAGAGATAGAGTTTTGCCTGTAGTGTCTTAAAACAGCCTGGTCAAACGCCTGTCTCCATGGCGATAGATAAGCTTGATGCCATATTGTGAAAGATTCTGGACAAGACCATCTAAATAAAGACATGACAGTTGCAGACCCTCCAGCAAAGCTAAACCGTGCACCTTTTATGTTTAGTTTAGTAGAAGTTGAACAACTCTTTCATAATTGTCTCTTCTGATTTTCAAACATGAATTGATGATAAAACGCTAACAGCGGTTTGCATTTACAATTAGTCTCATTTAAACCCAGCTCTCTTAATTCTCCTCTTGTTCTGTGAGAATGTTCTGCTCAGATGTCCCTGGACGCTGTTGTTGGCAGAAGAAAACTGACATCTTCTTCTTGGCAAAAGAAACTCTCGTTTTCACTACAACAAGTTCTCGATGTATTCTGTGTCAGTTCTGAGTCATCACTGGGCACGTTTTAAATGTGTCCAGATTTAGGTTTATATAGTGTTATCACGCCTCTTCATCTTCACTACGGAGTATAACGTTAAAACCTACAAACACATTCAGGTCTCACGCAAGGAATTTGAATATAATCGTGAAGTCAGTGATTGAGTCCTGTTTTAGTTTGACTTTAGCCGGCGCTGATTCAACTGTATCCTGTTGTGGATGGGTTCAGACAGGGATGAACATTTACTTTTCTTTATTTGACCATTATTTGGAGCCCTTTGTGGTCAAAATTCGGTTAACTCTCGATTTTTCTGACTGGATGGGTCCATAATAATGCATTGTGAGAGTAAACGCAGAACAGAACAACAAGGCTAAATGAAAGCAGAGGTTTAAACGCGTGATCAGGAACAAAAAAGCATGTTGTTGAGTTGCTGATGTTAGCCACTTGCTTTAGCTTGAGCAGGTGAAAGCTCGATAGACAAAGAGATGAGTAATCCAGTCAGTTTTCTTCTAAGTAAAGCTAAATATATAAATATAACATGTATGGTTCAAATTAGTCCATAAAAACTCAGGTTTGGGCAGTCTTTAGGAGTTAAATTCCTTATTATTGGCATTTCAGCTGTTTTTAATATATTTTTTTCACTGACACGTGACAGTTGTATGAGGGCACTTATGCGCTCTCTGGTGGCACAACTGTGTATTACAAGTATGTATATTCAGCAAGGTGAATGAAACTGTTATAATATATTGAGACTTTAATGGGTGGAGGATAATAGGTTAAGATGCATGATTTGGGAAACATTTCTAATTGCTATTTTGTTTTTTTCACTTTGTTATGTTTTTGCCACATATAGTTGCATTTTTGTCGTTTTCATTCCTGTTATTGTTACTTTGTCACATTTTTGTCACTTATAGTTGCATTTTTGTCGTTTTCAGTCCCGTTTTTAGTCCTGTTTTTGTCACTTTGTCACGTTTTTGTCACTTAGTTGCATTTTTGTCACTTTTAGTCATGTTGTTGTCACTTTTAGTCATGTTTTTGTCACTTCAAGTCATGTTTGTGGTTTTTACCACTTAGTTCTCTTCTTGTCACTTGTTTCACCTGTTTTAACAAATCTAAACTACAGGGTTAGTAGGTTTTATGCAAAATAAAACTGGATATTTTGTTATTTGTGGACGAAATTATTGCACTTTGCACTTTTTTATCGCCTTTGATTTCAATTTGATTTTGATTCATGGTGCAGCTCTATTGAGACCAATACTTCAGACCAGTTTTACCTCTGGATTATGCCTGGTTTTATTCAGTTTTCATCTCTGTCCTGGAGATATTCTGGTTTTGTTTAGTTCTGTTTACACTCTCTTTGTTTTAGTCTGGGTTAAAGTTCTTCTATGTAACTTTTCTTATAGAGCCATCTCCATCTGTTTGCTTTGGTGATAAACATATCTATTTCAATGGAGGCAAACACGTGACACAATCAGACCAAGTTACAGGTCAGATCTGTGCAGAGACAACACGGCCACGGTAAGTTCAGGTTGCAATTCATCACAATCATTGCCCAGTAAAGCCTTTCCTACTTCCTGCAGCGCGTCACATGACCAGGTGTCGTCTTACCTCTGATTGGCCGAACAAAACATGTCACTCTAAACCGCAGCTGCTGTTACCGTTTATCCAAGTGAAACTGACAAAGTGGTGTCATGTCGTGTAATCCCAGACAAAACAACGGTCACAAGAAGCCGACCAGGTGAAAGGGTCTTAGAGTAGATTCAATTCAATTTTGAATTGAAAAAAATAGCCCTATACTTTATTACTTTATAGTATTTCTACTTTTCACACTTTATGGAGATCTGTACTTCCTGATGTTGGAGATATTTATTGTCAATTTAGTTAAAAAACATATATTTTTCTACAATTGCTTGGATATAGTTTCCAAGTAAAATATGTTTTTATTTGCTTTGTTTTAATGTTTTATTTATCTATTTATTTAAAGTAGAACTAACTAACATTTTTACCTTATTAAACGTCTTTGTATTTCCGTGTGGTGGTTGCAAATGTGCGTTTGAAGCCCCCGCTGTCGCCCCCTGCTGTCTCTGCATGGAAAACCAGCTGGGAAACCTTGGCTCTCTTTTTTATATTTGATGACATGAAATGTTTTTGTATGCGATTGTACTTCCTTATTTTAATAAAAAGGAAGGGGGAAAAGAAAGAAAAAAAGCTTTTGCGTCTTTTTACTGGCAGTGTATTTTCACAAGAGACCTGCAGGGGGAGCTCTGTCACTGAAGTTACATAGTTCTACTTTAATTTTGATAAATATGTTTAAATAAATACATAAATAATGAAATATGTTTTGATTTGCGGTTGAACATTTGTTGTAAATTGCACTTGTACCGTAAACAAAACCTTCCAAACTGCTATTACATTCCACTGCCGGGCAAAAAAGAAGAAATAAGAGTTAGATACAGGTCTTTAAATTTACACATGGATTACAGAGGTCGTGTTATCTAAATTTAATCTTCTTTATGTGAAATTCTGCGAAAATCTTTAAATGTTTTCTTGTGCACCTAAATCCACTGGCACTGCCGCTGCTGCTATCTCGTCTCATCTAAAGCCTGTACAACTTTTTATCTTGTTTTAAAAGGATCACCTTGATATAATCTCCTCTCTGGCGTAATCTGATTATGGCTGTTTTATAATATTAGAGAAACTTTGATCTTGTATTACGACACATTGATTCATCTCTAGATTAAAAGTCAGTTCAAAATGGATAGAACAAACTTTGACTCCAGTTTTTGTCCACAGTAATCCTAATTTGTAGATTGCAAGTATTTACATGTATTTATTGATTTTTTTCCTTAGCAACTTTGCAAATACACGTTTCTGTCAGGAGTGTTACCTTCTGCCCTTGAGTTTTCCAGTGTATTTTCAGATAATGTTCTGTCCAGGACCGTCACACTCGCTCCAGTCTTCTTAAATCTGATGTGACTTAAATGTATGCCGCGAGTAGATTATAAGGAAGCATTGTTTAACTTTTACTTCGTCAAGACGTTGTCACACCTTGACACCGACATTTGCAAGTTTATTAGATTTGCATTTCCTATAGTGACAAACACATTTCTAACATTTACAAGAAATAGTTATCAAAGTAAATCAAACTAGCCCATAGTTGTTGTTTATTTTTAGTTGTAAATGTGTTTTTTTGCCCTGTCACTCTGAATGCCTCTATCAATAGCAGATAAATCGACAGAACACAAAGTCAAATTCAAAATATTGGACTCTAAACAAATTGATGAATTGTTTGGGGGTTTTAACTCCAATTGTTAGGTCAGAAGGTCTTTTTTTTTTACTTTTCTCATTCATAATTCCAACATTTAATAAAAAATACCAAACTGATGACAAACTAAGTCTATAATGACTATACCGTGACTATATCGAGACAAAACTAGGTCTTAAAATGTGACTGAGGCAAGAATCTGAACTGACCAAAACAAGGACAAAAACAGGTTTAAAAATGAATACCAAGACAACAGGAGTAAATAAATGAGCTCATTAAAAGTCTTGGCCAGGGGCGTAGCAGCAGATTCTGGGCCCTTCATTCCAACCTTCACAGTTAGCCCTTCATTTTCTTAGTGATTTGTTTGTGATATCAAGCACATTTGGTTATTGCTGTTATTTTTCCACCCACGGCTTGACTTTACGCCTCATATTTTCCACATTGCACCTAACAATAAGTTACTAATTTATAATCATCCTGAAGCTACCGGTTTATATTATGTGATAGTACTATTTGTTTTTCCAACTTTCAGAAAAAATTCCCAAACATCTCAAAACATTTTATTATTATCAGAAAATACACAAACTGTAAATAAAAACCATGTGTTTTATTTGTTAAAAACATGGGCATGAGCAATGATTTTCCTCTTTGTTTTTTTTTAAAGAGATGGGGCCCTCGTATGTCATGTATTAATGCATCAACCAAGAGGCATTTTATTAGAAAAGTAGATTAATAGATAGATTAAAGTAGATTAAAGTGTAGAAACCAAAGGGGACCAAACTAGGACTAAAACAACAGAACCATGTCTTAGCAGGAACACCATAACCATCAGAAGTCAGATCACAGTTCATTTAACCAGGACTAAACCAGGTCTAACAGGACTAAACCAAGACTATTTTATTTTTTATTTTTTTGGTCAGTTTGTTCTCTCGGCATATTGGCTAACAAACTCTTCCAATCTGCTCCTAAAGATGTTTTATTCTTCCATTTAATCCACTTCATCCATAGATTTCTCTGGGACATTTTTAACTTCAAAGGCTGTTTTCTTAAAATGCATTTTTCTCTCCTCGAAGATCAGCCTTAAAGTAGCTCCTACACACAGTCTTGGACTCAACAAGATTTTGACAAAACGTAGAGAACGTAGAAAACTGATTTATTAAAGTTTTAAGTCAAAAAATGAGGCAAAATTTTGTTTTTTAAGGAAAATTTTCAGTCCAGTTTAGTTCACGTTAAACTAAATACGAAATCTAACATTCCCTCAGTAAACTTTTTTGGAACTAATGATTGTACAAAGTTAACCAAGAAATTTAAACCTGGTTCTATCCATTTTGCAGGTTTACATGTCCCAAATATGTGTATTTTTGGACATTTTTACACATAGCATGCCTTATTTCTACATCAAAACATAACATGATGAAAAACTTGTAATAGTTTTTTTTTTTTTTACATATGTGTGAGTAAACTAGGCAAGGCAAGGCAAGTTTATTTGTAGAGCACAATTTGTACACAAGGCAATTCAAAGTGCTTTACAAAACAGAAAAAGTTGCATTAAAATCACAAAACACACAAACACACAGAATCATTTTAAAATAAAGCGCTTTAAAAATAGAAGAGTGCAGATAGATCTTTCAGTCGTTTGCACATCTAAACAGAACTGTTTTTAGCCTGGATTTAAACATTGTCAGAGTGGAGGCCTGTCTCACATCTTCAGGGAGACTGTTCCAGATTTTAGCTGCATAAAACTGAAACGCTGATTCCCCATGTTTAGTCCTGACTCTAGGCACCAGCAGGAGGCTGGTCCATGTTTAGTCCTGACTCTGGCACCAGCAGGAGGCTGGTCCATGTTTAGTCCTGACTCTAGGCACCAGCAGGAGGCCGGACCATGTTTAGTCCTGACGCTGGCACCAGCAGGAGGCCAGACCATGTTTAGTCCTGACGCTGGCACCAGCAGGAGGCCGGTCCATGTTTAGTCCTGACTCTAGGCACCAGCAGGAGGCCCGTCCATGTTTAGTCCTGACTCTGGCACCAGCAGGAGGCCGGTCCATGTTTAGTCCTGACTCTAGGCACCAGCAGGAGGCCGGTCCATGTTTAGTCCTGACTCTGGCACCAGCAGGAGGCCGGCCCATGTTTAGTCCTGACTCTGGCACCAGCAGGAGGCCGGTCCATGTTTAGTCCTGACTCTGGCACCAGCAGGAGGCCGGTCCATGTTTAGTCCTGACTCCGGCACCAGCAGGAGGCCAGTCCATGTTTAGTCCTGACTCTGGCACCAGCAGGAGGCCGGTCCATGTTTAGTCCTGACTCTGGCACCAGCAGGAGGCCGGTCCATGTTTAGTCCTGACTCTGGCACCAGCAGGAGGCCGGTCCATGTTTAGTCCTGACTCTAGGGACCAGCAGGAGGCCGGTCCATGTTTAGTCCTGACTCTGACACCTGCAGGAGGCCGGTCCATGTTTAGTCCTGACTCTGGCACCAGCAGGAGGCCGGTCCGTGTTTAGTCCTGACTCTGGCACCAGCAGGAGGCCGGTCCTTGAGGTCCTCAGAGTGCAGGGGAAGTTTCAAAATGATATCTTTAACTTCACAATTCCTTCCTGTTCACCTTTAATGTCTCACCTTAAGCAATGGTTTGGACTTGCCTTTCCATCTCAGTCACATGTCCGCACCTCTAACTTCCCCCAGACCTGGAGCTGAATCTTCCGGTTCCCCCACCTGCAGGAGGCTGCTCCGGAGGACTCGTGCACTCTTGTTTTTGAAATGCCTCGTCTCGTCGCTCCGGTTCATTGATATTCAGCGTCCGTCCCGCCTGTCTTGCTCTACGATGGGACGCGTGGACTTAGTGGCAAAGTTGATGAAGCATGCATTTTCATCACAGCGCGAGGGCAGACGGGGAACGCCAGGACACCAGCAGAGCCTAAATAACTTATGCAATGAGGCCGCTGGTAAAGAGCTGTTTGTGGAAATAGTTTTTGGATAATGGGATTTTTCTGTATGCTGGCTGTCAGTCTGGCAGATTTACTATTCTGTTCCAGCGTGTGGCAGTGAAATATGTTTGCATTCAGCTGTCCGGGGATGTATGGACAGACGCATGGCATTTCAAAGCAAACGATAGGTTAAAGGTGCACTATGGAACTTTTTTTTAAATTTTTATTTAATATAGTCTTAGTCTATTTTATTTTATCTTATTCTTAATCTTATGCATGCCTCTTTTATATATTTTATTCATTGTTTTATGTTGCACCTCACGCCGAAGCAAGTTCCTATGTTTGTGAATTGATCACTGACAATGACAATACGATTCTGATTCTGATTCTTTTGGTGAAGTGATGGACCATGCCAGTGACTTATTTTTCAAAGTAATACTATGGCGAGTATTGCGATAATGATACCGATGGCAGTGAGTTTTGTGTTAAAATGCATTGAAACTATGACGATTTTTACCTTAGCATCAAGAGTTTTTTTTTTTTTTATGCTCCATCCCAGCTCTAACAGATCTAAAATATATGTGCAGATAAACTAAATGTATATTAAAAAAACTGCATTTTAAGTGTCTTTGCCAAAATAAATTGAATTCTGTCAACTGTAAAAAACTGAACATTAGGTTATTTAAAGTCTACATGACAGGTTCTCATGATATTCAGTTATGACTTAGTCTGGTGGGAGGGCACCTGTGGTAAATATGTACATAGTTTTACATCTGTGAAGTTTGTCAAGACATTTTGATAAAGAAAAGTTAAAATACACTCGAAGTAATAAGAGTTTTAAAACCGAATCCCTCTGTGATGTCATCAAAAAGCGACATGCCACTGAAAATAAAGGGACAATTTACAGACAACTGACACATTTTTCTGACAGTTTAGACGATCATTCAACAAAATAAAGGACAGGCATGCATATATAAGTAAAATTATAACTATTGTGTAATTTATATGGATTTTGGCCTGAAATGTCATATTTTCTGCCCATGTCCAACCAGGAAGTGCAATTAAAAACTGTATAAAAATAGTTAAACTGGTGACAAATAGGCTAAATGTTTAGTAAAAGCTTGAATACAATCATGTTCTCTACTTTAGTCGAGTTGAAAGAATTCGATTTTCTTCTGACTTTGAAGTAATACTTTTCAATACCCCAGTCAGTATCGTTATATCAATATTTGAACCAGTCCACCATCACCTGCTTCTGTCCTTGCATGTCCTTATAAGATACAGCCCTAAGCCCACAATGTTCCACTGTTTGGCATCAAACTGTTTTGCATTTATTGAATTGCAGGCATTTTTATAAGCTTTTGAGAAAACAACTTCTTATTTTCCACAGAACTGTATAAATAATGTTGATCAATCCAGGCAAACAAATAACATCTCCATGGAGACAAGGAGATGGAGGACAAGCCACTAGAAAACTTACACAGTTCTTCTTTACATTATTTTGTGTGGTATTTAACAATTTAACCATTTAACAAGCCTTAGATTGTATTGGTCAAATAGTGGAAATGATTGTGAGTGTAAGAAATAATAGTTTCTTAGCCTCGATGACAGGAAAACACCAACACATTTATAATTCATGCCATACCTTTTGTTCTCTATAGCATTCATTGTATTCTAATAAACACTAGTTAAGAGCATCCATCAATGAAAATGGACTAAAATCGTATTAAAACTAAAATCCCAGGTATTTTCAACCGTGTAACTGTGCGCCCCTCTGTCACACTCCGGTCTTAAGTGGTTTAGTGCGCTGCAGAGTACATGTCCTTTAAATGAATACCTTCTCTGGGTGACAGTGAGTCTAAGTTGTTTTTAAGGCTAAACTTTAATGTTTTTGAAGCTAAGCGCGTTATGCCAGAAAGAACGGCTTAAACAAGCATGAGTCACCATTTCTGTACTTCACTGATACATAATAATAAGTTCCACAAACACAAAAGTTTGCATAATTTACTTTAAACTTTCATCCCGCGACTTGATAATCCCTGTGTTTTATGGCCAGAGAAGGAAAATGTGTCTTGCCCAATTTGTATTAACTTAGACAATGAGATCTATGTTCCTACTTATAATTACTCCAATCTTATTGCTTTTTGGGCAAATGTGCTTTATCTCCTTATTGCTGGCTGCAGTAGTGCTTCACATAACATAATTACAGCAACACTTTGTTACTTTTCTGGTTCTCTTTGTGATATCTTAAAGCTTTGCCTCAAAAGCATTAAACCTCATTAAATTATATTCATTTAATTTATGGTAATACTTTATAATAACTGCACTTTGCTCAACTTAGTCTCAATAAAGATTTAATTCATAACGAACAAATAGTTAATTAAAGGTGCTGTCCCTTAGAACACAAATGCATTCCTCATTTTCTTCGCACATTTCAAGAAAATCTAATGATCACAATGAGATTATAAACGCTTTTCATTGCAATTTTCAGGGGCCAGAGCGAATGAGTTTTGCCTTCGACGTAAAGCTAACAGCAATTAGCATGCTAACAGCGCACTTCCTGCTTTGTTGAGAATAAAATGATGCAGACAGCACACTGTGGTCTCATTTTGACCCAAATAAGATGCTTTTACAACATACACTATCTGCACCAGGTCAAAACAGATGTTATTTATTGAAATGAAGAAAAGGATGCAGGCTTGGTAACTACTTAAAGGGGCAGTACCGGATTTTTACTGTTTTGAAACGTGAAAAACATGTTTTACTTTGTTTTAAAGTCTTTACGTCACTCACATGTATCGCTCACTTTCCTAATGCAGTCCCAGCCTCCTAATTATTTACTTCCTGCTTCCTGTGCACTTCCTGTTTCTCTCGTCGGATAAAACAGTCTAGAAATAGATGCAGAGAAAACAGGCATTTTGGTCTTATTTTCACCTGTACTGATGCTTTTACAGTGTACATCTGTGCTGGAGCAACACAGATTTGACTTTATTTCATGCAAAAATCTGGAACATGACCTAGTTCTGTTTTTCACGTTTCAAAACAGTAAAAATCAAGTGCAGCCCCTTTAATTAATACCCTAAGCCCATAATTAGCCACTAACCTGAATCATATGACATCTTGTTTCATTATGTTTCACAACTAATTCTTAGTGTTAAGGATAATTAAGGTGTAGCGTGGTTCTATTATGTTTATTGTTAAAAAGTGCTCGACCTAGTTGTGTCACTCAATTTTTTCACATCGAGATTGCGTTTATTTCATTCTGCGTGAAATGCCATGCACAGTGCACCTTTAAGACTTGATAAATGACTTGTATGTATCGCACAAAGCTACACGCTATACCTTCAATCTTTCGTGTAATTTGTCAGTTTTCACCTCATGCGATGCCAAAATATTGAAATTACTCTAAAAATCGAGGTCTTATCTGTAAAAACAAACAACCTTTTCCTTCCCGATTGCAGCCGAACAGTTTGATCTGCATATGCCCCTCACAGCAGGCCCCTTATACATATTTATAGTGGAATTAAAAGTTAATGGATATAATCAGGCCTTCTGCTCTGTGTAAACTTTAAGATTAATGATGAGTGCTGGGAGCCTGCGGAGGTGCCACTTGTGCTCAGCGCTCCTGCTGCTGCCAGCCGTCAAACTCACAGGCTGCTCCGGCTTTTTTCTCCGAGCCGTGAGTCCAAATACCCCGCTCTCTCTCGTGGCACATTCAGCTCTGAGGGTGACACACTGAACCCTGAAAGAGACCGAGGAAATGCATTGGCTCAGATCATTTAAGCCGGTCTGCACTTTGCCTTAAATGCTTTGCTTACTCTTCTCACAGACGCATTCATGAAGCCTTTCCTCGTGCCACAACTAATAAAAACGGTTTTAGATCAAGGAAATTAGCAAGATTCCAAGTAATATCTTGTTTAAAAGGACACATTCTTCTGATATTTTTCCTTTGAACATGTTCTTGAGCACTTTTCCTTTGGTATTTCGTGTTTTAGAGCTTGAAGTGCATATGAAAGGTTTTTATCATATTTTTAATTTTGACTTTATTTGGTGTATTAATACCTGTTGTAAATATAAATTATAGTTTTACACCAATCAAGTAGCCGTTTGTGGAGGAAAATGGAAAAATCTGTGGAAAGTTACAGGAAGTAAACACGATTAATGACGTCACACAAGGGAGACAAAGGTTATGTATCATTTACACAAAATAAACTACTTTTTTGACCCTTTAAATTCAACAAAATAAAGGTGTCCACATGTATTTTTATTTGTTGAATAAAAGAAAAAAAATCTGTGCCATTAGAGGAGTTTTGGCTCAGTGTACTGGATGTTTTCTTGGTCATTTCCTACTGTGATGTTTTCATTTACGAGTAAAATTTACAAACTAAAAAAATGCTAAACTGGCATAACATTTGTGAAGTATTTTAGCAAACTTTGAAATATATTTATCTTTGTCTAAATAGGTAGACCAACCTGTCATAGGCACAACAATGTAGTCAGGCGTTCACTCATCAGGAATTGATGCTAGCGCTCCATCTACAGGCAGCAGAGGGAATTACCATGGTGAACTGAACAAATCTCATTCCTGGGATGATCTGCTGTAATGATAAAATTGACATTTTGTGATAATTCAGTCGCTTTCTCTTGAAAATATGCTTGTAACTGTCTTCAAATAGTGCAAAAAATGATAAATGAATCATAAAAGTTACCACCGAAGTGAAAAACTCACTTGTTAAAGACGTTTCTCTGTGTTTTTGAGGTATTATTTAGTAGTTTTCATTGTAGACTATATAGGTCCCGCTGCTAAATGTACTGGGATAAAATACAAATTGGGATTTGACTTATCACCCAACCGTAGCACGCAGTTGTAATGAATGTCCGAAATGCTCAGAACAGGTCTGGAGATGATTTATGGACTTTAAAACAGCAAAAGAGACCTCTGCATCTCTACCTTTGATGTCACAAATCTGGGAAATTGAGTGTTTTGTGAGGCTCAGAGAAGATGACCTGAGAACATGATCAAACAAGTGTGAATGAAGCTACACACAGCTCCAGGGGTAGTTTTATGTGTGAGAACAATGTTTTAAAGCTCCAAAAAGTAAAATTAGCATAATGTGTGTCATATACGGCAGTCATTTTCAACCTTCTATAACGTGGGGCACACTTTATTGTAGAAAAGATACCACAGCACACAACTTACTAAAGCATTACCAAATCAGACCTTTCATTTAAAAAATGTGGCAAATAATGTCCGTTCCACTATCTGGCTCTGTAAAGTTGCTTTCTTTTTGGTTCTAGAAGTTATAGAAGTTCCAATCCAGTTTCAATCAAATCCATTTGTGAATCCGAATATGATTTTCAAGGTACACCTGACAATACCTCAAGGCGCACTGGTGTTTCCAAACACACTGGATGAACATCAAGGATATAAGGTACACTATGCCAGGGGTTCCCAAACTTTTCTGCCCAGGACCCCCAAATTAGCCACGCAATTGACTTGGGACCCCTAAAGCGAAATGAAAATTACAGTAGTAAGTGTCAAAGCCTGTTAATTCAGGTTTAATATTGGTTATTTGAATAGTTAATTGTCTTATTAGACCCTATTTCACTAAAAGATGCTCTTTTAAATTGAAAAAATAGAGCAAATACAATGTCATATGAATTAAAATCTTGATCTTGAAATCATCTCGCGACCCCCAGCTTACCCCTCGCGACCCCCCGAGGGGTCCCGACTCCCACTTTGGGAACCACTGCACTATGCAACTCTTTGCTTGTTTCAATTAAATGTCATTCTATTCTATTGTATTGTATTGTATTGTATTGTATTGTATTCTATTCTATTCTATTCTATTCTATTCTATTCGTATATTCCACAGTATGGAATTAAACACATCTTGCAATTATTCATTTATCATTCATTCATTCATTCATTCAGTTTCTACCGCTTATTCCCGTTAGGAGTCGCGGGTGACTGGAGCCTGTCCCTGTGACTTTGGGCCTTACACCCTGGACAGTGGCCAACTCGTCACAGCTGACACAGAGAGACAGACATGGACAGACAACCATTCACTCTCACATTCATTCACTAGGGACAATTTAGAGTTGTCAATTAACCTACACAGTCATGTCTTTGGACGGTGGGAGGAGCCGGAGAACCCGGAGAGAACCCACGGTAACACGGGGAGGACATGCAGACTCCTTATTCATCTATCATTGTATTTTAAATACCTTGAAAACATTCCAGCCCCATCTGTATCCAAGCAGGCGGCACCTCCAGGGCAGGTTACAGGTCAGATCTGTGGACAAGCGCAAGAAGTCATGTTTTTCAAGTTAATTCATTAGCAATAAAACCATCTAATATGATATAGATTCACCCGGATCACGTTTAATCCTAAAATCTCAGGCAAAGCGACAACATTTCCAAAGAGAAAATGAGGTGGCGGAATCCTCACCGAAAAAGTGACACAAATAAACTGCCGATCGCTCGGTTGAGTGAAGATCTAAGCTGTGCTCGGCTGTGTCCCCTCTACATCCCGTAATTAAAGCATCAAAAGCAAAGGCCAGAGCCGGTCATTACTCATGGTTAGTTTATCGAACGCTGCCTCTTCTTGTCATGTTTGGCTCGTCGCCTCGTGTTGCGTGTGTGAGGCGCTCGCGAGGTCGTGTGAGAAGCTCGGATGACTTCAAATGCAGCCGTCATCCAGCTCTGCCGTCAGGGTTATGCAAGTGCAGCTCGTGCCACCGGGAATCAAACTCGTGGATTCATCTTATTTTAGATTATATTCAGGCGGGTTTCTTGTGTCAGATCAGATGTCCTACCGTCGTCTTTTTTGTGAACCGTAAGTAAATATAGTGAGTCACCGGCTGTTTCTTTGAACTATTTTACAGGCGACTGAATTTATTTATTTATAATATATCATAACATTTCATTTTCTGAGTGAATCTGGCACAACATCGATCAACCAGGGGGTCTACGTGGCATTAAAAGTCATTTTGTTAATTTAGGCAAAAATAAGGCCTTAAAATGCGTTCAAAAGCATTAACTTCAATTCACACAAGCATTAAATCACAAAAACATGTTGAAAAAAGATGTATCTATCAGAACAATAACTATTAACTTAATACAAATAAGAGCAAACAATGATCGTCTGTCCAGAGCCGCTGTATCAACCAATCAGAAGTGCGTGTCCATAACATTAACATTTGTTTTGAATCTTGAGTTATTGAATCTAAAGGTTAAACACGGAGATCAAATAATCTAAAAAGTAAAAGCTCGGGTTCAGATCATACATGTACATTGATTATGGCATTAAAAAGGTTGAAATGTGGCATTAAAAGGCATTAAATTTGATTTGCTGAAAGCTGCATAAACCCTGTTAACGATTTGACAACAATAAGCGTAAATAAATGACTCAGAAACCGATCGATGCTTAGGCGCGATGATTCTTTTTAAAAACAGACAAAACTACAGCTACTACTACTATTACTACTGCTATTACTACTACTATTACTACTACTATTATTACTACTACTATTACTACTACTATTACTACTATTATTATTACTACTACTATTACTACTACTATTACTACTACTATTAGTACTACTATTACTACTACTATTACTACTACTATTACTACTATTATTACTACTACTATTACTACTGCTATTACTACTACTATTACTACGACTATTACTACTATTATTACTACTGCTATTACTACTGCTATTACTACTACTATTACTACTATTATTACTACTGCTATTACTACTGCTATTACTACTACTATTACTACTGCTATTACTACTGCTATTACTACTGCAATTACTACTGCTATTACTACTACTATTACTACGACTATTACTACTATTATTACTACTGCTATTACTACTGCTATTACTACTACTATTACTACTATTATTACTACTGCTATTACTACTGCTATTACTACTACTATTACTACTGCTATTACTACTGCTATTACTACTGCAATTACTACTGCTATTACTACTGCTATTACTACTACTATTACTACTACTATTACTGCATGTAAAATAATTGTGCATTTGTCAGTTCAGTTTTATGTGCAGTAAGTACTTGATTAAACTGTACATGGTCATGTAAATATGTTAAAAGTTGGGAGGGACATTTTTATAAGTTCAGTGAATTGTTTGTTCATACTGAGGGTTTAGTTAAATCATATACTTAAGTTAAGCTAAAACGTTGGGGGTTTAGTTGATAAAACAGATTAGATATTTTACAGATATTTTATTTGATCCTTTATTCTATTTGAACAAGTTTGGTCAAATTTGTTATCTTAATTTGAACGTTTAGTTTATTCCACTGGTGGGTTGCATGTTTCTAAAGAAAATCATGTCCCTTTAGATTGAATCAAAGTAATTCTGAACATGATTTCATTTGAAATGTGCAGGGCTGTAATCCTTTAGTCGTTTAGTCGATTAATCGGTTGATAGTATTTTAGTCGACCAACATTTGTAGATTAAAAGGATTATACGACAAAAACAAGTGGATATGGAGTAAGTTAGTTGAAATAGTTGTTTTTGCATGAATTCCTGTGCAGTTGTGGTCTTTTGAGTGCAGTTTGAGTTAGATACAGGGAAATACTTTATAGTACATAGTATATTTTAGCCACACCTCTTTTAGTCCATTAATCGGTCGTTAGGGCAGGTTTTTAGTTGATCAACGATTTATTTTGTCGACTACAGGCCTAGAAATGTGTGAATCTGGCACAACAAATGACGAACCCTTTACAATTGTTAAATGACTCAGAAACTAATTGATGCATACTTAAGCGCTTATGCTGCTACTACTGTTATTACTACTTGTACTACTACAACTGCAAAAACTAGGATTGTTTTCCTACAATAAAAGCAACAACAAGTACAACAACTACTACATCTACCACTGCCACATGAACGCAGTATTGTAGTTACAAATATGGCTCTGGCTGCAGGACCAGCCTACAATGTTTACACGACATACTTTGAGATGTATTGGAAATTGTAATAGTTTTCGCAGTAGAAGTGATTGTAGTATTAGTTTACGACTCTCTGGAATATCTATAATATTAAATAGAGCTGGAGCAGGGCAGACTTCAATGGTGGACTTTCTGTTTAACTGTCAGATTGCAGATTTATTCACCTGGTTTATGGTTCTTATCTCTGTAATTACTGGACCTATCCGTATGAAACAAAAAACTGGCACAAAGTTCAGCATCTTTTCCGTCAGTATAAATAAAAAAGTAAAATCATTTGCTCAGAATAGCTTCAGAAAGCGGTGCCAATATTCAAACACAGTCACATGATTGTTGTCAGTTGAAAGGAGATTAATACTGGATGACATGTCTGTGGAACCAATCCCAAACAAATAATGAGAAGGAGAAACATTTGTGGAGTCTATTTCACTTAGAGTTTTTTTTCATATTTTTTCCATATTATCACCTGTGCTTTGTTGTTACTCTAAGGACCGGCCAAACCTCAAATTAAACCACAGACCGTGTTGTCCATTTAACTCAATTTTGTCAACATTTCCACAGATTTCAAGCATCTAATACATGTATAAGTTGTTTTAAAGAAGTACAAGCGCTTAATAATGGGAGTGAGAAATTATAATAAAATCCATAATCAGAAACAATTATAATTCCGAGCACTTAGTCGTTAGTGGAAGAATCTCCTGCTGCTCTTGTTAATGTTTGTCATGTTCAGTGAAGCGCAGGAGCAAACGGGCTGCTGTGATCACTGTGAGGTCAGACTCTCATACTGTCAGTGGGTTTGATAGAAGGACTTTAAGTGTAACAAGTACAATCTGTCAGCTCTGAATGTTTGAGAGATAATTGGAAGAACAGTTTATTTTATTTAAAGGGAAAATAGTCTGCATTTTTCATATTGCTGTCAGCCTTTAAACATGCTCTTTACTGCCTTAAATTGGCCATCTCATGTTTAAAAAAAACAAAACAAGTTTCTTATTCATGCTGCAGCAGTTATCGTCTTTAGATGGCAGAAATGCTCCGAACAAGTTTAGTGATGATTTAAGGGCTTAAAACAGCGGAAAATTCTCTGATAAGTGACGTAGATGATCTGAAAATATGTCCCAGATAGAAGGAGTTCGCAGGACGTGTGTTTGAAGGGGGAGGATTTTCTGATAAACGTTCTGATAAACAACTGAATGCTACTTCAGGTATGTTTTTGATGACGGAACATGGTTAGAACATGGTTAAAACCTCAAAAAAGTCACTGTAGCAGAATATGTGTCCTTTAAGACGAACGCTTTGTGCTCGAAAATTGTTGGCATTTTCCTATCGTCGTAATAAAGGGCTTTTATTTAAGTCATAGGCCTTGGAACTTCCTTGTTTTTTTATGCCTAATCACTTACCTCCTGGATCCTTGATAAGCGCCTGGCTACATTAAAGTGCCTCTGACAGGTTGGACAACTCATTTAACTAAAATGAGGTTAAGATAAATATAGTTCAAATTCTGATAAGATTTTTGCAAATTTTACCCCAGTTTAGCTATTGTTAGGTTTTCAGTTTTACTTCCAGGTTGTAAACGATGACACCACACTAGGAAATTACCAAGAAACATCCAGTACAGTGCACCAAAACTCCTCTAATGTCACAGAGTTTTTCATTTGACAAATAAAAATACACGTGAACACCTTTATTTTGTTGAATCAATGTTTAAAGGGTCCAAAAAGTTGTTTCTTTGATGTAAATTATGCATTACCTTTGGCTCCCTAAACTGTTACCATTAAAAGTACCATCATGTCACTGCCCCCCTGGTTGGGAAACACTGGTAAAGACAGCAGTTCTCAGTATAATTTTTCACGTCTCATGAGAATACGATGCTGTAGCGCTCACCCCTGGATCAAAACAGCATAAACAAGACACAAAATCAAAACATCCGAGGCGCTCTGTCCGTTGTTGCTTCATTTCCACCAATGCGTTCCATCATAACTGCGTGTTCATCTTGAGTCCTGATGCCCCGCAGTTTGAAAGGCCCGTCATGTGTCGCTGGTGGACGCACACCATTCGTCACGTCCCGGGCTCCTGGTTCCTCGTGGTCTCAGTCTGGAGCTCAGGGCAGGCAGCTCTGAATACTCAAGTGAAGTGTAGCCCATAAATCATGCTCCAGTGTGGCAGGTGCGCTGTCTCCGGGGTCAGAGGTCAAACGTGAATAAAAATGTGTTGACTTCAGCCTTTGTGGTAATACAATGACACGGCGACAATATGCTCATAATAGTTGCAGTATGTAGTATGTAATAATGGCCTAATGTTGCATTTTTCATATTGCTGTTAGCCTTTAAACATACTCTTGAGTACCTTAAAGTTCCCATGCCATGTTTGAAAAAAACAAAAAAAGTTTCTTCAATTATAGGTTTTATCAGCCAGTACAAAATTACACTTATTGAGAGCATTTAGCCAGCAGACGGAGCTAGCTGTATATAATGAAATTAGCACTGAAAAGATGTTATGATGCGGATTTGCTGCAGCAGTTTAGACAGCAGAATTGCTCAGATATGTCCCGGATCGAGCGAGTTCAGCAGGAAGTGTGTTTGACGCTCGGAGGGGCATTCTTCAAAATAGCGTGAATGCAACTGAATGCTACTTCAGGTGTGTTTTTGATGACAGAACATTGTTAGAACAGTGTTAAAAGCTCAAAAAAAGTAAAAATGTTTACTTCCTGGTTGTAAATCGTAACTTCACACTAGGAAATTTTGTAACTGTTACCTAGCAACCATGTCATACACTGAGCCAAACTCATCTAATGACTCAGAAATGAATATTTGACAAATAAACATATATGAGAACAGCTTTGTTTGTCTGTTTTAAAGGTCCCATAACATACAAAATCGACTTTTCAGAGGTTTTAACCTTCCTACAGTGCTATTTGAGCCTCGTATGTTGTGCCCAAAGTGGTTTTTTGATTGATTCCCGCATGTTTTCACTAGAGAACTGTCTTTTTCGTCCCCCTCGGCTGAGCAGCAGACGGGGGCTCCTCACAAGGATGACGCGCTTCCCAAGGATGACGCGACCCTCAAGCCACGCCTCCAGGAAGCGCACAGCCGCAAGAATAAAAACAGCTAATGCTAATGCTACACAGTAATTACGATGGATCGACAGATAGAAGAGTTAGCTTGTTATTTACCAAGCGGCAGCGTCCGTCGTCGAGAGCCCTGGAGCACGTCAAACTCCAGGTCAGATCCAGGGCGTAGGACTCAGCACGCACCGTCAGGGCGGATAAAATGTTTATTCCGTGTTTGTGTATCGCAGTTTACCGGAGCACACGGCGCATGCGCACTATCGCCTCACTAGGCTTCGGCACGAGTTGGGCGGGGGAGGCGCGCAAGTTGGGTGGGGGAGGCTCGCGGGTTGGGCGGGGGAGGCAGCCTGCTCTCTGTTCAGGGTGGTCAGCCGTTTTGCTTTTACAAGGAGGGGGGCCAGTCCAAGAAATGGGTGTTTTTTGTAAACTGTTATGTTATGGATATTGCACAACGCAAAATGTTATCAACAAAGCCCTTAGAATAGACTGTGTACAGGGGAAAAGAGCAGAATATGGGACCTTTAAAGAGTCAGAAAATTGTGTTTCTTGTTTGTGCATTTTCTCCACCTCAGAGTGCTCTGCAAAGTTTGCTCTACTTCCTATAATTTCCAACATATTTTTCAACTTTTCTTCACAAACTATGTATCATGTATCTTCTATGTATCTTTCCAACAGTTAGATCATCCCACGAATAAATACAAAACTAGAAAATCATAAAACCCTGTCAGATACGCACTTTACGGATGAAATGATATCGTTCATAAGACAAGACAACCTTTTATAGTTATAGTTAAAAGCGGTAAAAGCAAATAAACAAACTCTACCCACCATCCTCTCACCTCAACGGACAAAACAAAGTCTGTTGTTGTGAGAGGAAGCCGAGGCTGGACTCAGGCTGGACAACTTGACAAATAGCGTGTGGACAGAAGCGGACACCTGATCGAGCATTCGAAGGGACAACACTGGTCCGGAAAATAAAAGCTGCTCTTTCTCCTCAGATAACGCCGCAATCTGTCTCTAAAACGGCTTTCATTAAGAACCGTCGCCATTCTTTTCAGGACGGCTCAAGAATACGAGCCGTGTCGCCTCCCTGAATGTCAATAGTATCTGTTGGCACCACTCGCCCGCATGAGCCAAAGCACTCGATAAGAGCGGGATGGATTGGGCGGCTATAATCACTTTTTTCTTTGCTGAATTGACTCGATTGCCTGGTTTTTGGTTAAAAAGAGAAGTAAACAGCAGAGAGACAGAAGTGGGACTGGAGGAAGAGTAACGTTCATGCAAAATAATATAATTCAACAATGTAGTTCTCCAAGAAGTTGCTGAAGTGAGAGTAAAAATATTTGGGCAAACTACTATTCAAATAAAACTCTGGATGTACGATCTGATTTATCATTTGAAGATACTGCAGTTGGAAGGGGAAAAACATTCAATAATTCACAAAATCTTTTCTTTGTTGTTGTTGTTTGCATCATTACTTTAAAGGGCTTTCTAAGTAATATTGTTGAAGAATGTCTGAAGTATGCATAGTGTTCAAATTAAATTGTGTTTCATTTCTTTGTATTTTTATCGAAAAATATAAAAATGTCCTGCTGTAACAAAAAACATTTACAACATCTACAACAGAGAGACTTAATGAAGGTGTTGCCATGAAGATAAGAATATATTCAGTACATTACTTGCTAAAATTACACCATTTCTACATTAAATATGAAAAATAAATATAAAAAAGACATACAATGTTATGCTGTTATCCAAAGTGTGTCCTGTGGCAAACAAACAAACTAGAAAGACAAACAAAGCATAATTTATGCTCCAGGACAAACTCTTGACTTCAGGGTTTGAGCCACTGCACAAAAGAAATACTAATTATATTTATATTTCTGTGGAAAATCCTACTTTTCTGAGAAACTTGACAGTGAGAGACATATTTCTTAAGAAAAATAGAATTCGAATTGTTAAAAAAAAATAGAAGAAAAACAGATTCACATCTTTTATAATAGTCACTTTTTGTCCCCTGTAGACAGTGGGAAGTTACTCAAGGAAGAGTCAGATATTCTCAAGTTGGAGTTTGGTGTCTAAAAACTAAGAAGTACAATTTAATTCAATTGTAAATTTTGTGTTTTCTACCAAAAAGTGTCTTGTAAAAGCAGCACTTTGTATCAAAACTGAGTCACGCTGTCTGCAAGTAATAATCAAGTGTCTGCTCCGCCCCTCTGTGTTGGGCGAGAGCAGAAAGGGCTCTGATTGGCTGAGCTTGGGCGGCCCACCTCAATTTAATTTCTCATCTGAAAAAAAAAATCAGTTTTAAAGCTGTGTACTCGCCTGAAAGAGAATACATGTGAATCTTACCGACGTGCCACAGGGTTTGTGAGAGCTGAGAGTTACACAGATTTAAAAAACACTTACGATTTAGCAAAATGAAAATCAGGTCCACAGATTAGTCTGGTCTAAACTACATTTCTAGACACACATGCAAAGACAGAAAGAGTACTATTATACTTTGTACTTTGCATTATCAAGTACTTGTGTATTTTGGCTTGACGTGTGTAAAGTGTCCTTCTGATGTCGACTTGCTTTGGTCTTGTTCTACTCCTGGTTTAGTCCAGGTCTAGTCCAGGTTTAGCTCCGTGTTCAGTCCCAGTTTAGTCCCAATAAAATGTCATTAACATTTTTCAGTAATGGCAAAGTTTATTCATTTATTTTTTAATTTGATGGCGTAATTTCTTTATTTTTTACTTTCAGAATTCCCACTTGCTCTGGCATCCTTTCAGAAAAACCCAAACCTTTATAAACCTAAACCTAAATAAATAAAGGCTATAGAGAGATATGTACAGGCTAATAAGTTCTGCCAGTGCACAAATGGTCTGCATTCAAACAACTGATATACATAACAATAGATTCTGCAATACTGTTCAATACACGAGCAACGGACGTTTATTCCCTGCAAAACGGCCAACAGACATTAAAATGTGCAAATGATGGAGTCTATTCAAAGCGTTCTCGGAGCAATTGCTACTCATTTATGTGCAGGATAAACAGGCCGAGGTGAGGTAGACGCTGTGTGTTGTAAAAAGCTGCAGTAAGCACTTGGATATGTATAGATCTGTGTGCGTAGTTGTACACAATATGCACTGGAGTATGAGACCGCGCTGTCAGGGAGGTCTTTTGTTGGGGAGAATTATAGAGAAATAAATGACTGGTTCAGCTGTAGTACTCCTCGTGGCCAGGAGGAGTCAGCAGAGGCCTGGGGAACACAGACAAGAGCCAGGGGCAGCTTGTTTTTGGTTTATTTTAACAATTTAATATACAAAAAAAGGAATGGCTTTAGCTTAGATTACACTTTTCAAGAGTTTAACGTGAGACACAATAGGCAGAAGTCTTTTTATTTCTTTTCGTGGTCAATTTTCTCTCAAAATGTAAGCTTTTACATGGAAACAATATAACAACAATGTACAATCTTCACTTAAATATGTTTAATTGTGTCATTTAATCGACTTCTATCCATAGATTGATAAGGAACATTCTAAATTAAAAGGCTGTTTTCTCAGTGCATCTGCTTCTGATACATAAAGATCAGTAAGCTCTGGTTTAGTCCAAGAAAAATCCTCTTTTGACTTTTAAACAATGATCAATCAATTTTGCAGATTTATATGTCCCAAATATGTGCAATATTTGTCAATTTTTATATATTTAACTTATAATATATACAGTATGAAAGCATGACATGAGTTGTAATGCATTATTTCTTACCTTTATGTAATTAAACTAAAAAAGGTTTAAGGTTTTACCCTTATTTATGTACAATGTCTCGCCTTATTTTCATTTTAGATTAGATTATAAAATACACACACACACACACACACACACACACACACACACACACACACACACACACACACACACACACACACACACACACACACACACACACACACACACACACACACACACACACACACACACACACACACACATGCACACACAATCCCATTAGTTCCCATATGTCTAGGACCAAACCTGTATATTTGTATTTAGAAAATGCATCTCTGTATCTACTTCCAAACCCCTGTATCTTGTAAATCCTGGCTTGAGAGATCAGAGTCAGTGGGATTGGCTGTATGTGTCCACTCTCCTCACACCCACGGGCTGTCGGTGTGAACACATGTGCCGGAGGTGTCAGATTAAAGCACGAGTGTGATGCTGCGCGCTGAGGAAAGACCTGGAGGAGCTTTGTTCTCTGGATGGATCTGATTCTCACCTGCTGCCGCTACATGCCCTCAGCTCCAGCTCCTCCAGCTCCTCCAGCTCCTCCAGCTCCTCCAGCTCCTCCAGCTCCTCCAGCTCCTCCAGCGCAGAACTGCAGTCGTTCTATTATCAATAGGCTTTATTTTTTACACTGGGGAAGGTGAGGCATCGCACACACAGACAGTTCTAATGTGAAAGTATGAAGAAACTGAAGCTGCATGTGCTGGTGAAGAGCAAAGGGAAAGAAAAGGAAAAAGACTAAAAAGGCAAAAATATTTGGCTAAAGTACTATTTTTAAAGGGCAAATATTATGCATTGTTTTGTATTATTGCTGGCTTTTAAACATGTCCTAAACAAATACGGCAAAAATGCTCAATGACTGTCAATGATTTATAGAAAGTGCATGACAGGTTGTCGTGTTTTTCTAATTATGACTTAGTTTGGTGAGATAGCTCTTGTGGTAAATATTTATCATAGTTTTGCGTCAGTCAAATTGCAGTTTGTGAAAAGAATTGAAAAATAAAAGTTTCAAATGACAGGAAGTAGAGCTGAGTTCTAAAACCGAATCCCTCGGTGATGTCATCAATGGGCGACGTACCATTAAAAATACAGAGACAATTTACAGCAACTGACACATTTTTCTGACAGTTTAAACAATCATTATTACTAGGTTTCGTTTATCCTCAATAATATTGTGTAATTTATATGGATTTTGGCCCTTATTTACAAAATTGTTGCTAGGTAACAGTTGTGGAATTACCTCTACATGTATATGACATATTTTCTGCCAATGTTCAACCAAGAAGTAACTTGATAAACTTTACAAAAACTCTCAAACTGTGGACAAATAGGTAAAATGTTTAGTAAAATCTAACTTTTAATTTCAGAAATGTAGGAAACTACCAAATGTTTGAAGGAAGGAACTGATACCGTGAGCAAGATTGTCCAGCTGAGGGAACACGATGAAAAAAATCTAAATTAATTTTAGCATAATATGTGTCCGTTAAGGGCAACAGTGGCTCAAAGGATTATTAGAGCCTTGATTTTCAACCAGTGCGCCTTGAAGTAAAACACTGAAAACATGTCCAATTTTATTAACAAATGGATTTTATTGAACAATTTACCATTTTGGAGTGTCCTGAACAACAGAAAGAAAAACAATCACAATTGCCAACCAGATATTGGAATGGACGTTATTCACCACATTATATGCCACATTTCTTTACTGAAAGGTCTGAATTGGTCATGTTTTAGTAGTTTGTGCACCATGATATCATTACAACAACAACAAAAAGTGCACCTCGACTCAAAGAAGATTGAAAAACCCTGGCTTAGAGCAGTGGTTCTCAGACTTTTCATACCAAATACCCAAAATACAGTACAATATATAAACCCGGACCATCATAAAGACAGAAAAAAGCAGTTGATACTAATTTCAAGTGTCACTTTCATTATAGCGTTTTATGTATACCATCGACCCATTTTAATAGTACATTAAGAAACCATTTCTGTAATCACCCTTCCAGTCATTTGCATATAAACTCCCACATGGCACATCAGACGGGCTTCTTGTACGAGGCAGATGAATGCAGACAGTTCGTACTATCAAAGTCGCTCATTCCTGACCCTCCTCACATCACATCAACCCATTTTCACTCCTTCTTCTTATCATCCCGGCCTGTTGTGTGTTTCCAATTGATCTGGGCCTAATGTTATGAATATATATAGAGTACGAGGCAGTGTAAGGCTATCTGGAATCCCCACAGAAAGAGCGGATCTCATCTTCACAATAAGACGGTTCAATGCTGACAGTCAAATCCCTGCTAGAGAAGACAGTGGGGGTTTAGCGACATATGAAATTACACCGTGTGAATACAAAACAACGCACCCCAGTGTCAATGTCTATAATTATACCAAGCAGCTGCCGACTTCGAGTTTTTCATTTTGCACGGTATGGATTTGGTATCAAGAGGTTTAGCAAATGCAATAGTTAAAGAATCTAAGCTTTTGTTTTCCTTTTGTGAGTAAATTCCACTCTGGCTTAGTTGTTGAATTGAAAACAGTGTGAAATTGTTTTGTGTCATTTGTGAGCAAAAGTTGTTTGCTTGATGTCTGCATTACAAATATAGTGTTCAAAAATCCCACCAGACCCTCTAACGATAAGGATCCATTACAGAGGCAGAGCAAAAAGAGTCTGGGCCCTATACAAACCTGTTTGGTGGGTCCCCAATGCACAATTTTGTATATGATTTATTTATCCCAGCAAATAGGTTATTATTGTTATTTTTCCTTTTATTTTTTTGGTGTGGTTTCAACGTAGACCTAACAATAACTAAAGAGAGGATGGGGCTCAGATGTCATTGATTTCTTTACTTGTCTACATTGCATTTTATTTCCACAAAAATAGATTAGAGCAGGGGTGTCCAAACTTTTTCCATCGAGGGCCACATATTGAAATATAGACCAAGCGGAGGGCCACAAATCAACGTTAAAAAAAGCTGCATTTATGTGATGTTTGAAGAGCCACCACATCTACATTCAGTCTCAGTGCCTTAATATCAGGTCTGTATTGCACCAAAATGTTAGTTATTCAGGTTGGAATTGTAGAAAATCTGAAATGTGCTGTAAATAGTACTTATCAGGACAATGTGGGCCAGTTCACCAGGAAGCCTAAGGGCCAAGAAAAATTGGTCTGAGGGCCGCATTTGGCCCCCGGGCCTGAGTTTGGACATGCCTGGATTAAAGGATAGAAAAGTACAACTGTAAAAAAAAAAAAATCGCATAATTTTGAGGGCCCCTTCCTGTATATGGGCCCCAGGGAAACCAGTACCCTTCACCCCCCCTGTTTGACACCCCTGGTCCATCACTGTATATTCAACATAATGTAATCTTTCCCTGTAAAAACAAGCATTAATTGTATAACATGGCCTTATTCAGCCCCGCCCACTTTTACCTCTTTTTGTCACAGATCCGCGCTTCTGGTTTGACGAGAACCCCGTTCATGTAAACGCCGAACGAGGGAAAAGTCCTGCCGCTAAAACATTATGTAAAGTAGATTGATTTGTCCAAAATGTTAAATGTACACGAGCAACAAGTCAGCAATGCAGGGATTTCCTGGATGGCCTGAGAATAGCTTTTTAGTCCATGTGGAACTTCTTTTCTGTTGAGCACGTCTGCCCCATGTAAACTAATACAGCGGAAACAAGATGGAGGTCCACGGAAACTGCCGGAATAAGGTGAATTGATCTTGATGGGTTCATGCTTTGGTAATGTTCATCTTTTATGGCATATCTTACTTCTTTTTGTCAGGCAACGTTGCTCGTGTCTTGGTCAATACATCTCACTATTAAAGTTGTCAGGCTGAAAGAAATAAGACGTACTGTATATATATATCGAGAGGTTTATGCATGGTCAACACTGATCAGTCACAGTTTTTGATTTGATGTTTTTACCTGTAGACAAAAATAGCTTTCAATATAAAATTCCTGAATATAAACAAGACTTAATGTAAAACCCCTCAAAATAGTCAAATTTATTCCTTAAAGTCTGATCTCTGCTGACCCGAATCACCCAGTCAACCATAACATCGATGAAAATTTCAATTAAAGCTTTTTTTTTTTCTTTACACAATTAAAAAAAAAAGTTGTTTCCCTCAAAGAATATATTGTAAAAGCAGAACTTTGTGACAAAAATTAGACCACCGCACAGTGTCTGCATCTGATAATTAAGTATTTTATGTCTCGTTAACCAGGAAATATAAGCCGGAAGCAGCGCTCTGATTGGCTGCGCTTGGGGCGGCAGCACGGGTTTCCCTTTATTGTCTGAAAAAAGCAGTTCTAAACCTTAGCCACTTGAAAATGAATGCTTATGGATATTAACAGTGGCAGTTTAGAGTTTATTAGAGCTAGAAGACACACTTAAATACCTACGACTGATTTTGCTGTGTGAAAATTAGCTTTAAAATGTCCTTGCACTGCCTTAACAATAATTGCATGTTTTAAGACCTGCTCCAGAACATAGCTATCTGTTTAGTCTTTGGTGCTGCACAAGAGTCTTTTTCCAGCATTTGCAACTTTCTCTCTAAATCAATATTTTTTTTTTATCTAAATACGTAAGCAGTCAGAAATGAAATGATAGAAATAAAGACTTTAAGTTATCAACGTACTTTTCTTCGGTCCATGTCTTGACTTGCTGACCAAATGATATCAACCAAACTGTTTTTTAAATGTTAAAGTAAGAGAAACAGAGTCCAGTGAATGGTGGTACCTCTTCTGTGACGTTGATGAGGTCTCCCACCTTCAGCTCCAGCTCGTCTTCGTTCTGGGGCTGGTAGTCGAAGAGCGCCTTGCACTGTCTCCTCTTGGGCTCTGTCAACGTGAGGCAAAAGGGGTTAGACCTGCTCTCGGTGGCACAATACCTGCATGTGTCTGAGTTTAAACTGCACTTCAGGCTCTGGATCAAACGCGCGAGGCATAAAGAGGAGAGGGGTGTGTCCAGGAATGAGCTTTGAGTCAGGTGATCCTCCGGGAGGCACACGCCCAATCAACAACACAGCTGCTTTTACACCAAACAAGATTCAAGATATTGCTTTTCGTGCGATTACGTTGTTCTACGGTAAAGCAGTGCTGGATGTTGCTTGCAGCCTTTCGAGTTCTCCATTCACAGCACAGAGATCTATTACATGTGTTTACTACATAGTCCCAGAGTCATTCACAAACTGTACATCAAAATGAGCCGCACGGGCCAACAACAGTATTGATCGGTGCATCGGTTTGGGTCACGCTCACAGCGTTCAGACGTGTGCAGGAGCGAAGGGGGGATCGCTCTGGGACTCTTCAGTGGACCATCAGGATACACAGACATGCAGGCTTCAGTTTTGGGCCGCTGTCCAATGGAGTTAAGTCTTTGCTGGCAATAGTGTACTTGGGCAAGACACTTCACCCTTGGCTTACATGCATGAATGTGTTATTGTACGTTTTGAAAAGGTTGGAGAGGCTATAGGCACAAATTGGCAGAAATATGGCAAGAGAACCGTTTCCTTTTCCCTCATTTTGATCAGTCACAATGATTTATTTCACTTTTATCATTTTTACTATTAGTATTTATTTTTTGATAGATAACAAGAACTAAAAACAGACAGAATGTGATGCATGTTGTGAAATGACAGAAACAAAAAGAGTGCACTTTGACATGGTGTTATAAAAAACAGTGAGACGTTTTCCCCACAAAATTCTTATATTATTATAATTTGTGTTAAAAAAGAAGAAGAAAAAAAGACTTACACTTATATACCAGCTAGACTAAAATCTAAACAAACAAACAAACAAACAAACAAACAAACAAACAAACAAACACACGGGCAATAAACGTCTTCCTCTAAAGTACAAACTCTGCTCCAAACCATGTTCTTCTTTGTCAGGATTGGATAGATTTGATTAAAATGTGATTAATTGCTCAACCATTTGCATTATATTTTAAAGCAAGTTTGAGTTTCTAGTGCCATTGTAAAAATTATGCAATAATATAAAGACTGCAACTATTGTCTTCAATCTAAGTCCAAAGAAAATGGTAAAAATCTGTCAGTTTGGTATACAGCTTCGCCCAAGGGCATACTTTGTGATACTGACGCATTTTTGGGCAAAATTCATGTTGCCCATTTACATTAAAGTGAAAAAGTAGCACCTTATTTTCAAATAAATCACATCTCAAATGTGTTTAGCCTCACAAAATGTTTAAACAGGTTGAAACAAATGATTAAAATGAATTCAAATAAGAGTAGATGTGGTAAAGGCACCTTGTTACTACTATTACGTGGATAAATAAAAGGAATAGCAACATTAATACAAATTCAAATCTAGGTTGAAGAAAACAACATCTGCTGACTTAAATACCTTGAACTATAGCAAGCTTTCTGCACTAACATTTGTATCTGAGTTGTACCGTAAAAATCACTGCTGTACCATCTTGTTCTAAACATATTTCATCTTTTCAACGTAATCCCAGTTTTTCACGAAAGACCAAACAGCACCTGTAGCACCAGAGGTTGTTGAATAAATGCATTTTCTGCTGCTGCAAAAGTATAGTGTTTTGCTTTTTATTTTATTTCGTCTGCCAAGTTAAATAATAAGTATATTCACTTTTACATTCATAGACGAAAGGTTTTTTCAGGTAACGGTTGGAAGTGGCCTTCATCTACGCAGAATGTTTTAATCCCACTTTGTATAAATAGTTTGTTTGTGGCATAAACATGAAGTGGTGCTTGAGTTTGGAGATAGAACAGCACTGAGTGGGATTAAATGGTATTCTTTTCTTGGCTTTTAATAGCTCATAATTTGTGTTTTTGTTATTAAAAGCGTAAGATGTTGCAACAGACTTTACTGATGTATTTATATCAGAATCAGAAAAAAAATTGCCATATATTGCCAGAAAAGGAAGAACATTCAAAAACTTGGAACAAACAAAAGAAATGGGTACTAACAGCAAATAAGATCAAATGAAAGGCAAATAAACTTTGTCGAAACATAAATATATGGACAACAATGTAAAATAAATGAATTATAGGTGTGTTTTTACTATAACTACTACTGAATGTTTCACCGTGTAGCATTAAACGTATTTAATGTCCTGGAGATAAGATGCCACCAGGTATATTATCATACATTTGTTGAAACAGGAAATGCAACAAAATAAGAAAGCTTTAAATCAGGGGTGTCCAAACTTTTTCCATCGAGGGCCACATATTGAAATATAGACCAAAAGATGCATTTATCTAATGTTTTAAGCACCACCACATCTACATTCAGTCTCAGTGCCTTAACATCAGGTCTGTATTGCACCAACATGTTAGTTATTTAGGTTGGAATTGTAGAAAATCTGAAATGTGCTGTTAATAGTACTTCTCAGGACAATGTAGGCCAGTTCACCAGGAAGCCTGAGGGCCAAGAAAAATTGGTCTGAGGGCCGCATTTGGCCCCCAGGCCTGAGTTTGGACATGCCTGCTTTAAAGCCTGCATAGATACAGAACTGTCACATGCATGATTTCCACGTGCGGTTTGTGTTTTTTGTGTCTTGTGTTCTTTTAATTATGGACAGCCAAAATAAAATTAAAAAAGACATCTGGACGTGGAAATTAGCAATCCAGTTCAAAAACTCTGCAAACAGCAATCTAGATTCTAATTGAATTTTTTAAATTTTGAATCAGTTTGTGTTTTGTCTGTACATACACATTTAGACAGAATTCTACCTTAAGTTTTATAAATGAGACCCAGTGTACAATGCGTGTTTTCAAAGATTTTTCATCAATTTACTCCTGTAATTGAATAAATGCGAGATAGATAAGTTTAAAGAGAAAAGCAGGTGAAAAAGTACATCAGTTTTGTCATTTAACAGACTTGAGAATATTTTTATGTGGAGATTTGACTGTACATTTCAATAATTACATCAGTTATGAAATTTTTTGTTTGGCTTTTTCATGTATTTTTCAATTTCTGGCAATTGTACATGCACATTTCTCAAACAAATGACTGACAATTTTGACGTGGGGCAAATATTAAACTTAGAAATACCTTTGAAATAATGAATTCTCCCTAGTTTTCCCTCCGATGCAGGATCCTTGAATTGCGTGACGTCGTTTCATGTTGCCCTCGCTCGGAGCTGGAGGCTGAACGGTGAACCTCAGCCCACCTGCCTGGTCCTGCTCCTGTCTGCGAACGCGACGGATTAAAATTCATGAGGTGTGCTGCTGCTTTGAATGCCAAGGTTTACGGCTCTGCTCCCTCCTGCATCGCTCCCCGGGGACAAACTGTGCAGAGATTAGACACAGGTCCAAGGCAGAGAAGGACGACGACAGAGCAGAGAGCCAGGATGTGAACTTTGAGGCTGCAGTAGTCGTGGCAGGAATTGTAGGAATAGAAGCAAGTATAGGATTAATTGTGGTAGAAAAAGAAGGAATAGTTATAGGAATCATAGGAGTGGTAGGAGGAGTGAAAGAAGGAATACTATAAAAGGAATCGTAGGAATACACCCTAAAAATGCTGCGTTATTTTAAAGCCAGCCTTGTTTAGTGTGTAGGGTTTGTAGAAGTAGGTGTGGGAGAAAGAGTGGAAGTAAGAGCAGGAGTCATAAAAGAAGGAAAACTACAGTGAATTAGGAATCGTAGGAATAGGATTAGTAGTAGTTGTAATAGTAATATGAAAAATGCAAATTTGACATAATTTCACACAAAACTACAAAAATGGGCCAGACAAAATTTCTGGCACCCTTTCAAAAGTGTGGATAACTGTCACACTAAGCATGTAGAACAGAAAGAGGAGAAGAGAACTATCTGAGGACTTGAGAACCAAAATTGTGGAAAAATATAAACAATCTCAAGGTTACAAGTCCATCTCCAGAGGTCTTGATGTTCCTTTGTCCACAGTGTGCAGCATAATCAAGAATTTTGCAACCCATGGCACTGTACTTAATCTCCCTGGACGTGGACGGAAGAAAAAAACTGAGGAATGCAGAATAGTCCGGGTCGTGGATAAGCAGCCCCATACAAATTCCAAAGAAATTCAAACTGTCCTGCAGGCTCAGGGTGCATCAGTGGACAGATAAGACACACTACTGTCGCACAGTACCGACAGTCAAATATGGTGGAGGTTCAAAGATGTTTTGGGGTTGTTTTGCTGCCTCTGGCACTGGGTGCCTTGACTGTGTGCAAGGCATCATGGAATCTGAGCATTTTGGGTCACAATGTAGGGCCCAGCTCTCCGGGTTTGCGTCCGAGATCATGAGTCTTCCAGTAGGACAATCACCACAAACATACTTCAAAAAGCACAGAGAAATGGATGGCAACAAAGCAGTGGAGAGTTCTGAAGAGGCCAGCAATGAGTCCAGATCTCAATCCCATTGAACTGAGAGATCTATAAAATTGCTGTTGAGAAAAGGTGCATTTTCTGGAAAATATCCAGGGGTGCCAACACTTTTGGCCATGACTGAAGCACAGTAAAAAGGTGCTTGAAGTGTCCTGCTCAGTGACACAGCATCAAAATGATCCAAATGGAAACTGATTACATTTTGCCCAACAGCTTGACTAAGGTTTAAACAAGCGTTAGCGGCGGAGTAGATTCTCTGTTATCCCTCCTTCTAGCCAAAGGTATGCATGTATTTAAACTGGTTCTTTAATGATCCAAACTATCCCAG
Source organism: Rhinogobius similis (assembly GCA_019453435.1). Taxonomy (NCBI): domain Eukaryota; kingdom Metazoa; phylum Chordata; class Actinopteri; order Gobiiformes; family Gobiidae; genus Rhinogobius; species Rhinogobius similis. The sequence goes on along the minus strand of CM033633.1, from coordinate 10,380,594 downwards.
CTCATTCCCGTTTATTCTCCTTGATGTTAGTTAGGCTTGTCAGTGGAGGTGATGAAAGCTGCCATGTCAGATGTGTCTGACAGAGACTTAGCCCTGGTTGGCCACAGCAGCTGTCAATCATCTGTTTCTATAAATACACCTGTCTGACGTGTGATTGGCTCCTGTCAAGAGCTGCCCGGGACTTCTGAGGGATCAAGAATAAACCTTCGAGAAATCCCAAATACAATTAATGGCAGAAATAGTTGTAAGTGTTCAACAAATATTCCAAGTTAGTTAAAAATGTGTGTTTTCGCACGTTCACAGTTTGATTAAATGTCCCTACTTTGAGCAAAGAAAAATTAACACATGAAAACAGCAAGGAAATTGAGTCCATTGTTTCTGCTGAACAAAAATCTGCACAGTTTTTTAATCAAGAACATTGTTTTTGATGCTTTAAAATCTCACAATCTGTCTGAAATACTACACCTTTTAACTCTAAAAGTACATTTTTAAAGGGTAATTCAATACTTTTACTTTTTTTTTTCATTTCAGACTTTTACTTGAGTCATTTGTAGCTCATGTATCTAGACTTTTACTTAAGTAACAAATACTTCTTCCACTACTACTACTATAAACACTACTATAAATTGCTTATTTCTTTTCAATTTAATCAAGATCGGAAACTACATCTGTGCCATAATGTTGTAGCAAGTATTATGTCATTTGAGAAGGACTAATCTATCTATCTTTTACTTTCTTTTAAACTTTAGTTGTTCACCAAGTGGATATTGAACGTACTAAAACATCCTGAAATATTTGGAAGCAGAAGGACAGGAGAAAATTGCCCTTTCAAAACAAGAGAGACGTAGAACAGAGAGCCGCCGTAAAGCAAAAGTAGTAGCGACAAGTGGCTGCTACAGAATGGATTGCTCAAGGCCGAAGTGAATTTTACACCAACAGCCAACAGTCGACTGCCTTAAGCTTCGTGAAAACAAGTGAAAAAACATTATTGGTCGTCTGAAAGCATAAAGTTTAGCGCGTCGGAGGAAAAATAGTGACTTTAGCAGGGCGCTGACAGCTTCGAAGTTGCCAAATAGAAACGAGCATTTGATGGATAGGGCCAAAACAGAAGCGAGAAGAAGTGGAGTTTGCAAATAAGGCTGGAAGGCTGCGGTGAGTGAATAGGAATCGACTGACAGGACGAGGAGACGAGGAGACGACGACTCTGAATAAGGGAATAGGACACGCTTGAGTGACACACAGAGAGGCAGGAGAGTGAGAGCGGGTTTGGCTGACAGTTTTACTTAGAAAGACTGAGAAAGCCGGCGCAGAGAGGAGATAGCAAATAAAAAAGAGATGAGAAAGAGAGGATGTGAAGCTTTGTGTAGACACCGGGGGGCAGTGTTGCATTGGTTCGTGTTTAAAGCATGGCTGGTCCTGGGTTGACACAGAATTAAATGGGTTGTGGAGTGTTAGTGACCAGAAATTACACACATTTAAATAATTGGACTGAGAATATGACAAATTATTGCCTAAAATACAATAATTCAATTACATCAACAATTAGGGTTGTTAAAAAAAGTATACTCAGATACTTATCGATGCTAAACCTCGAATCCAAACTTGAAAAACAAAAAAATTGGTCCTTTGCTGGTTTTGAAGAGGGTTAATCAAAACAAAGACTACACAGAAAGATTTAAAGGAGACATAATATATATATTTTTTGTGGTATTTTGTATTAAATTACAACATGTTTCTGTGCAGTTGAGCCTCAGTTGCAGGACAATCAATCCAAATACAACTTTGAGTAATGGATGACAAAGAAAGGTTAAAGGCTCATTAAAGGCAATTTAGGAGAATATGACTCCTTTAAAAATAAGTGGAAAACGATTCTATAAACTTTCCTGTCCTTGTGAACAATCCTCCAGCTCGGAAGAGAAAGTTGCAGCCAGTTTTTGTGCAAGAGATGCAATGTCTTGCCCAAGGTCTCTAACACATCGGAGCCATCAACCTCACAGAAAACACTTCAGACCTTGTAATTGTAAGTGGATTGTATTCAATTGTAGTGACGAAGTTTGTACAAGTAGCAACAGAGCTGGAAATGCTCGCCTCCACCTTGTGATTGTATTTATTTATTGGACATTACACATTACACAACAGATATATTGCGTTAGACCAATCTGTCGTCCCTGGGCAACGTGACAGCAGGTTAACAGTGCACAGGCAAAGGGCCCGTGAAACATTTAAAATACAGTTAAAAACAAACAAACAAACAATAAAAAAAAAACAATCACCAGCAGAGGGAGCACCTCATCAGCAATCCAAATACTTAATTATTCCTACAGACAATAGATCCTCAATGATACAACCCTGATTATCTTTAAATCTTGGTTGAATTTAAAGTGCGTATGACAGGTTTTTATGGTTTTCTAATTTAGACTTTATCCAGTGCATTAATACCTCGTGTAAATACAAATTATAGTTTTACACCAATCAAGTCGCTATTTGTGGAGAAAAGTTGAAAAATCTGTTAACAATTACAGGAAGTAAATAAACTGATGACATCACGCTGGGGAGACTAAGGTTACGCATAATTTACACAAAATAAACTACTTTTTTGACACTTTAAACTTTGATTCAACAAAATAAAGGTGTCACATGTGTTTCTCTTTGTCAAATAAACAAAGTCTGTGACATTAGATGAGTTTTGGCCGATGTACAGTGCGGTTGCTATAGTGATTTCCTAGCGTGATACTTTACAACCGGGAGTAAAATTTAAAACCTAAAAAAACAACTAAACTTGGGTTAAAGTTGTAAAGATTTTAGTCGAAATTTGAATATATTTATCTTAACTGCGTTTTAGTCAAATGTATATTTCAACCTGTCATGGGCCCTTTAAAATATGCGACACTCCCAAACAGAACGATAAGTGACAAACTAGAGCTTTAAATGTAAGCGCCATTTTGACAAACTGTGTAAAGTATATTGTAAAGAGAATTTTTTGTTGAGACTTGACTTTTATTTCAAGGTTTCTTTTCTTGCACCCCCGGACAATTGTGTTCGTAGAAGGGACCACAGCAGCCCAGTAACATTAAAATCAAGACAAACACAAACAGCACTCCACACAGAGTCCTCCTCCAGCCTCCAAAAGTCTCAGTCTGCTCGGTCCACATCTGCTTAAGCATGAGTGTCCTCCTAAACAACACTCTTTGTTTAGTGTTTCCATCGCTGCAGGCACGAAACTGTTCCTGTAATTTAACCTGAAAGTTACAAGTAACAAACTCCATCTGCCGTATCGTGCTCAGATAACACCAGAACATAACGGGCCCTTGACTTAACCGTTCTCCAAACTGGACACGATTTTGCAACGTCATGTTTTGCATTCAAACTGTGCCATGGCTTTCAGCAGCAGGACCACAGACCCGCACTAACAGTCCTCACTTATAATGTGGATGATGGCGTTTCCTGACTGAACACTGCCCTGTGCTGCCGTCAAGCCGAGGTCACGTCTCACTCTGGCCACTAGAGGCTCAATAGCTGGATTCTCACTCTTGGAACAAATGGGTTAAAGCCAGTGGGCGAGGCTACCGCGCTCAAATTGAGCCGCCGACTGCAGGCTGCCATATTTGCAATCTGCTGCTGACCGCTAGGGGCTGGCTGCGGAAGTAGAATTATTCAATGCAAGTCAATGGGGAGTTAGACGTTTCAAAACCTACTTTAGAGCCTGGCTCAAAATACGGCTTTGGTCTCAAACGTTAGCTTACGGCTCTGTGACAACGCTGAGGGGGGTGAATTTTTTTGAACCAGGCTGGTTTAGCCGCTGTGATTTTTTAAAGTTCCTGCATATCTAATGAAGAAGGCGGGCTTTACGCGCCGGAAATGTCAGGACGCAGCCATACACCTACGAGTGGGCGGTAACCATAGAGGCTACGACGGCAGTACGTCAGCAAAAGGCCGCCCCAAAGTCGCCCTCCCCCCTCTAACCCGCGGCCATTTTGAATTCTCCATGACTGAGCCGCATTATCATGAATGGGGCGGAGTGACGACCGTCTGTCCACTATTTTTATGTCTATGGTTAAAGCACACATATCCTGCTACAGTGACTTTTTTGAGCTGTTAACCATGTTCTAACAAATGTCCCGTGATCAAAAACATACCTGAAGTGGCATTCAGTTGCATTCATGCTGTTTTGAGGAATGTTTAGCACAAACTTCTCCCCCCTCTGAGCATCAAACACACGCCCTGATGAACTTCCCGGATTTTCAGACGCATTTTCAGACTTCATTCGTCACTTATCAGAGAATCTTCTGCTGTTTTTAGTCCTTAAATTATTGGCAGACTCGTTCTGAGCAGGTCTTCCGTTTAAACCTGATAACTACTGCAGAAAATAATAACTTCTTTAGATTGTATATAACATTGGCGCCATCTGCTGACTGGATGCACGCAGTAAGTTTAATTTCATAGTGACTGATAACACAGGCCATAGAAGAAACTATTTTTTTTGTTTTAAAACGTGAGACGGTAAATTTAAGGCATTCAAGAGCATGTTTAAAGGCTAACAGGAATATGAAAAATGCTGAATATTTTTCCTTTAATTAACCTGGTGACAGAGTTCAGGGAACTGTTTGTAGGCTTTTTATTGCTCTAAAACATCATTCTTTCAGGGTCGCCTCTCCACAGATCTGACCTGTAACATGGCCTTGTGGCTTCTAAGCAAAGCAATCACATCAGGAAAAAACAGAACATTTAGTGCACACTGAAGTTACAGAACTGCACAAAGGAACCTCATAACTATAACGTAACCACCGTGTGCTATTAATAATTCATCTATTCATGAAGTTTGTTTTTACCCCCAGAATGTTCTCCGTTGTGTCAGAGTTCAAGACTTCAGGCCACGCTCCAGTGATTCTGAGGAAAGACTTCATAACCTCAGCCTCGACCTGAGTCCAACCTCAGAACCTTCCAACACTTCTGCCCAAAAACTCTCCGACTGACGCGCTGAAAAGGAAGATGAATTATTAAATATGTCTCTTTATTTAGGCAGTTATTTCCAGTGCCAAAAGGTTATTCACCCAATCAATAAAGTGCAGGAGCTACGATAATACAATCCTTACTCTACAATTTGTATATGTCGGTGAGAATTGGATCAATTTTACTATTGAATGTTCAGATATAAAATCCACCTCTTACAACAAGCTGTTATCTGTAAGTATTTATGTAAAGCAGAATAAAGTTTAATAGCCGTAAGATCTCATTTGGGCAATAATGTTATACTTAACCTTTTTGCCCTGATTGACAGACGCTGTTGGAATGGTTTGATTTATTGGAACACATTTATTTGATCGTCCTAAAGCTGAGGACACACAACACCATTTTTTCGCCTGATTCTCTTATAATTTTCAGTCGTGCCTAGTCACTCTCAGTTGTTTCATTCTCGTTACAACAGGCCCCACGTTCGAATCACAAAGTGTGCGCCACAGAAAGACTCGACTGGACTCCAGTTGCAGCTGTTCAAACATGTTGGAATTTTAAACCCCATTTTGGACATGCTCCGGTGCAGGGGACTGTTTACTGAGTCTATAGAGCGCACTCGGAGATCAGTGGAGCGGACGAGGCGCTGCGGCAAAGCTAAAACTTTCTATTTTCGTCTTTTTAGAAAAGAGAGATGTACAAACAAGCTCAACAGCAAGGTGTATGCTCACTGTTCCTGGGTAATCATCAGATTAAAAATAGAAAGGGCACAAGCATTACAATTACACTTACAACCAGTGCTTAAGTGATGATAAACACTCACACGAGTCAACCCTCCTTCTCTTTTCTTCTCGTCTCGTTCGGCTCACGTCTGTCTCCAAATGGCACAGTTCTTCCTCTGATAAAATCCAGAGGAAACATGCCCAGTTTCTTATTTTTAATGTCCATTTAAGAGAATCCTGTATAATGTATAGTCTTTGCTAGCAACGTAACTTTGAGAGTTGTTTTGGTCGGCCAGGAGTCACATGACGCTGTTTAACAAATGTGTTGCTCATGTTCGATTGGATAGCACATATGCCTGCTGTGTGGGGCAGGCCATAGTGTCGCGATTATGAATCCAGCTCCAAACATTTACTCATTTACTGTGATCATTTACTCATTCACTGATACCTGTTCTGTCAGATAAAGATAAAGCCCACGGGCCTAAAACAAAAAGAAAATAAGCGTTTATAAATAGTCGTTTATAATTATTATAGATTACAACATTGTTTTTGTGGATTCTTGATTGTATTTAGCAGGATAAAAGTCATGTGCACTCTCTCATGACTCCAGTCGTGTCGTGTGGACTCCTCAGCATTCTAAATCTCTCACAATTGAGAAAGTTGTGCAGTGTTTTAAGTTGCTAAGTCTTAAGTTGAATTTTGCCTCATATGGTTTTGTTTCAGCTCTTGACTCCATTTAAAGCAGAACTAAGTAACTTCAGCGACAAAACTCCCCCTGCAGGTCTCATGTGGAAATACACTGCCAGTAAAAAGCTTTGGGTCCCCCCCTTCCATTTTATTAAAATAAGGTAGTACAGTCACATACAAATCATTTCATGTTTCCAAATATAAAAAAGAGAGCCATGCTTTTTGAGGAGAGTTGTCTTTGGCGTCAGGAAAGTTGCAGCTGGTTTTCCGCGCACAGACAGCAGGGGGCGACAACGAAAGCTTCAAACAGCCCGAAAATACATTTGCAACCACCACAGGCTTTCGACGTTTAATAAGATTAAATGTTACTTAGTTCTACTTTAAAGGCACCAGGAGATAAAACAAGTCAAGACGTTTTTATGATTATGCTTATTAAAGAGAAAACTATTTCAAAAATGTCCTCATAAAGTATATATACACATGGGAAAAATGCAGCTTTTACTCCTTTTTTTTTTACCACACTTTTGTCAAGTTATTCCCAGGATCAAAGCCAGTTCTTCAGTTCTGAGAAATCATTTGAACTGTGAATGTATATTTAATGCCCTATTCTGGGACATAAGCCATAGACAGTTCAGATAAACTTTACGGTGGTCAATATTCTATCTGCTCTGTACTCATGGTGCAGTTTTACAATGGCTGTAATTAGAACGACTTACCTGCCACTGTCCCAAAGGAGCTGTGCACAGAAAATGACTTCAAAACCTGTTTAACTTTTAATTGCTTCCACACTTTTACACCATGTTCTTTGATATTTATGGCCACTTAAATATAATTTGTAATGTCAGCAGTATCGCGTGGACGTTTTTAGCTTCAAAAGTGCTAAACGCTGCGTGACTTGGTGATGAACTGCTGAGGTGAAAAATGCTTGAGTAAAAGTAAAAAAAATTGAGGTTTTAAATGGAGGTTTTGGGGATGACATTAGTAGAAGCATTGGCTGTAGAAGTATCGTTACCCAGATAATAATTAATACTAAAACTAGTATAGAAACTCCAAACATGAACTGACATGGAATAAAATCACATTAACAGGACAAATTGACCTTTAGTGAATAGTTTTACAATCGTCTTGATCTATTTAACTGCAATTTATAAGGATATACTATTATTATGTGTTGAAAATGAGAATGTTTTTATTATCACTGTGATGAAAAAAGCTATGGCAGTAGGAATATATGTTTGTAGTAGTACAAGTAGTAGAAAGTGGTAGAGAAAAAAGTAGCAGTAGTTGTAGTGATCGTAAATAAAGAACCATTACTAGTAGAGGGTGGTAGTAGTAGGTGAACATAAACTAAAACTTATATGTTGATGTAGAAGCTTAAAGCAGAACTAAATAAATGAGCAATAATAATTTAGCTTGCCTTTATAAGTTTGTGTAGTGGCTTTTGAAGCTCCCGTTGTCGCCCCCTGCTGTCTCTGGGCGGAAAATCAGCTGCAACGTTTGCCAATATCGACCCAAAGACGACTATCCTGAGAAACCCTGGCTCCTTTTAACTATGTGGTAACGTGATATGTTTTTATATGTGGTTGTACTTCTTTGGGGAAAAAAAATAATAATAAGCTTTTGTGTCTTTTATACAGCAGAGTATTTTCTGTTGCTGAAGTTACATAGTTCTACTTTAAAACATTTGTAGTAAAAGAAATGACTTTTGTGAACTTTCAACCATTTATAATATTGTTCCCTCACAAAAAAACACACCTGGAGTTGTATTTAGCTTCATTCACTTGCTTGTTTCACTTGTCCTGTTTACAAGGTTGTCACAAAACACTGTTTCAAACTTCCCAGATTGTGACGTCAAAGGTAAAGATCTGGAGGTTTTTACATTCTTAAACCATTGCCATCTGATTCTGAGCAATTCTGACGTCAAATCCCGGTCACTGTAACCACGTGCTTACATTTTCTTACAATTTACAAGTTCGATTTTTATTTATTTCCCACGGTGATTCACCCTGCTGCCAGTAGATGGAGTGCCAACAACAAATCCTGATGATGGAACACCTGAAAGCCACGTTACAGCATGTTTAATGACGGGTTTTTATGATTTTCTAATTTTGACTTTATTCAGTGCATTAACACCTGTTGTAAATATATATAATAGTTTTACACCAATCAGGTCGCTGTTTGTGGAGAAAAGTTGAAAAATATGTTGAACATTACAGGAAGTAAACAAACCGATGACATCACGCTGGGGAGACAAACTTTATACACGATTTACACAAAATAAACTACTTTTTTGACCCTTTAAACATGAATTCAACTAATTAAATACGTTCAAATGTATTTTTATTTGTCAGGTAAAAGAACTGATGACATTAGATGAGTTTTAGCCCGGTTTACAGTGTGGTTGCTATGGTAATTTCCTAGTGTGATGTCATTATTTACAACCAGGAAGTGAAATTAAAACTTATAAATCTGCTAAACCGGGATAACATTTGTAAAGAATTTTAGCAAAACTTGAAATGTATTTATCTTGACTGCATTTTAGGTAAATGAGTGGTCCGACCTGTCATGGGCCCTTTAACAACCCATGAAAATACAAATAATGCAGAATATGTGTCCTTAAAAACCAATCTGTTGCGCATATTGACCTAAAACGGCGCGTGTAGTGTCCTGCGGGGCTTTATAACTGATTCCAGCTCCATTACGTTGTGCATAGGCTGCGCTGTTGTGTGTGGGTCACATCAGCGCCTCGGAACAGAACATTACGCTGTGTTCCCGTCTCTTTCTCGCTATTTATTCTCACGGACAAGGGAACAGTGCAAGATAACTCCAGTGCGTAATACAGTGGTTACGTGGCACTTTTCCCCTTCTTCGTCCTTCTCGTTCAGGCTATTTTTACACGTCTAACGCACTACGGAGGACATCTGTGTGCTCTGGATTTTTTAAATGCGACAAAATTCAGTTCTCATCACAAAGAGGGTAAAAAGAGAAGGAAAAAACTTTTGAGCAGAGTTGTAGTCCAAAGTTAAAAGATAACCCCCGAATAGTTTAAAGTGTCCTTCTTTTTCTTGACAGTTACTCCAATCCTACTCTTGTGGAATGATTTTTAAAAACACACTAAACACATAAAACAAATACACTACACATAAACAAATTGTAAAATAAATGTTTGCAGTTAAGGTGCGATTTGACAGGGTTCCATTAAGAAATATGTAATTTAATAATGATTAATAATAATTCCCTGTAAATACCATTTTAATTAAAGGTCCCATAACATGCAAAATCGACTTTTCAGAGGTTTTAACCTTCCTACAGTGCTATTTGGGCCTCGTATGTTGTGCCCAAAGTGGTTTTTTGATTGATTCCCGCATGTTTTCGCTAGAGAACTGTCTTTTTCCGTCCCTCGCCTGAGCAGCAGACGGGGCTCCTCACAAGGATGACGCGCTTCACAAGGATGACTCGGTGTTTAAGCCACGCCTCCAGGAAGCGCGCAGCCGCAGAATAAAATCAGCTAATGCTAATGCTACACAGTAATTACACGATGGATACGACAGATCGAAGAGTTAGCTTGTTATTTACCAAACAGCAACGCCCGTCGTCGAGGCCCTGGAGCACGTCAAACTCCAGGTCAGATCCAGGACGTAGGACTCAGCACGACGCACCGTCAGGACGGATAAAAGGTTTATTCCCGTGTTTGTGTATCGCTGTTTACCGGAGCACACGGCGCATGCGCACTATCTCCACTCTAGGCTTCGGCACGGGTTGGGTGGGGGAGGCGCGCGGGTTGGGCGGGGGAGGCGCGCGGGTTGGGCGGGGGAGGCAGCCTGCTCTCTGTTCGGGGGGGTCAGATCTCAGAGTGAGCCGTTTGCTTTTACAAGGAGGGGAGCCAGTCCAAGAAATGGGTGTTTTTTGGAAACTGTTATGTTATGGATATTGCACAACGCAAAATTTTATCAACAAAGCCCTTAGAATAGACTGTGTAAAGGGGAAAATAGCAGAATATGGGACCTTTAATGATCCAAAAAACATGTACATTTTGCAAAAGATTTCAGACTTACTCAAGATTTACAACAGTTGTTCCCAGTAGCTCCTGAACTACATACTTACATTTATATTAATTTCATTGGATTTGTAGCTAATATTTGCTCTAAAGTCTGCACATTTCCTTCTACTTCACACTTGGAGTCTGTTATTAACGCCTTTTAAGTTTGTCTGAATAGCTCCACACTGTACACATTTATAATTAGGCACTTACCGCCTCCGGAGCAAAGATCTGCACTTCTGAGCAATCATGGCTCTTGTTGCCTCAGACGACCTTCTCTTTCTCCTCTGTCCACTTTAGAGCAAAATGCAGTTTTTCATCAGATAAAATAATGAAGAAGCATTTACGATAAGCACTCAAAAGGTCAATGGAATTTGTTGTAATATAATTCTGAAACTTCAGAGTAGAAAATGATTGCTCAATCTGGACAAAACGAGACTGAAGCAAGATAAATATGGTCTAAACATGGACTATATAGTTGAAAAAACAGGACTATCTGGACTGTTCTTGTTTAGTCTTGATGTAGATTTGGTTGGGTCTTGTTCTTGTCCTGGTTTAGTTCTGTTTAGTCTAAGTTTCAGTCATAATTTTGAGGTGCACGTGTGGATGTTTCCTAAAACTGGACAAAACCAGATTGCTTTAGTACAATTATAGTCATTATTTCTCCTGGATTAGTTAATACTCTTGTCAACATGTGCAGACCAACTTAGAAGAGGAAAATACTCAGGTTTGACCACTGTGCTCTCATCTCACAGCAAGAAGGCCTTTCTGTGAGGAGTTTGTATGTTCTCCCAGGACCTATGCAGGGCCCAGGACCCCCAGAAGTCACACCAAAAGTCTTTCACTCCTAATTTGTTGGTGTTGTTCCATAGTCTTCAAGGAGTATTCACCTTATTCCGGAAGTTGCCGTGCGTGCCGCCGTCTTGTTTCCGTTGTAGTTTACATCGAGCAGACGAGCTCAACAGAAAATAAGTTCAACTCGGACTAAAAAGCCGTTTTCAGACTGACCAGGAAATCGTTGCGTTGTTGACTTGTTGTTGCTCGTGTTCATTAAACATTTTACACAAATCAGTCTACTTTATGTAACATTTTAGCGGCGAGACTTTTCCCTCGTTCGTCATTAGCTTTAACGGAGTTCTCGTCAAACGGAAGTGCGTTTACAACAAAAGTGCAAAAAACGGCAAAAGTGGGCGGGGCAGAATAAGGTCAATAGTCATCTTGACAATGTTCAACGTAGAAGTACTGTTTCCTCTCATTCAAGATGCTTTGTCCTGTCTGCAGAAACCACTGGTCTGAGATCAGGTCCAGCACCCGGAGAATGGAGCTGGAAAGTTCAACAGCATTAAACTAATATATCTTGCATTTATTTAGTGCACACGTTTTTTGTTTTTGTTGTTTTTATTCGTTTCGTCTCAACAGATCTGTCCTGCTGGCACCACCTGAATGCTAAAGTTACTTTGATACTTGGATAAGAATATATGGAACGTTATGGGCAAAGCACTAGCAGACAAGAGGACCCTCCGCCAAAAAAGTTACATAAAAGTTACATAGTTACATAGTGCACAATTAATATACACAACCCTAAAAAAAGGAGTTCAGGCAAGGCAACTTTATTTGCGGAGCACAATTTGTACACAAAGTAATTAAAAGTGCTTTACATAAGAGGAAAAAATGCCTTAAAATCAAATTACAAATAACTAGAAATAACTATTATAAAATGTACTTTTCAAGAGTTTTAGCCTAGATCGGGGAGAGCTGTTTCTCACATCTTCAGTAAAACTGTTTATTTTAGCTATACCTTCCTTTTGATGAATTCTTTTTGAAACGGTCACTCCAAACCTGCTTGACTTTTATCTGCAGAAACTTTCCTCCACCTTCTTCCTATTTAAGATTAGCCTGACTCTTAAAGTCCTCAGAAGTGACCTGATTTAAACAACTCTTTTAATAGGGCCCCACTCTGAGGACTCCGCTGCCAATTATCACCACTGACCTCTGGCAATTACCACCTGCTCCCCACAGACACCACGCAATTTACAGCTAATGGAGTCCTAAGCCACGGGAGCCCAGAGCCTGACATTTCTGCCCGGGTTTAGAGCGCGGACAGTCGAGTTGACCTTACAGCGCTGCCCATAGCCCAGAGGTCAGAGACGGGACGGTTCTATTCATGACTGGACACATCATTAGGCTTAAACAATCGCATGTTACAGCAGAGGAGCCGAGAGGACGACAGGCTTAATTGACGCTTAAAGCCTGTCACAATCTCCGCTCAATTATTCCTCAGATCACACGTTCACGTACACATTCAGGCGTTTATGGGTTAATGGTGGAGGATTAATTATGGATAGCGGTTAAAGGGAAGGAAATGGTCATTATGTTACTTGAACTGCAAGGGGTGTTTGGAATAATAAATCAAACCATAATCTAATCTTAAAAAGCATCATTATCTCATACTCATTCTCAGTTACATATTTATAACTGTATGTTCATTATGGCCTGCATTCCTTTCCTTACAGTAATATTAGTTATATATGCTGCAGTATTTGTCAAGTCTTAACGTGCCTATGACAGGTTGGACTAATCATGTAACTAAAATACGGGTAGGATAAATATATTTAAAGTTTTGCCAAAAAATATATATCAGTTTTATCCCTATCTAGCAATTTAAGCTTTGTATTATCACTTACTGGTTATAAATGATGACATCACACTGGGAAATTACTTGCACTGAGCTAAAGTCTTAGTCTTAGTCTATCTATCTTCTATCTATCGAGTCTATTTTATTCTTAATTTTATGCATGCCTCTTTTATATATTTTATTATATTTTCTTCATTGCTTTATGTTGCACCTTACGCCTAAGCAAGTTCCTATGTTTGTGAATTTTTGATCACTGACAATGGCAATAAACCGTTTCTGATTCTGATTCTAATTCTAAAACTCAATGTCACATACGCCAATGGCACAGATTTATTTAATATGACAAATCAAAATATATGTGAACACCTTTATTTTGTTGAATTAATGTTTAAAGGGTCAAGCAAGTTGATTATTTTGGGTAAATTATGCATAACCTTTGGACGGAATGAGTCTGCCTAGTGTGATGTCATCAATTTGTCTTTACTTCCTGTAATTTTCAATAGATTTTTAAACTTTTCGCTACAAACTACTATTTGATTGGTGTAAAAATAGATTTGTTTAAAGTAACTTCTGCAACAGAGCTCCCCCTGCAGGTATTTTGCGAAAATACACTACCAGTAAAAAGGCCCCCTTCCTTTTTCTTGAAATAAGGAAGTAGAATCACATACAACAATATTTCATGTTGCCAAATATAAAAAGCGAGAGTTGTTATCGAGTCAGCATCAGGAAAAGTTGCAAGGCTGGTGTCATGGAAAAATTCTGTTGTGGATTTCTAAAAATGGTTATCCATAAAAATGCAAAGAGAGTGAGTCTGGATCCATAAGTTTGCTTTATTCACTGGTACCATGGTGAACAAAGGACGTCTGTCCCTCACAGAGCTTCTCTCCCTAGACGACGTACCTCACAGTCCAACAGTAGAACATTATATAGATTCAGGTGTGGGCAGGCTCACAAAGGTCCGATAGCCAATCAAATCAGATGATTCACAGGAGGTCAGGAGTCCTAAGAGAATGGTCACCACAGGAGGGCCCTGCATGGTGTGATCACAATAGCAGTTGTGTATTCTGAGTAAGAGGACCCCCTGTTGACTAGTCTGGAAGGGAGTGGAGACACAATGGGTATGCATGAATATTGTCACCTTGGGCTGCAGAACAGGAACTTCTCGAGTCTCAAGACTCTGGAGCAAATGGTCAAGTCTTTATGCAGGACACCAAAAGACAGCAATACAATACATCAAAAGACATCTTCACATCCTTGGTTAATCAGAAGGGCTCCCGGATGTCTGATTATTCATACAAGATGTGACAACATTGAAATTAATAAATTGCCATTACACTGGTTTTCCACGTACAGACAGAAGGGGGAAAATACATTTCCAACCGCCACACGGACTTACAAAGACATTTAATAAGGTTAAAATGTTACTTAATTCTACTTTAACACACAAAATAAAATAAAGTTGTTCAAACTTGTCATGGGCACTTTTACTAACAAGTTTAAGTAAATTTAAGTTTTAGTGAAATTAGTATTCCCGCCCATCATACGCACAACATGTATTTTCCATGTTCTATTTGTCAAACAGAATAGATGCAAAACTGTCTAATATGTCTCATAATTGTGTATCATTTGGATAATCAAAGTCTTTTGAAGAAACATAACTAAACTACCACAAAAGCGGTTGTATATTTCCCTCTCTCCTGTTGCTCGACATCCCATTTCAAATCTGCAGCTCTTCACTTGCCTTCATCTTCTCTCCTGTCTTCAAGTGCTGGTACTTTGGCAAAAATCAAAGCTACTCTCTGTGGCCTAAAAGGGCTCGACCCAATGTTCACTATTCCGTTTCATGTTTTAGATTTGAGTCTTTATATGTTCTATTGGATGACTTCTAAATTTCCTCTGCAGAAGATTTCACAGTTTAACTAAAATAAAATGTATTGCAAGTGCCAGAACCTTTTCAAGGTTTAGGTATGACAAAGAATCACATGTTGATTGAATGTAATAAATCTAGTTTTAATATATATTTTCTAGTTTTATATTTTCATAATTCGTCATTTTGTTGAGCAGTACAGTGGCAGAAAAGATGTTTTTTTTACGTCTTTCTTCTTATTTATTGATTTGCAAATGTCTTAATAATGTTACATTGTTTTTGAATACTTTGAACAACACATTAAAATTAGGACTAAACTAGGCCTAAATCCTGAACTTAACATGGACAAGACCAGGGCTAAACCTGGACTTAAACAGGACCAAATCAAATCTACATCAGAATAAATTGGGCTTAAACCAGGACCAAACAAGTACAGATGTGAACACACAATAACTCAAAACAGTAAAATTAGTCAAAAACGACAAACACATTTTTGTTTTTCTCAATTAAATCAGGACTTTTTGTGTGCTGACTTACGGCTTGTAATATGTAATAGCACCAGCATCTATTTCAGTCCATTTTTATGTCCGTTTGGATTCATAAAAACTAAAATCACAGTGTTTTTGTGTTTTTTATCTCTGAGTTTAAGTTTCCAGAGTCGGTCCTTCATGTCCCACCTCAATCAACAACTTGTCCCTCTTTTTTATACAATTTGAGATGCAGAGAGAACATCAAGTTAATTCATAGTTTTTAATAAGTTGTTCTTTCTCTTGGGGCCCCCTATAATGACTTTGGGCCCCTGCACACGTGCTTGGTCGTCCTAAAGCCACAAACGGCCCTGTACGTGACCAGTTTGTTTGACTTCAGCTTGTGCTCCATGAAATTCTGAGTGAGTTACACACTGTGGTGGTCAGCTGTTCTTTTCCATAGTGCTGACGGCGTCCTCATCGGTTTGGTGTTTTGATCTGATCTTGCAGAAAAAAAAACCCCAGCACATTATGGAAACTATACGCTGACTGGGCTGAATCTTGTATGTGGCATTACGGTTTAAATCAAATCACCAAATGTGCCAGTTCAGTTGTTACTTTACACGTCGGTTTTATAAATATTAAGCATTATAAGTCCACGGGGAAGTAGAGTCGGGCTGTTGTGGCCTAATTCAGATTTAGATCATGTTTTTCCCTGTATCAAAATAATGTTTCCCAATTGGTATTCTGAACCTAAAATAAGGCCACAAATTATCGCAAATTAGATGAGTGCAGCTTATTAGCATTGCATTAAAAGGCCACACAAATATAAAGCAAACTGATCATTATATTGTATGTGCAAAAAAGAGAGTAGGAATTCTGTACAAAACCAGACTGATGTTTTAGTGTTTCTGTTTGCGTTGTGTGATCAATCAATATTCAGTGACTTATAATCAATAATAATCAGCGTGGGTGCTTGACTGTTTTTATTTTGCTCGACATTTGGAAGAAATTTGACTGTTTTTGTGTTAAGTGGCAACAATTCAAGTCTGTATCGTTTGCCTTCAGGAAATTAATACTGAATGTCGTTTTTATTATTTTTAAATGAAATCAACTCAAATTATAATTGACTAGTAAGATAGAGAGGAAAAAAAGAACAATCACATTTTCACACAATTCAAAATACTCCAAACTACCATTGGAGTTTAGGTTAAGGTTAGGATACACTTTATTGTCCCTGTGGGGAAATTTGTCCTCTGCGTTTGACCCAACCTTCAATGCCACTGGGGCGACCTGTCAGGAGCATTCAGGGGCCAGATCTTGTGCTTTGTCAGGACCATCTTAGCTGGAGTTTAGACTCAAGTATATCAGAATAAAGGGCAAAAATATCAAGCTACATTCCAACACTATTAGAGGTATTGTGGTTTGTGAATGGAGCTTTTCTGAGATCTAAAGGTCCAGTGTATGACCAGCTCTGAGCCCTGAACATGAGCCATTGTTTGTAATTGAAAAGAGCAAACAGCGCTGCCACAGTCTTTCATTTCACCCTGAGAGAGAGGGAGAGGGAGAGAGGGAGGAGAGAGAGTAAAGAGGGAGAGAGTACAGAGGGAGGAGAGAGAGTACAGAGGGAGAGAGAGGAGAGAGAACAGAGGGAGAGAGAGGAGAGAGTACAGAGGGAGAGAGTACAGAGGAAGAGAGGGAGTAGAGAGAGTAAAGAGGGAGAGAGTACAGAGGGAGAGAGTACAGAGGGAGGAGAGAGAACAGATTGAGAGAGGACAGAGTACAGAAGAAGAGAGAGAGGAGAGAGTACAGAGGGAGAGAGAGAGGAGAGAGAGGGAGAACAGAGGGAGAGAGGAGAGAGTACAGAGGGAGAGAGAACAGAGGGAGAGAGAGAGGAGAGAGTACAGAGGGAGAGAGGAGAGAGTACAGAGGGAGAGAACAGAGAGTACAGAGGGAGAGAGGGAGGAGAGAGTACAGAGGGAGAGAGGAGAGAGTACAGAGAGAGAGAGGAGAGAGTACAGAGGGAGAGAGGAGAGAGTACAGAGGGAGAGAGGAGAGAGAACAGAGGGAGAGCGGAGAGAGTACAGAGGGAGAGAGAGGAGAGAGTACAGAGGGAGAGAGAGGAGAGAGAACAGAGAGAGAACAGAGGGAGAGAGAGGAGAGAGTACAGAGGGAAAGAGAGGAAAGAGTACAGAGGGAGAGAGGGAGGAGAGAGTACAGAGGGAGAGAGGGAGGAGAGAGGGAGGAGAGAGAGTAATGAGGGAGAGAGAACAGAGGGAGAAAGAGAGGGAGGAGAGAGAACAGAGGGAGAGAGAGGAGCGAGAACAGAGGGAGAGAGAGTACAGAGGGAGAGAGAGAGAGGAGAGAGTACAGAGGGAGAGAGGGAGTAGAGAGTAAAGAGGGAGAGAGTACAGAGGGAGGAGAGAGAACAGAGGGAGAGAGAGAGGAGAGAGTACAGAGGGAGAGAGAGGAGAGAGAACAGAGGGAGAGAGAGAGGAGAGAGTACAGAGGGAGAGAGTACAGAGGGAGAGAGAGGAAAGAGTCGAGGGAGAGAGTACAGAGGGAGGAGAAAGTACAGAGGGAGAGAGAAGGAGGAGAGAGTACAGAGGGAGAGAGAGGAAAGAGTAGAGGGGGAGAGAGAAGAGAGTACAGAGGGGGAAAGAGAGAGTACAGAGGGAGAGAGGGTAAAGCATACAGAGGGAGAGAGAGATGAGAGCGAGTACAGAGGCTGAGAGGGAGGAGATAGAGTACAGAGAGAGAGAGGAGAGAGTACAGAGGGAGAGAGGGAGGCTAGCAAAGGTAAAGGAGAGGGAGAGAGAAGGAAGATGGAGGGAGAGAAAGAAAGAAATAAAGAAAGAAAGAGGGGAGTGAAGGAGAGAGAGAGAGGAAGAAGAAAAGCACGAGAGAGGAATAGAGGGGAAAGAGAGTGAGAAGTGAGGGATACAGAGGGAAAGAAAGAGAACGAGATGGAGTGAGGAGAGGAGCGAGGGGAGAGGAAGGAAAGAGAGAGAGAAAGGAAGGACAGAGGAGGGGAGGAGAGCGGAGGCAGATGAAGTGCTATTTTGGTCTGTGCGCTGTAGAAGGTCAGTGGGACCATGTGCTTTGATCCACAGAGACACTGTTTGTGAATGAGAGAGAGAGAGAGACAGAGAGAGAGAGAGAGGGCTAGAGTGAGAGAGAGAGAGAGACAGAGAGAGACAGAGAGAGACAGAGAGAGAGAGAGAGAGAGGGGGAGAGAGAGAGAGAGAGAGAGTACAAAGGGTATTTAGAACATTTACACATTCAAGAGGATGCTGCTTGCAAATACATTTCAACTATATTATGTTTTTTTCGTCTTTTTATAGTATTCTGAGGTTTTCATCTGCACTCAAGTAAATGTACTGATACTTTTAAACGATTTCAAAAACTAAATATTCACATGAGTAGATACAACTACTTCTACTACAAACATTGCTACTTGTACACATACAACTACTGCAATTACTTCTACCTATACATTATGGAAAGAGACTGGTCCAAACCTCTGCTGCCAGAAGTAGAACTAACACATTGGCTGCTGGTCATTATCTGATTTCTGGAGTTATCAGATTTAGGAAATGTCATGCAAACAGCTACATCTGATGTGAGTAATCTGATTTCTTTCTGATTGTTCACCTATCAAAACCTATTTCTCATCCATGAGTCTGTTCACTCATTTTGCATGTGGTACTAGTTTTCCCATTTTCTCCCATTTTTCAGGTTTTGATGAGGACGTTTATGCTAAAAACAATCAAACACAGACAAAAATGATTGGGAAAGTGTTGAAGATTACCAGCTGTATTAAAATCCAATGAATAACTAACAAATGTCATTGGCAGTTGGCAGTTTTTGATGATCACATTTCTGCTGGACATAAAGCACACACACACGTCAGACCTTTATATATTTTTTGAGCTTTTAAGTATGTTCCATCATCAAAAACACACCTGGAGTTGCATTTAGCTGCGTACGCGCTTGTTTGATGAATCCTGGTTAGAAAATCCCCTCCAACTGTTAAAAACTCCATTGTGAATCTCAGCTCAGAGAATCTCCTGCTGTGGTTTTAAGTCCATTAATCATTGCCAGACTCGTTTTGAGCATTTCTGCCGTCTAACCACGATCACTGCAACTGCTAGGCTAACTCACATTTCACCACAAACTCGAGTTTTTTTTTGTTCTTAACTTGTGAAAGTGTAATGCAGCCAGTAGAAGGCGCCTAAACTCTGGAAGTGCCATGTGAAACAGCAGCAATACAGATGCTCATTTTGGTTTTTATATATGAAAAAAGTTCTAAAACATGAGATACCAAATTAAAGATAAGTCCTTTAGGCCAGTGTTTCCCAACCAGAGGTACGGGGACCCCTTGGGGTACATGAGCAGTTACCAGGGGGTACTTGGAATGATGATTAAAAGATGAAATGTACTTTTATCTGAATGAAAAAAAGTGTCATTAGTTGTAAATTTAGAATATTTCTTGGATCATAAATATAATTAAAACTAAAAATGTAATAGTAATAATTACGATATGCCACTAATAAACCCTTTGTCTGAAATTCAATTTGTCTGCAATTCAAGTTAAGGGTTACTCTGAGCATGAGACAAAGCTTGGGGGTACTCAAGACGAAAATGGTTGGGAATCACTACACAAGGCATTTCAAAGTTCTTGACACAACAACATTAAAAAAGATACCAAAAAAAGACATACAAAATGTAAAAAAAAACACTTTAAAAGAGAAGTGTGCAGATAAACTCTTTCAGTTGTATGCACATCTAAACAAAACTGTTTTTAGCTTGGATTTGAACATTGGAATAGTCAAACATCCTTTCTAACCTGTGAAAATATCCAATCCTTTTGTTAAATTGTATTCCTCCAAAGAACCCGCACACAAACAACTCCATTTGATCAGGTTTAGTATATACGCTTCACAGCAAAACAACAACAGCAAGGTCAAAATAGCCACTCACAAAGGCAAAAATATACTTTGTTTACACTTGACTTATACAAATTCAAAACAGGAGCAACACTAGCGTCTTCTTTGGAAATAATGATTGTGTTTGTGCTGTGAAGTGGCATACGTTAGATGTACAGTTTGTGGTGTGTGGATTGGCTTTTGAAGTGAATCTGAGCACGTTCAGAGCCGGGCGATGTGTGACAGGTGACATTTGGTCCCCTCCTCTCTGTCATACGTCTGATGTATTAGAACAAAGCGCTGCATGCAGAATGATGGGTCCATAACTATAAAGGTCACTTGGAGAAGATTGGAGGAGACAGCCATGACGCTACGTGGTACTTGTTGCAGAATATAGTGTTTGAAACATGCAAATTACACTTTAGCAATTCAAGTTTTTTCATATTTAAAAGTAAACAATGTAACTTTTCTCTAAGTAAATAATAATAATCAATAAATACAAGATAGATCTGCATAATGTCATAGTTTTAAACATTCATTCATATTTACAGTTGTAATTAGCTTCATTCATGCTTGTTTTAATCTTGTTTAATCAGAATCAGATCAGAAATTGTTTATTGCCATTGTCAGTGAAATTCACAAACGTAGGAACTTGCTTCGGCGTAGGTGCAACATAAAGCAAAGGATAAAATATAAAAAATATATAAAAAGGCATGCATAAAATTAAGAATAAAATAGACTAAGATAGACTATATACAGAATGTACAGTTGGCAGATAGTGCAATGTGCAAATGAGTAGTGCAAATAGATTGGTTCTTAAATAGTATTATTGTTGAAGTGACAGGTGTTACAAAGTGTTCATGAGTCCAACGGCAGAGGGAAAGAAACTGTTCTTGTGGCGGGAGGTTCTGGTCCGGATGGACCGTAGCCTCCTGCCCGAGGGGAGTGGCTCAAATAGTCCGTGTCCAGGGTGAGAAGGGTCAGCTGTGATCCGACCTGCTCGTCCCGAGTCCTGGAGACGTACAGGTCCTGGACAGATGGAAGGCTGCAGCCGATCACCATCACAGCAGAGCTCACACTCCGCTCAAGTCGCTGTGAGTCCCTGGCGGTGGCTCAAGCGTACCACGGTGATGGAGGAGGTGAGGATGGACTCGATGATGGCCGTAGATCTGCACCATCATCTGCGCCGGCAGCTTGGCTTTCCTCAGCTGCCGCAGGAAGTACATCCTCTGCTGGGCCTTCTTGATGATGGAGCTGATGGTCGGCTCCCACTTGAGGTCCTGAGTGATGGTGGTGCCAAGGAAGCGGAAAGAGTCTACGGTGGTGATGGGAGAGTCTGTCAGGGCGAGGGGGGGCAGGGGGGCTGAGACTTTCCTGAAGTCCACGATCATCTCCACTGTCTTCTGGGCGTTGAGCTCCAGGTTGTTGGTGCTGCACCAGGACACCAGCCGATCCACCTCCCTCCTGTAGACAGACTCATCGCCGTCCGAGATGAGTCCGATGAGGGTGGTGTCGTCTGCAAACTTGATCAGTTTTACAGAGTCGTGGCTGGAGTTGCAGCAGTTGGTGTACAGGGAGAAGAGCAGAGGAGAAAGTACACAGCCCTGTGGAGTTCCTGTGTTGATAGTCCGAGTCTCTGAGACATTCTTCCCCAGCCGCACGCACTGCCTCCGGTCCGTCAGGAAGTCAGTGATCCACCTGCAGATGGAGTCAGGCACGTGGAGCTGAGAGAGCTTGTCCTGGAGCAGAGCAGGGATGATGGTGTTGAATGCAGAGCTGAAGTCCACAAACAGGACCCTGGCGTAGGTTCCCGGGAGTCCAGATGCTTCAGGATGAAGTGGAGGGCCAGGTTGATGGCGCCGTCTACAGATCTGTTGGCTCTGTAGGCGAACTGCAGTGGGTCCAGGGCGGAGGAGGTGAAGGACTTGAGATGGGGCAGGACCAGGCGCTCAAAGGACTTCATGACGACAGGCGCCAGGTCCACAGGCCTGAAGTCATTAAGTCCAGTGACCCGGGGCTTCTTGGGAACAGGGACGATGATGGACGACTTGAAGCAGGCTGGGACATGGCATGACTCCAGGGAGGTGTTAAAAATGTCTGTGAAGACAGGAGTCAGCTCGTCCGCACAGTGTCTCAGGGTGGCGGGGGAGACACCGTCTGGTCCAGCAGCTTTCCGGGGTTGGACTTCGAAACTGTTTCCTTACATTGTCCCTGTGTAGTGAAAGGCCAGTGGGGAGGTGGGGACCCGGGTGTGATTGGCAGAAATGTCTATTGTAGTGAGATAGGTGGGGGAGGGGCTAGAGATTTCCAATCGTCAATAGAAGTAGTCGAGCTGTTCAGCGAAGTTTCTGGTCGTCAGCAGCATGGGGGCTTTGGGCTTGTAGTTGGTGATCTGCCTAAGTCCCCTCCAAACCGCCCGGCGTTGTTAGCAGAGAAAGACTGCTTTAGGCGCGTGTTGTACAGAGATCTAGCTCTTGACACCTCCCTGCTAAATCTGTACTTAGCACCTTTGTAGCTCTCTCTGTCCCCTGCTCTGAAAGCTGCCTCCTTCTGCTGCCTGAGCTGCCTCAGTTTGGGTGTGAACCAGGGCTTGTCATTGTTATAAATCACCCTGGTGCGTGTGGGAATGATACTGTCCTCACAG
Organism: Rhinogobius similis; assembly: GCA_019453435.1. Classification (NCBI taxonomy): domain Eukaryota; kingdom Metazoa; phylum Chordata; class Actinopteri; order Gobiiformes; family Gobiidae; genus Rhinogobius; species Rhinogobius similis. Next base: position 10,357,655 of record CM033633.1, on the reverse strand, counting down.
AACTGGATGTATGACGTCACAGTGTCCGTGTACTCATCCAAACCATCCGTGGCAGTTTTGAACACATCCCAGTCTGTAATGTCCAAACACGCCAGTAGTTCCTCCACTGCCTCGCTGGTCCACTTCTTAGAAGTCCTCACTACAGGTTTGGAGAGCTTCAGCCTCTGTCTGTACGTGGGGATCAGGTGGATCATGGCGTGATCTGAGAGCTCCTAGGGCAGCGAGGAACCGCGGAAGGACCCACTCACTGTAGTGTAACAATGATCCAGCGTGTTCTGCTCTCTGGTCGGGCATTTAATAAACTGTCTGTACTTTGGTAGTTCCTGGCTGAGATTACCCTTGTTAAAATCCCGAGGATGATCAACAAGGAGTCCGGGAAGTCCTGCTCCGTATTCAAAACCCGCTCGCTAACACGCTGTGCCTGCGTGTACGTTCGCGCAAGGCGGGATGTAAACAGCGGCGAGAATGAATGAAGCGAACTCACGTGGAGAGTAGAATGGTTTACAGTTAATGAAGAGATATTCCAGATCAGGAGAGCAGAGTTTGGAGATCACAGTCACATCGGAGCACCAAGCGTTGTTGATGAAGAAACAGACTCCACCGCCTTTTGTTTTTCCCCCGGAGAGATCCCTTTGTCTGTCGGCGCGGAGGAGCTGGAATCCCTCCAAATGGAGCGCGCAGTCCGGGATCGACTCGCTGAGCCACGTCTCCGTGAAACACAAAACAGAAGACGAAGAAAAGTCTCTGTTCCTCTTCATCAGCAGCGCCAGTTCGCCCATCTTGTTGCTGAGTGAGCGGACGTTGGAGAGGAAAATCCCAGGTAGGCGTCTGCGCCGTTTCGAAGGCGCACGAGCCCCAGCGCTTTCCTCTTCTGCGGCGTCTCACTCTTTTGGCCAAAACTAGCGCTAAGTCTGCAGCAGACACTAAAAACTGGAAATAAGTCCGTTGGGGCAGAAGTTTTGATGTTTAAGAGCTCTTCACGGGTGTAAGAGCACGCGGACACACGATTAACGCACAAAAACAAACAACATAGAGCGCACCAAAACGCCAGGGCATCCGTCAGCGGCGCCATCTTGGATTTATAGGTTTTTTAAGGTCGTCTTCTCGGAGCCTCACAAAAACCGTTGCTTTTATGACATCAAGATGAAGATTTAAAAGTCTCTGTGCGGTTTAAAAGTCCATAAATCATCTAAGCATTTCTAACGCCAGATTGCGAATTGTACATTTTCCCTTAATAATTCCCTCTTCTGCCAGTAGATTAAGTCCTAACACTAAATCCTAAAAACATACATTATTTTAGTTGTAAAACATGACATGCCAAAACAAATGTACTCAAGAGCATGTTTAAAGGCCAAGAACAGTACATTGTGCACTAAATGTGTGCTTTAAAGGACACATATTCTGCTACAGTCACTTTTTGAGCTTTTCACCATGTCCTGTCACTGTTCTGTCATCAAAAACACACCTAGAGTTGCATTCAGCTGCATTCACACTGTTTTGAGGGATGTTTATTAGAAAATCCCCCTCAGACCTCATACTTCACTTATCCGAGAATCGTCTGCTGTTTTTAGTCCTTAAATCATCGTCAGACTTATTCTGAGCATTTGTGCTCTCGATACGATACACGATCACTGCTACTACTTGGCTAAATTGTCTTGTGTCTAGTGTTTATCAAGTAAATTGTGAAAGCGCTAAGCGCCATCTACTGGGTGGATGTACTCATTGCATACAGTAGACAAATCCTTTTATTAAGGCCATAATAAAGTTATTTTCTTCCAAACATGAGATGACAAACTTAAGGTACTCAAGAGCATATTTAAAGGCTAATAACAATATGAAAAATGCATTATATTTTTCCTTTAATAGCCACAAACCAATAAGCCTGAATGCCTTAGAAAATGAAAAAGTGAGTGCTTCAGAGGATATTTTTTGGTAAAAAAGAGGTGCTCATGAAGGACAAGGCTTGTCACATGACCATGCTGTGACCTGCAAACTCCAGGAAACGCCCTGACGAAGACACACCTGTGTCGAAACGTGTTGGCTCCATGTAAGACATACACAAAACAGCCCAGACTATTCAGAATCAGAATCAGAATCAGAATCAGAATTACTTTTATTTATCCCTAAGGGGAAATTCTTTTTGTTACATGTGAAACCGACCAGTAGTGACAGTAAAGTATTATAAACAAAATAAGATATATATAAAATAAGAATAAAATACAATAGCTCTATAATGATCAACCCCATTTAACTTTAACTTATAAAGTATCTTTATTAATCAACTAAACCCCCGATATGAACAGCTGACCGCTTTTAAACGTTTTTCAACTGTACATTTTATATCAGCATGGTCATGTTCAATATTTGCTAAGCCTGAATGCATTTTCAGTAATATTTTCTTTATCTACAGTATAATGCACTTCTTATGCAACTAATGTTCTTTTGTCAGGTCAGGCAACGGTGAACTAAAATTGCTGTGCGTTGTCTATTTACATTTCTAAATTACTTTTCTTCTTTTGATTTGGTTATATATTGCAGTGTATGAGCTACTGTGTCCATGTAATTTCCCTTGTGGATCAATAAAGTTTGTCTAAGTCTAAATTACTTCTATAGGGGGAGACTGTTTCTGAAGTCTGTTTTTAAACTATAAGCAATCTAGCGAAATAATATCATGTTTTTGTGGTTAATGACTTGGCTGTGTGGCGGTGTCAGCCTCAGACAGGCGCACAATCAGTGTTCATCCAAGCCAGACGGAAAAGAGAGGAGAGTGTGATCTGAGAGAGCGACGGAGCAGAAACATAAAGAGAAAATAAAGGAAGAACTGCACCGCGTGTGAGATTCAAAGACCTGTTTTTACTCTGGAAATAAGACGTCTGCGGAACACGAACGCAGCGTGAGTTGTGTAAAGTGAAGGCCAGCACTACATCCTTAAAGATTAGACGGTTATGAAGGGACTAGGGATGAACCGGAGGCATCATGGGAACCGCAGTGGTAGAATATTGACAAATGTGATTATTTAATTAGAAGTAAACATATTCATCAACCTGCCACTAATAATACTGAAGCTGTCCTGTGGTCCATGTAGTTCTAATCTATGACATCCTTGGATTATTATGTTATAGTTGCACTTTTTAAATTGCAATATTGAGCTAAAATGACTGAATTTGAAAACAAGCTGCTTCCGAGTCGGCCCTTTTACATCACGTCTTCTTTGGTGTGCTGCAGTCCATGATAATGAACCATTATTATTATTTTTTTCAGTTGTGCCGAAATGGCAACACGACGCAACCGAATCTCTGAAATAAAATTGTAGAAGTAAGAAAAGAGCTGTGGAATAAAGATTACTCAAATATGCACAAATCACGCTAAATACAGCTATGAGTTTAACGGGTGTAAATATTATAATATGGATAAAAAGCACATAATGCTACAGTGACTTTTATGTTCTAACAATGTTCAATCATCAAAAACACACCTGGAGTTGCATTCACTTACGTTTGAGTAATGTTGATTAGAAAATCCTCTTCAACCGTCAAAAACACTTCCTGCTGAACTCCTGCGATCTGTGAAGTTTTTTCCGATTTTAGACGTCACTTATCAGATAATCTGTCCTTAAATCATCGCCAGACTCACTCTGAGCATTTTTGCCGTCTAAACACCATGACTGTAACTGCGTGATAACTTAGCACAGTATTTTTCAACCTTTATTGAATTGTGGCACACTTTTTGAGTGTAGAAGACACCATGGCACACCACGTACTACTAAAACATTGCCCAGTTAGTAAGAAATATCGTCTGTGCAACTGTATAGAAAAGTGATGGATTTGGATTCTTTTTTAATGCAGAAGTTGCTCAGGACTCACCAAAAAAGTAAATTAGTCAATTACATCCACATTTGTGAATTTGTTAACTCAATTGGACATTTATTCAAGGCACACCTGGCAAAACTTCAAGGCACAGTGGTGTTCCCCGGCACACTGGTTGAAAATCAAGGACTTAGCATACCAACAGCACACATGTGTAATTGCCTCTGCAGCCAGTAGATGGAGCCACAGCTAAGTTAATATGGCGTCTCCCAAGGCAGTGATTAAGTTATATTGTTCTTTGTAAAAACATTTTATTTTTAGTTCTAAAACATGAACTGTCAATGCAAAGATAATCAAGAGGATGTTTAAAGGCCAATAACAACACAAATAATGCATGATAATTACCCCTTAAAGGCTTCTAAAAGTCGATTTCGCATAATAGGTCTCTTTTAAACTATTTGTCTTGTACTGATCAATTTTCAGCATTTTTCTTTCACTCCCCAAACTCTGTGATAATTTACTACAGTGCTTATGTGAAGGTTAAAAAACGACTTAGTCTAACGTTATACATATTATTACTTCTACTACTACAGCTACTACTACTACTAATACTACTACTACTTTTACTCCTTCTCTTACTACTGCCACTTAAAACAGCAGCTCCACACCTCCTCGTGGGGTGCAGCGGGTCGGCTCACAGCTGCCCCCTCTCACTCTGGACATGGACTGTTTGAGCCTCTTCCCTCGGGCAGGAGGCCACAGTTCACTCGGAGCAGGACCTCTCACCACACAACTGTCTCTTCACCTCTGTTATTGGACTCATTAACACTTCATAGCGCCTGTCACTTTAACAAGTCAGCACTTTTTGTTCTGCACTGTTGTTCTGACCATATTGTAAACTTTGTGTGTGGTCTATTTTTATTTTATTTTAGTCAACAACTTATTTTTGTCATATTTTATATTTAACAATTATCTTTGTTTCATGTTGCACATATTGTCGAAGTAAGTTTCTTGTTAGTCAGTTTTGTTCAGTAACAATTTCAATAAACCTTATTCTCATTCTACTACTACCACTGAAAACACTACTACTACTTGTTACAACCTCTACAACAACTACTACTAACAACAACAGTTACTTCTTACTAATACTGCTTCTACTGCCGCTGCTATAAATATCATCCCCAAATAAGTATAATAACAGGGAACATTTTGTAATAAAATGTATACATTTCAAAAACTTTTGATAATCTCAAAAAAACATTAACAATTAAAACAAACAGTTTATTAAGAATGTTTCCCTTGCCTTGAAATCGTGCTTAATAATATTCTAAGGCAGGGCTATTCCACTTTATTTTACCAAGGGCCAGATTTTTCGGATGATTTTGTCCTCGTGGCCAGAAACATGCCCAACGTGCCAACAGATCTAAACCAGGATTAAACAAGGACTAAACCAGGTCTAAACCAAGTCTAAACACTAAACCAGGACTTAACCAGGACTAGACCAGACCAAACCAGGTCTAAACCAGGACTGAACCAATAACAAGAGGTTACTAACATTTGTTTCTATATTTTTGGAAGATGGGTTGAGGGCCGGGTCATATTCTAGGCAGGTCTGGCCCCCGAGCCTTAAGTTGAATAGCCTTGTTCTGAGGTAACACTTTATATTACTCTGGGCCTAAATAAAACATGAACAAAGACTGAATTCATAGAGAACAAATAGTTTACTAAGAATGATTCAGGCTCAATAACTACTTCATTAATACACTAACCCTAACTTAAAAGTAGTATCTGTTCTAAAGCAGCCGTTTGTTTACTGTATTCAATCTTTGTACTGTACTGATAATGATAAAGTCTATAGACTGTAGAACTTGACATATGACATCTCTATGATCGTTCGTGTCTATTTTGAGCATCATTACTTATCTCGTTCCAACACTGTACACAGAGCTGTCGCAGACTTACACGTTGTTGCGCGGACATTGTGGAATGGTTTATTGATCTGACAGAAGGCGCTGAGCATTAACATTCATTGGAAAAGGGGGGAAGACGCATACAAACCCAGCGTGTTGACAAAATGGTGACCCCACTTTCCTGACAGGACATAAAGTGGACAGTTCAATCCGCTGTCCGTCTGCCGTGTGTCAGACAGGGGCCATTAGGCTCCGGTAATGACAGGTTAGAAGCTCGGACGAATGGCTCTCATGTACACAATGTAAAGGTGGAGACGGGAAAGGCTGTTACTTTAAAGTACGTTTTGAATCATGGAAAAGTCACCAAAGTATAGTAATTGAATGAGAATACAATTTAAGTAATACATGGTTTCAATGGCTTCAATAGTGTTTAATAGTGTTGTTCAGTGTTGCACCAAAGACCAGGGTAAGGTCACATTACACATGGCCTCATTCATCATCACATTTGACTAAGTACAATTTTTAAATGTTTCTATTTTCATTTAATCTTTATTTAACCACAAGAATCCCACTGAGATTAGGAGAGAAAGCAAAGTTCAACACAGTTACGTTTTTCAATCTTTCTGCAACATGTTTCAAGCATCAGGAGCTGAGTACATAATTATGAATAAATGAATGAGTTTTTTTTGTTTTTTTTAAGACATATATTCCGCTTCAGTCACTGTTTTGAGCTTTTAACCCTGTTCTAACAATGTTCCATCATCAAAAACATTCCTGGAGTTGCATTCAGTTGCATTCTCGCGGCAACCACACAGACTAATCAGGAGCGAGATTGTTAACGGTTACCATAGCTGTCAATCAAATCTATTGCTAACGCGAGCGTAAACCAGCCTCTGGAAAAGAAAGCACCTGAACCACCGGTCAGTTATTATTGCTAATAACTTGATTTATGAACAACATAACGGGAAAAAAACACCAGGATCATGTAGAGTCAAAACGGACATTTTAGTTCCAAGATCTTGAGCTTGACAGAAGCAGTTACAGAGTGTAGAGCACCAATGTCCCAACAGAAAGTGAATGGCAGCTCGGCTTTATGGAGCCGGAACATCCTCCATGGTCACTTCTTACTTGGAGCTCGGCGGCTAGCGGGCTCCGAATGTCCACTGATTTACGGTCTATTATGTCGCATCTGCTGCCCACGTCCAACCAGCGAGGAACATTTTAAACACAACGAAAACTGTCAAAATGGGGACAAACAGGCAAAATGTTTGATTAAATCTTAAATATAATCATGTTTACTACATATTGGTGAAATATTTGAAGTGTCAAACTTGTCATACAGACTTTAATAATAGCAATAAATATAAATCCTACATTTTGATCTTGCAGGATCTTGTGACATCCATTGTATTGGCCTTGAAATCTTCTTTATTGCCGCTGTCTTGACAATCACCATATTCCCCTTGTCGCCCATACCATTCCTGTCACTGTAAACATGTCCTGTGCATATGTCCTGTACATTAGAGCCCTGCTGTGGGTCTGTCCTGCTGAGATAAGCCCTGCTGTCGCCTCCACAACACCATCACCTCCCAGTGCGCTCTCTGGACTGGATCTGAACCAGACATCCGGCAACAAACATGTGATTTATGCATCCGTTTGTCATGTTCAGCCTCATCCAGATGGAGTCGCAGCCTATGGGAGGGTCTGATTATACCATACTGTACGGCTTATTTCATGGTTATCCCACTGAGGCTATATACATGTAAATGAGCCACTCTTATGTGTGACAGGTGGATCATTTTTATAGCTTTGTTCTGACATTTGAAGAAAGCTTTTATTAATGTCAATGTAGATTTACAACACAATCACAACAATCTATTTCCGAAAATAAAAGTCATCGTTGAACTAAAAATGAATTTGCTGTGTCTATAAAAAAGGGTTAGAGAGAGTAATCTCAACTCTGGGCACCAGATGCCATGGGTGAAGTTCTAGATAAACATATTTGGTCTCCTAAAATCAAGCAAAACTGAGCTCTGTAAATGTTTCCCCTTCTCATTCCCCCTCTCAAATTGTATTTACAGTGATTTATGCATGTTTGAGTTCCTATACATTCCAAATTCCTATACATTGTGCTCCTTTTTTTTCTTAATCCCTGATGCATGTAGAAATTGTCAGGGTCACATAGTCATTTAGGCAAAAAAAAAAAAAAAAAAAATTCCACTTCTCTCGTTTGTGATCTGTAACTGTCCATAGTCAAAGTTGTCAACAAGATCCACTCTGCTGTGATGACGTTACAATGACATATAAACAGAACGGAAATTAGTGCCACATTTTTCATCCAGAAGTCCGTGGACTTGTTTCTTTTATTAAGTTGTGTTGGATCAATATTGTTTATGATCCACAGTTGTCATAGACTATAATTTTACAGCAGAGAAAAGCATAAAATGTCCTCTTTATTAAGAAATGACAAACACACAACTACACATACACATGCGTCATCCATATTCCCAATTAGTATTCATACCAGTTGTAAATATTATATTTAGTTTAAAGTATTTGGTGATTTTATTCCTGTATAAACAGCTACCTATTTCAATCTGTGCAGGTAAATATTAAGTGTACACATCCATGTTTGACAATATGATGAGATCTGGTATGTGGTTGTGGACTGATGGAACATTGGCTTAATATGGTATTTGTACAGTCTGTTTATTTTGCTCAACTGCTGTTGTAGAAGAGGGACACATTACTAGAATGAATTATCTATGTCATTTTATTTCTGAAACTCACAGATTTAAAACATGAATCAAAAAATGGGATTCAACTGTCAATACTGACCAATTTGCTGTAAGTAGTGCATCCATTTTGTCCACTTTGTCTAATCTATGAGTCAACAATTTAAACCTATCTGGAAATACTTTCTATATTTTATTATACATCATTTTAAAAAGTAGGTTATTTCCCCATCTTTTAGTGTCATTTTGCTGCTGTGTTGCTCTCACTTCACCCTGTGCATGTCACTGCAGTTGTGTCCTCTGCGTCTGAAAATAATTAAGTCTAATTTTCCTCCTCCCTGAGCAGCCGCGCTCCCCAAACCTAATTATTTGTCCATTAACATCAATGATGAAGGGGTAAGCAGCGCTCCCCTCGCCTCTACTACAATAACAACACAGTAACAACACAACAACACAGTACCAATACAGTAAAACACAGAAACAACCCAGCAACAATACATTAACAACACAGTAACAACACAATAACGCAGTAACACTACAATAACAACACAGTAACAACACAGTGACAATAAAATAAGAACACGGTAACAACACAGTAATAACACAGAACATACGGTAGACAACACAGTAGCACGGCGGTTAGTGCTCTCGCTTCACAGCTAGAACGTCCTGGGTTTCTGTATTGAGTTTGCGTGTTCTTCCTGTGTCTGGGTAGGTTTCCTCCAGATGCTCCGGTTTCCCCTACATTAAAAACATGTCGAACAAACAACACAATAACAACACAGTAACAACACAGTAACAACACAGTAACAACACAGTAACAACACAGTAACAACACAGTAACAACACAGTAACAACACAGTAACAAAACAGCAACAAAACAGCAACAACACAGCAACAACACAGTAACAACACAGTAACAACACAGTAACAACACAGTAACAACACAGTAACAACACAGTAACAACACAGTAACAACACAGTCACAACACAGTCACAACACAGTAACAACACAGCAACAACACAGCAACAACACAGCAACAACACAGCAACAACACAGCAACAACACAGCAACAACACAGCAACAACACAGTAACAACACAATAACAACACAGTAACAACACAGTAACAACACAGTAACAACACAGTAACAACACAGTAACAACACAGTAACAACACAGTAACAACACAGTAACAACACAGTAACAACACAGTAACAACACAGTAACAACACAGCAACAAAACAGCAACAAAACAGCAACAAAACAGCAACAACACAGCAACAACACAGCAACAACACAGTAACAACACAGTAACAACACAGTAACAACATAGTAACAACACAGTAACAAAACAGCAACAACACAGTAACAACACAGTAACAACACAGTAACAACACAGTAACAAAACAGCAACAACACAGTAACAACACAGTCACAACACAGCAACAAAACAGCAACAACACAGCAACAACACAGCAACAACACAGTAACAACACAGTAACAAAACAGCAACAACACAGTAACAACACAGTAACAAAACAGTAACAACACAGCAACAACACAGCAACAACACAGTAACAAAACAGCAACAACACAGTAACAACACAGTAACAAAACAGAATTAACACAGTAACAACACAGTAACAACACAGTAACAAAACAGCAACAACGCAGTAACAACACAGTAACAACACAGTAACAACACAGCAACAACATAGTAAGAACACAGCAACTACACAGCAACAACTCAGTAACAACACAATAACAACACAGTAACAACACAGCAACAACTCAGTAACAACACAGCAACAACACAGTAACAACACAGTAACAACACAGCAACAACACAGTAACAACACAGTAACAACTCAGTAACAACACAGTAACAACACAGCAACAACTCAGTAACTACACGCTAACAGTACAGGAACTACAGCCTGCTTTCTTTTAGGATTTGCTTTGGCGTTTTTTGCTTTTGTAAAAAAAAGCAACCAAAAAAACAAAAGCAATCCCTATGAACACTGTGTGCTTGTTATTCTAATACAACTTTCCTGGAGGGTTTGCCACCTGCTTGTCTCAGTAAAGATGTTTTTGCTTTTCCTGGAATATTTCACAGTATGGAATTGAACATAATATCTGCATGGAGATTATAATCGTCACAAACAATCCAGCAAAGAAGTGCATCGTAACCTTAAAAGCAAAGCATAGCTAACTTTATAAGAAAGTTTCTGCACAGAGTTTGCAATTACAATTAACAAGATGAAATGCCCAAAAGCATCATATAACAAACAAACTATTTTGCCTTCAATAATAATACCTGAGCACAAACAAAACACTGGCTTCTCTTTGGCATCCTCTTATCTTTTGTCTCGTCAAATCAAGGTCAAACTCTGATCTCCAATTTCCATTTGGGATATTCACAGTGAGGCTTCCTCAGAATCTGATTGTCATAGATCAGCCTCTCTGCAGCCTGAGCGAGCACTGAGCCCGGCTTCACTGTATTGTGGCCAAATGGATGTGAAATTGATATTGATGTCCTGGTTTTCTCAGAAGTAGACATTATTCATTCGATAAGAAAAGCAGAAAATACAACAGAAAGCTGGAAGGAAAGGTAGCCGAGGTGAGTCAGGGTTTTAGAGCTGAATTTTGGGGAATAAATGATCTTCTGTCAAATGAAACACACAATAGAGAACACACTATTTAGATGATTGGTGTTAACTGAATGATATCACACTTAAAAGATGGCCCTTACAGTACAATGTTAAGTTGACTGACACATTGTATGTGATTAAAATGACATTTTTCCATAATTAAACCCATTATCATCTAACCATAAATGTTTTGCGTCACAATTTGGATATTGCAAACCACCAGATTCACAAATGTACTTCTTAAACATGTAAAATGACTATTTTCATATTTAACCTGTAACAAATGTTTTCATCCTTTAGGTGGTGGTTAACCACACAGATCCACTCTTTGTTATTGTTGTAACACGTCACAGTTGATCTTGTTTGTGAAGTGGGAGTCTCTCGACCTGCTCTCAGTTCACAAATATAGGAATTACCAGTTTGAAGGGCAGGGCAGTTTTCATGTGGGACATTGTTATTGTGGGTATTGTGGAATAATTGGTAACTGGGATCAGTTACCACCTGTTGCCTGGAACTATGAAACTTGTTAACCATTGGCCAAAACAAAACCACATCGTAGCACAACTTTTGATTTGTTGTCTGAGTTGCCCATCTTATTTTCTACATTACCATGTTCCCAGTCAAAATGTTGATAGCAGCAGCGTGTGTGGTTGGGTGACATGGTGTTCGATGCTCACGCTATCACTTAGTAACTCAGCCAGTCTGAGAAGATTTGAAGGACTCTGGAGCCAGTCCCCTGTATTTTTTTCCTACAGCTGTTAACATTATCTCGCGCAAAACACAGTAATGAATAATACACAGTTATGGTACCAATCCTTTGACTACATTTTTGTCAAAGCCTCATCAAAATTGCTGATTGCATGTGTTAAGTGATTGAGTTTGAGCCTGTCTTAGACAGAGATAGAGAATTTCAAATCTATAAATGTCTTTGGCAGCATCTGAGTCGATGTTTAGTTTCATGTTGTATTGATATAACGTATGATGTATGAGTAACAGTTCAAGGGGTTTGATGTGATCTTTTTTCCCTTAAATCTGTCAAGAGAAGAGGCGGCTAGAGCTGCTGGTATTGATGATAAGGTTATAGGTCTCCAGGGTGAATTACAGGTCAGATCTGTGAAGAGGCGATAGTAAGAATGCATTTTTTTCAAGACATTAGTTGTTGACAGAAGCGTAATGACCTGCCGGTGAACATTTCTAGCAAAATAACATCTGCATGGAGATATGATATCTGCAGAAATGTCACATAGTGTCCTTTTAACTTAATATAAGACGCTAAAGTTCGTAAGAGAAAAGAAAACTAATGAGATCTTCTTAGTATTTTCCAGTGTGAAATCAGGAGTGTGAAATAAAATAAAGTGCAGACATTTGAATCATGCTCAAATGCCTCTGTTATTTAGACCTTTTCTGGTGCAGATCTCCTCGTGGACCTGTCCCTCTGAAGTGGACCAAGCGAAGCAACGAAATTAAAAGGCCATTTTTAACAAGTGCTGCTCCAAGAGAGGATGTCTGTGTCCCCTCTGCTCCGAGCATTAACCAAAGACGCCATCAGAGTGATAAGAGAGAGAGAAGAGCAGAGGAGACAGGAAGTGAGGGGGGAGGTGAATAGAATCTGTCTGAACAGGTTTGAGAAAGCGTGAGTTTAGTGAATCAACATGTACACGTACAGTTAACAGTGTTTCTGTGCTTTGTGGGAACATTGCATAGACTTACTTTCATTTTTTGGAAACTGATCTTAACCTTTAATTACAACTCGCCTAACCTTTAATGCTGGAGTGTATTCTGTGTTTTTTCCCCAAAGAGTGTATTGTAAAAGCAGCACTTAGTAACAAAATCAAATCGGTGTCTACATCTGATAATAAAGTATTGCATTTCTCTTCAACCTGAAACTAAGAGCCGAAAACAGAGCTCTGATTGGCTGCGATTGGGCGGTTTACCCTGTAGCTTCACTTTGCTGCCCGAAAATGAATACAAGTTTTTGAGTTTTTAAGAGCTATAACTAGTAACAGATTTAATTATCTACGTCCTACTTCAGTGTGAAAACAAGGCCTAGCCTTAACCTGAACCATAATCAACCTAAATGAACTTGTATCTTAACTTTGAGTCATGTTGTTGATCTAATATTGAAGGATTTACCTCATGGAAACTTTACAGACCTTTCAAAGTCTCATTTTAAGGGTCATGTGCTGATAGTTTCTGTATGAACTCTTATCCCCATCCACTTAGTCCCTCGTTAGAGTGCAACTAACAATTATGTTGCTAATCAATAATATAGCCATTTTATATGTCTATTTTTTGACAAAAGGACACTTTTATTCAATTTGACCAAGATACAGATGAAGTTAAGTCGTTCGAGGACATCCTGATGGAGGAAAATTACAGACAAAACACTACATTTACAAATTTCTCTTTTGTGTAATTCCTGCTCCGTGTGAGTCACAAAAACCTCTTCTCTCAGCACATGGCATGTTTTGGAGTCTGTCTATAAACTAGATAATAAAGATGCATGTAGAAACTTTAGTTGATGATTATTTCAATAATGAATTAGTTGTGATTAATCAATGAACTTGTTTCAGCCCTAGAAAAATCCTATGCAGTTGTTTTAACATGGTTCTGATCCAATGGCAAAAAAGACACATTAAAGTGACCCACTTCCTGTGTAACATTTTATTATAACTACACATATTCCTGCCTTAGCAAAGCATGAACAAAGTAACTATTTAACTAATACTCTAACCCTAATTCCTAACCCTTACCGTAACCATAGTTACTCAACCTGAGTCATGCTTAATATGTTCACAGTGAACTCAGGCTTTGTTCATACTTTATTAAGGGAAATTAAGGTGTAATTATTATAAAGTGGTGCTCATTCCTGTTAATGAGTCCAAAACAAATGAACTGTCCACAACCTGCAGGTGTTTCAGATCATTTGCATACTCAGTTCAACTGTTTAGTCCCTTTATATGGAACACTTTTGCTCTTCCGCCTCCTCAGCCGCTTCCTCTGCTGCTTCCTCTGCTGGTTCCTCTGCTGCTTCCTCTGCTGCTTCCTCTGTTGCTTCCTCTGCTGCTTCCTCTGTTGCTTCCTCTGCTGCTTCCTCTGCTGCTTCCTCTGGTGCTTCCTCTGCTGCTTCCTCTGCTCGAACAGTCGGATCTGAAGTGTCCAGTGGCTGATGTGATGAACTGCTTTGGCCCTGGTTCACCTCTCATCCATCCAACTCAAATGGAGCACAGCTAAAAACCACATGCATCGCTGTTATGTCGCCAAGTTGTAATAACACTCAGCTACATCTGCTGCAGGCAAAAGGAAAAGGGTTTTTAGCTTTAGGCTCGTCTATGATGATGAATCTAGTCTAATTAGCACAGAGTGAATGTAATATGCATTGATTGGCAAAGAGAGACATTTATCGTGTTTGTTTTTAGTCCAAAAATCTTTCAAGTTTTTTTGTTTTTTTTAAGGTGAGACAGAGGCTCTTCTTCTTCTTCTGTCTCAATATGTCAACTAAATCAAGCAGGACATTTAAACATTCTTTCAGATCTATGTGCTCCAAATATGTTTTATATTTATGTTATTATGTTTTTTACTTTTTTTATGGTTTACCGATGAACATCACATGATAGAAAATATATTTATTTTCTTACATTTTTGTCAGAAGACCAGAGAAAAAGCTTCAAATTGATATCAAATAGAACAACTCACGGATATTTTTTCATTTAACTAAAATATAAATTACTATTGGATGACTGAATTGAAATGCATTTTGAATAGCACACTTAGTTAAACTAATTACGCAATTATACGTCGGTACTGCACTTTTTATTGTAGGACATTTCTCATCAATTTGCCGCATTACATTACAACTATTTTTGCTGCTACAAAAAGAACAGTCATATATTTTTGAATTTTGTGCATTTGACCTTTTCATGTAAAATTCAATCTTTCTCATTCTCAAGGTCAGAAACGTAATGAAAATATCAGAAACAGGTCACATTGTAAACATTACCTGAATACAATCTGCCGTGTAAACAAGCTCCAAATGAGAAGTATATGCCACTGTGAATTCCATCATATCCTGCAGCAGATACGGAGCGTCAGATAAAGTATATGAGCTGGAGCCGTGCAGTGAGGCTGAGCCGTGCCGTCGTGACCAGAACCAGGTAAACCTCACGCTGCGGCGCATCCACCAATGAAGCCAATGACCGAAATAACCACAGGACACTGTAGAGTCCCACAGGGGTAATAACGGCTCTGTCTCTGCTCCCTCCAACGCACAAACAGGACAAATATACACAACAAAACAGGACAAATGTACACAGCAAAACAGGACAAATGTACACAGCAAACAGGACAAATGTACACAGCAAACAGGACAAATGTACACAGCAAAACAGGGCAAATGTACACAGCAAAAAAGAACAAATGTACACAGCAAAACAG
The DNA here is from genome assembly GCA_019453435.1 of Rhinogobius similis. Lineage (NCBI taxonomy): Eukaryota > Metazoa > Chordata > Actinopteri > Gobiiformes > Gobiidae > Rhinogobius > Rhinogobius similis. The sequence goes on along the minus strand of CM033633.1, from coordinate 10,342,117 downwards.
AGCAAATGTACACAACAAAACAGGACAAATGTACACAGCAAAAAAGAACAAATGTACACAGCAAAACAGAGCAAATGTACACAACAAAACAGGACAAATGTACACAGCAAAAAAGAACAAATGTACACAGCAAAACAGAGCAAATGTACACAACAAAACAGGACAAATGTACACAGCAAAACAGGACACATGTACACAGCAAAAAAGAACAAATGTACGCAGCAAAACAGGACAAACCTACACAGCAAAACAGGACAAACAAACACAACAAAACAGGACAAATGTACACAACAAAACAGGACAAATGTACACAGCAAAACAGGACAAATGTACACAGCAAAAAAGAACAAATGTACACAGCAAAACAGGACACATGTACACAGCAAAAAAGAACAAATGTACGCAGCAAAACAGGACAAACCTACACAGCAAAACAGGACAAACAAACACAACAAAACAGGACAAATGTACACAACAAAACAGGACAAATGTACACAGCAAAACAGGACAAATGTACACAGCAAAACAGGACAAATGTACACAACAAAACAGGACAAATGTACACAGCAAAACAGGACAAACATACACAGCAAAATAGAGCAAATGTACACAGCAAACAGGACAAATGTACACAGCAAAACAGGACAAATGTACACAACAAAACAGGACAAATGTACACAGCAAAACAGGAGAAATGTACACAACAAAACAGGACAAACATAAACAACAAAACAGGACAAATGTACACAGCAAAACAGGACAAATGTACACAGCAAAACAGGACAAATGTACACAACAAAACAGGACAAATGTACACAGCAAAACAGGACAAATGTACACAACAAAACAGGACAAATGTACACAACAAAACAGGACAAATGTACACAGCAAAACAGGACAAATGTACACAGCAAAACAGGACAAATGTACACAGCAAAAAAGGACAAATGTACACAGCAAAACAGGACAAATGTACACAGCAAAACAGGACAAATGTACACAGCAAAACAGGACAAATGTACACAGCAAAACAGGACAAATGTACACAGCAAAACAGGACAAATGTACACAGCAAAACAGGACAAATGTACACAGCAAAACAGGACAAATGTACACAGCAAAACAGGACAAATGTACACAGCAAAACAGGACAAATGTACACAGCAAAACAGGACAAATGTACACAGCAAAACAGGACAAATGTACACAACAAAACAGGACAAATGTACACAGCAAAACAGGACAAATGTACACAGCAAAACAGGACAAATGTACACAGCAAAACAGGACAAATGTACACAACAAAACAGGACAAATGTACACAAACAGGACAAATGTACACAGCAAAACAGGACAAATGTACACAGCAAAACAGGACAAATGTACACAGCAAAACAGGACAAATGTACACAGCAAAACAGGACAAATGTACACAGCAAAACAGAACAAACATAAACAACAAAACAGGACAAATGTACACAGCAAAACAGGACAAATGTACACAGCAAAACAGGACAAATGTACACGACAAAACAGGACTAATGTACACAGCAAAACAGAACAAACATAAACAACAAAACAGGACTAATGTACACAGCAAAACAGGACAAATGTACACAGCAAAACAGGACAAATGTACACAGCAAAACAGGACAAATGTACACAACAAAACAGGACAAATGTACACAGCAAAACAGGACAAATGTACACAGCAAAACAGGACAAATGTACACAGCAAAACAGGACAAATGTACACAGCAAAACAGGACAAATGTACACAGCAAAACAGGACAAATGTACACAGCAAAACAGGACAAATGTACACAGCAAAACAGAACAAACATAAACAACAAAACAGGACAAATGTACACAGCAAAACAGGACAAATGTACACAGCAAAACAGGACAAATGTACACGACAAAACAGGACTAATGTACACAGCAAAACAGAACAAACATAAACAACAAAACAGGACTAATGTACACAGCAAAACAGGACAAATGTACACAGCAAAACAGGACAAACGCACACAGCAAAACAGGACAAATGTACACAACAAAACAGGACAAATGTACACAGCAAAACAGGAACATACAAACCAGAGAAGATCACCTGCGTTTTAGTTTTTATTTGTTTATGTTTACGGTGCAATTTATTGTTAGCGAAATACAGTAAGTCTTCTGTATTTGATCCTCCTTTCAACCTGTCAGCCTGCCATCAAGAATACTCACTTCTTTAAAGGACACGTATTCTGCTACATCAAAAACACACCTGGAATAGCATTCAGTTGCATTCACGCTGTTTTGAGGAATGTTCATTAGAAAATCCACCCCCCTCTGAGCGTCGAACACATGTCCTGCTGAACTTCCGGGATTTTGTGTTTATCATTGTTCATACGCTTCACAATTTATCTTAACTGGGAGTTCCTTGAGAAGTGCGTGTGAGAGTTCAAAAGAATAAAATACTAGTTCTACTGGTGTTTCAGTTGCCTGGAAAATCCCGACAGCTACAGTAAACATAGATGTCCCAATCTAATTTGCAACACCAGTCTCTGAATTTTTATACAGATCAATATCAGTCAGGTTGAAGAAGTTTGTATTCGGAATCCCAGGCAAGGCAAATGTATTTATAGAGCACACTTCATGCGCAAGCAACCCAAAGACAATACAATAGATTCAAATAAATTACAACAATTCAACACATAAGACAATAATTAAAAAAAACAAAAACGTTTCATGTAAATGCAGAGGTAAACAGTAATGTTTTTAACCCGGATTTAAAAGCACTCAGTGTTTAGGTGGATATGAATTTCTGAGGCAGAGAGTTCCAGAGACGAGACACATAAAAACTAAACGCTGCCTCGCTTTGCTTGGTTCTCATTCTTGGGACACACATAAGACATAAGATCCCTTTCTATGTCTATTGGAATGAGCTATCATGTATATATTTTGGGGCTTGACCATTTACGCCTAATGTACTTTAAGTAGATTTTAAAGTCGATCCTGTAGCTCACTGGAAGCCTGTGAAGAGATTGCAAGACTGTAATGTGATCCATTGTCCTTGTATTTCAAAGTATTCTGGACGCTGCATTTTGGACGAGCTGCAACTGTTTTATGGTTTTTTTTGTTGAGACCAGTAAAAATACCATTACAGTAATCCAATCTACTGAACACAAAGGCATGTACAAGTCTTTCCAAATCTTGTCTAATTAGAAAATGTTTAATATAAAGAGTATAAGAGTAGAATAATGGAGTTTATGTGGCAAGCGTTTCAGATCAAGTTGGACGAGGGAAAAATACCACTTGTTTTCTTATATTTTTGACGACAAATGAGACAACGTGACCCTTCAGTCGTCTAAGAATGTTTCTGTTGTAAAAGCTTTCAAAGGTAGTCATCCGGACACTGCTATTTAAATCGCCATATTTCGACTGCCATCCAGAAGTCATTGTCAATCTGAAGGTACTGGCCTGACGAGCTAAAATCAACATTTCTCAGCGCTAGATTAGTCCTACTTTTTACACTGAACTTAAAACAACGTCAAAAAGAGAAACGTTCAGAAATGGAGTTGTTTTCCGTCTTCCAGACACTCCTTTTTGCAGTGCACTGTCCGGAGCTTGTTTCGGCGGTTGCCAGACACGGCGTGCGATTATCTGCCTGTGAGAGTGGCAGCGAGGCGGGCGCATTTAGCCGCGTGTCAAACTCTCCGCAGTCCTCCATCAGGCAGAGGGAGGCAGAATAAAGGCTCTGTCACACATTCTGACACGTGTAATATTTCACCTGGGCCCCGGAGCCCAGCACTCAGCCCCGGCCCCCACATGAATACACACCGAGATTTTTTACTCCGTTACCGTCGCTGTGACTGTCGGGGCGCCTCGATGCGGGGGATGTTCTGAGCAGAAAAGAAAACTGGATCAGAGTCAATCAGGAGCCACAAAAGAACCATCGGCATCTTCGCTCGCATCAGCTTACAGTAGATTGTGTTCATGTTGATTGTTGTTGTGTTCTTGAGCAAGACGTTACGCACATATTGACAGATGAGTGCAAATGAAGAGTGGAACAAGAGTTAATGCAAAACAACGAGCACCATTTGATCAAAAATGTCAAAGGCGTGCGATTTACTTTTTGTCTGGCAATGTTTTCAAAAGCCAAATCTATTTTTGTAGAATAAAAATATTATTTCATTCCTTCTTGAGCAAATTCTACTTTAAATATGTATAAGATGTAATCATAAAGAAAAACACAAACAAATCTGATGTTTGCTAATAAACTCTTCAGATACATATTTAAGGCAGGCATTCATTTGTGACGTGTCAGGACCATTTCTTCATTGTTTTGTGTGAATCAAGCACCAGCTGCTGATTGGACTGCATCTGTGTCTGGTTTTCTGTTTGTCCTTTAGAGTCTTTTTGAAACCTCCCTCGCACATATACTGTACTGAAATGTCACAGGTCAGACCAGAGTATCGGTTTTAAAAAAATGACCCCAAAAGTACTTGATGTTACATAAATACCAAAACTTGTGTCCAAACTGTTGTTTTCACTGGAGTGGCCCAATGGTGGCACCAGAACTGGCACAATTTCCTATCTTTTCTGAGAAAACAATTTTGAATAATATAACGTATAAATATGTACGTCTTTGTCCTCTTTTTCGTTTTATTGTGGTGCAATATTAACAATTGTTATCAACCCCAAATGCTCCTGCCTTGCTGTATGAGTGTGTCGTGTGAGTGTGTTGTGTGAGTGTGTCGTATGAGTGTGTCGTGTGAGTGTGTCGTGTGAGTGTGTCGTGTGAGTGTGTCGCGTGAGTGTGTCGCGTGAGTGTGTCGCGTGAGTGTGTCGCGTGAGTGTGTCGCGTGAGTGTGTCGCGTGAGTGTGTCGCGTGAGTGTGTCGCGTGAGTGTGTCGCGTGAGTGTGTCGCGTGAGTGTGTCGCGTGAGTGTGTCGCGTGAGTGTGTCGCATGAGTGTAGTATGAGTGTGTCGTATGAGTGTGTCGTATGAGTGTGTCGTATGAGTGTGTCGTATGAGTGTGTCGTATGAGTGTGTCGTATGAGTGTGTCGTATGAGTGTGTTGTATGAGTGTGTTGTGAGTGAATGGCATGATTGGAGCAGCACATGGCACAGAATGGCAGCCTTGTGTGCGTTAATCTGCCCGGGGCAGCTGTGGCTCTACAGAAGTAGCTTTCAACCCCTGAATATGAAGTGAATGAGGTATGAATGTAATGTAGAGGTTTGATCTTCATATGTGCTTTATGAATTATATGCTATTTTTGGTGTCTGAAACTTTCTATTCTTCATGAAGATATTTTTGTTTTTCCCAGGAATGGTCCACAAAATAAAATAAAACATACAGTATCTTCATGGAAACAAGCAGGTTGTTCCACCAAACCAGTGTTTTTTGAACGGATAAGACATAAACGTTTAATAACATACTTCCAGGCAAAGAAATAACATGTTCATGAAGTAAAAAATAAACAAGTTTACAACAGAAAACATATAGTGCACCCCTAATAAAACAGCTATATCATTAAAAGCTCAGATGTTACTCTTTACGGTTTCACAATTTTTGTTTTTCTTGGATATTCAACTGTAGATTTTAATGTGTCCTTCATTTCGAAAACTAATTATCATTTAAAACTGCAATATAAATGAAGTAATGCTATCTTTCACCTTTGCCCTTTTGATAGCACAGATACCATCATCTAAAAAGCACCGCCTACAATCCTGTAAATCCTAATTAAAGTGGGTCATCAGAAGTCACGTCCGTTCCTCTTGATTGTACGGACGAGACGTGAGCCAAGCCTCCAGCTCCGGCTCGTATTGGTTTTCAAAGTCGCATAATTAAGCAAAGCGACAGCAGCTCATCATTCATAAAAGGTGAGGAAAACACAAGGACACAGGAGCAATCTTTAAATAATAAAATCTGCCTTCATCCTCTCACATTACTGTCATATTTCTCTAATGGAATCGATTCACGGCGCAGGAGTTAATAACCTTTAGAGGGCAGAGGAACCTTCACAACATCTGCTGCCATTTTTCACCAGAGTTGATAATTATTATATTCTTTAAAAGGAGTTGTCTGGCTTTAATATGGAAATGGAGGTGCGATGTTTATTAATTTATTGTTAATGTTTTACTTGTCAGAAAAGGGCACGGCCTCCAAGCTGCGTTGGTCGTGAAGTGTGAATAATTATGAGAAAATACCTGGTTCTGTTCGACGGTTTGAGCCTGATTTATGCTGCGTTCAATTTGTCCTCGAAGGTCGGAACTTGGACCTCACAGAGACATTCTTTTATCGAGTTTCTGTGTTCCTAGTTCCTAGTTTACATGACTCAAATCAAACAATAAAACCCAAGAAAGTGCTCAAATCAACCAAAAAATTGATCCAATTAAGTTGGAACCTGGACAGTGTTATTACATCTGTTAGTTATAAATCAACATTTGAATGTGAATTTTTGATTTTGTCGTCATTAGTTCTGTTTAGACATCAGCAACAGTATCATCCCAGAGCATTTCTAACTGTAAACATACAGTTCTACATTATAAACACAGCAAGCAGCCATGTTGGATTAGTTAACCCGAATAAACTTGGGGTTCTGAAATGTTACCTGAGTTTTCAATTAAGAATTCTGAGAAGCGAGAGTGTTCCACAGGACATTTACAAGTTGCAGATCGGAACATTTGACCTCTGAGGATCATTAGTCCTGGTTTGGTCATATTTTAGTCCTGCTTTGGTGCTGTTTTAATCCTGGTTCAGTCTCAGTTTAGTCTCTGTTTATAATGTCCTCATTTTTAAGTTTTTTGTTTTTGTTTTATTCAGATTTTCCTAGCATCATTTAAAATTACAATAAAGGTTAAGCAGAGACATTCTTTTATTCGAAAAGTGTCAGAATTGTGTCCAGCACAACTGATAAAATGTGCTTTTGTTTTGCTTTATTTTAACTTATATTTGGGGCTTTTGTTTCGCTCAAATTAACTTTTATCAACTGAAAGTAGTTTCTTGTTGTTGCTGTGACTGGGCAGAGCTTAGCTAGCTTGTTTGTGAACCGGTGTTGGAGATAAAGGACATTTCAACTGCTGCACAATAATTCGTTTCTTAAACACTTGGACCCAGAAACATGTTATTTATGGAGGGACAATGAGTTCAACTTTTTTTTGGTCAGTTTTGTCAAACTATAGCAGCTTTAACACAATTTACTTGTCAAAATGTCATCACTCATCATCGACTCTCATGGGTTTTTGCCGCTCGCTGCTAAAACTCAGAATGTTGTGACATCACCTGTTTAACTCTATTATTGCATTTCATAATAGGTATTTCATAATAGGCATATGCAAATGTTCTTAATGTACAATCAAGTAAAACAAAAATGCTTGTTGGCCATGGAGACAAGACTGCTGTCTTATGTCAGGTGGGATACAAAGTTTTTATGTAATGGTAAGGAAATAGTAGCCTCGGTGTATCGGGTGGATTGTACATTATTATGCATGTTGTTTGCATAATGTTTTTTTGGGGGGGGGTTGTTATTGTCCTTCCATTGTTGCTAAAAGGCTAAATGATACATTATTCTCCACCAACAATAATTTAGGACTTTTTCTAACTCTAATCTAGCTGTTGCGGGTCATCATTCTTCATTAACTCGACTGTCATGCTTGGTGGTCTGATAATTACAGGCTAATGGCTTTCACTGGAGATTCTCAACTCGTGGGTCGTGTTCCAAATCTACAGACATTTAATATAGTTCACATTATGAATACAGCACTTGTTACCTCAGAGCACTTATACGCACTTATGAGTACAGTGTATGACCCAGTGACACCACAAAAAGTACCTATAACTTCTTGGTACTGATTCAAAAATGAATAAAGATAAATAACAATTGTTGCAACAATAATGCTACTTGATTGGGCTACTTTATTTGATCAATCAATGGGTTCTTGTATCAACTAATTCTTGATTATTGCTAACCACTTAGCATCACTGTACATTTAGTAAGTGACAAACTAAAAATAATTTATGGACTTGAACATTTTAGGAATCCATTAGAATTATCCAAAAATCTGTATTGACTAATAATCTACAATCTGTATGATTAGTCAACTAAAAAAATTATCTTAATTGTACTTTAGTAATTGTTATCGTTATCAGGACAATGCAGATTTGTGCCAAAAAACGTGTCAAAAGACGTTTTCATAACAAACATAAAGCATTCTCAAATCAAAATGTCAAAAAATAATAGTAATACTTTATAAAATGACACTTATTCATGCAATAATAAAGCATGAACAAAGATTTAATTCATAGTGAACAAATAGTTTAAGTTTGTAAATATTTAACTAGTCGATGTAATCCCTCATTCAGGAGAGTTCTATCAGGTCCTCATCTGATGTTGCTGTTTTAAAAATCAAATTGAAAGCAGCGTCTAGATCAGTCATTCCCAACCTTTTTTGTCTCGAGTACCCCCTAAGTTTTGTTTCATACTCAGAGTACCCCTTCATTTGACTTTCAGGCAAATAAATGGGTTTACTAGTTGAATATAGTCAGTTATTACTATTATATATGTCGTTTTAATTATTATTATGGTCCAAGGTACTCCAAAGAGATGCTAAATTTACAACTAATTCAGATAAAAGTACATTTCATCTTCATTCCAAGTACCCCCTGGTAATTCCTCAAGTACCCCTTGGGGTCCTCGTACCCCTGGTTGGGAAACACTGGTCTAGATGACGACCCATAAAACCTTTTCTACGATAAATATTTAACTAATAATCTAATCCTAATTTCTGATCCTAACCTTAATTAGCTGTTACTAAGACTGAATCATGCTTAATAAACTACATGTTCATTATGAATTAAGTCTTTATTAATGCTTTGTTAAGGCAAAATAAGATATAGCTGTTATAAAGTGGTAATTTTAATTTAAGAACACAAAATAATTTAGTTTTAGAAGCTTTCAGACTCCAGATTTAAACCTTTCTTTGGTGAAGAATATACTTTAAAATTCTCAAGAAATTACTAAAAGTTGACTAATCAATAAAAATATCTCTGAATACTAAAATAATCGTTAGTTGTGGCGCCACTGCTGAATCTTTTTAGCTTCCATGATACAGCAAAATTATTCATTGTTAGTCTATATTTTTCCATTAATTTGCCCCATAACTGTGATTAGAAATTAACCAATTAAAATAAAAGCCTCTGAAGCACGGCTTTGTGACCCGAGCCTTAGAGCACGGTTTCTCTTTGGTTCATGATTCATGTCACATGTTACAGCTGTGGACAAGCGTGACACATCGAGCCGTCCAGTCGCCCCCCGCTGTAAAATATGTGCGCACAAATCGTTAGAACACCAGAGCCCGCCGCCGCCGCTCGCCTTAAGTGCACACTATCGACTCTCCACATATCAATACCAAGACACGCTACATGCTAACGCCGCATCTGTCAGCCGCGTCAATATTTATATCTGCATGGATCCGGCGGCCATCAGAATGCAATGAAGACAACAGCCGGGATCTATCGCTCAGCCACGCGGTTCTCATGGAGGAGAACGTGAGTGTGGGAGGAGAACGTGAGCAGAGGAGGGGAACGTGAGCAGAGCAGGACAACGTGAACAGAGGAGGAGAACGTGAGAGCAAGAGGAGAACGTGAGGAGAGGAGGAGAACGTGAGAGCGAGAGGAGAACGTGAGAGTGAGAGGAGAATATGAGAGTGAGAGGAGAATGTGAGCAGAGGAGAACGTGAGAGTGAGAAGAGAATGTGAGCGCGAGAGGAGAAAGTGAGTAGAGGAGGAGAACATGAGAGCAAGAGGAGAACGTGAGAGTGAGAGGAGAACGTGAGAGTGAGAGGAGAATGTGAGCGCGAGAGGAGAACGTGAGAGCGAGAGGAGAACGTGAGAGCGAGAGGAGAACGTGAGAGTGAGAGGAGAACGTGAGAGTGAGAGGAGAATATGAGAGTAAGAGGAGAATGTGAGCAGAGGAGGAGAACGTGAGAGTGAAAGGAGAATGTGAGAGCGAGAGGAGAACGTGAGAATGAGAGGAGAACGTGAGAGTGAGAGGAGAACGTGAGGAGAGGAGGAGAATGTGAGAGTGAGAGGGGAGAATGTGGCCTTGAGAGGAGAAAGTAGGGAGTAGAGGAGAGAGCATTGAGGAGAGGGAGGGAGAGCGTGGGGAGAGGAGGGAGAATGTGAGGAGAGAGAGGAAGAGAGCGTGGAGCAGAAGGATGAGAAGCGTGAGGAGAGGAGGAGGCGGGATTGAGGCGAGAGGAGAATGTGAGCAGAGGATGAGAACGTGAGCAGAGGAGGAGAACGTGAGAGCGAGAGGAGAACGTGAGCTGAGGAGCAGAACGTGAGCAGAGGAGGAGAACGTGAGCAGAGGAGGAGAACGTGAGCAGAGGAGGAGAATGTGAGCAGAGAAGGGGAACGTGAGCAGAGAAGAGGAGGAGAACGTGAGCAGAGGAGGAGAATGTGAGCAGAGGAGGAGAACGTGAGCGCGAGAGGAGAACGTGAGCACGAGAGGAGAACGTGAGCAGAGGAGGAGAACGTGAGCAGAGGAGGAGAATGTGAGCAGAGGAGGAGAACGTGAGCGCGAGAGGAGAACGTGAGCAGGGGAGGAGAACGTGAGCAGGGGAGGAGAACGTGAGCAGAGGAGGAGAACGTGAGCGTGAGAGGAGAACGTGAGCAGAGGAGGAGAACGTGAGCATGGGGAGGAGAGGCGTGAGCAGAGAGGAGGCGTGGGCGTGAGAGAGAGAGAGCGTGAGCAGAGGGAGGAGAACGTGAGTCTCCTGCGACGAGAGGGAGAGCGCGTGAGCCGCAGAGAGGAAGCGTGAGTAGCCGCGAGAGGAGAGCATTGAGCAGAGGAGGCGTGAGCAGAGGAGGAGGAGAAGCGCATTGAGCACGAGAGGAGAACGTGAGCAGAGGAGGAGAAGGTGAGCAGAGGAGGAGAAAGTGAGCAGTGGAGGGAGAGAGCGTAGAGAAGCGCGAGAGGAGAGCGTGAGCCACGAGGAGGAGAGCATTGAGCAGAGGAGGAGAACGTGAGCATGGGGAGGAGAACGTGAGCAGAGGAGGAGAACGTGAGCGCGAGAGGAGAACGTGAGCAGGGGAGGAGAACGTGAGCAGAGGAGGAGAACGTGAGCAGAGGAGGAGAACGTGAGCATGAGAGGAGAACGTGAGCAGAGGAGGAGAACGTGAGTGCGAGAGGAGAACGTGAGTGCGAGAGGAGAACGTGAGCACGAGAGGAGAACGTGAGCAGAGGAGGAGAGAATGTGAGCAGAGGAGGAGGAGCGTGGGGAGCAGGAGGAGCGTGGGCAGAGGAGGAGAGGGCGTGTGCCTTGAGAGAGGAGAGCGTGAAGCGCGAGAGGAGGAAACGTGTTGTGAGAGGCAGAGAACGTGAGCAGAGGAGGAGAACGTGAGCAGAGGAGGAGAACGTGAGCAGAGGATGAGAACGTGAGGAGAGGAGGAGAACGTGAGAGCGAGAGGAGAACGTGAGCAGAGGATGAGAACGTGAGCAGAGGAGGAGAACGTGAGAGCGTGAGGAGAACGTGAGCTGAGGAGCAGAACGTGAGCAGAGGAGGAGAACGTGAGCAGAGGAGGAGAACGTGAGCAGAGGAGGAGAATGTGAGCAGAGAAGGGGAACGTGAGCAGAGAAGGAGGACGTGAGCAGAGGAGGAGAACGTGAGCAGAGGAGGAGAATGTGAGCAGAGGAGGAGAACGCGTGAAGCGCGAGGAGAGCGTGAAGCCACGAGTAGAGGAGGAGAATGTGAGCAGAGGAGGAGAATGTGAGCAGAGGAGGAGAATGTGAGCAGAGGAGGAGAACGTGAGCGCGAGAGGAGAACGTGAGCAGGGGGAGAAGCGTGAGAGAACGCGGAGAGGAGAGCGTGAGCAGAGGAGTGAGGGGAGAGCGCGTGGCGTGAGAGGAGAACGAGCAGAGGAGGGCATTGAACGTGGAGTAGGAGAGAACGTGAGCAGGGGAGGAGAACGTGAGCGGAGGAGGAGAGCGTGGCGTGAGAGAGGAGAGCGTGAGGCAGAGGGGAGGAGAGCGTGAGTCTATCTGCGAGGGAGGGAGAGGCGTGGAAGGCCCTGAGAGGAGAACGTGAGCACGAGAGGAGAACGTGAGCAGAGGAGAACGTGAGCAGAGGGGAGGAAGAGCGTGGAGTACGAGAGGAGAACGTGAGCAGAGGAGGAGAACGTGAGCAGAGGAGGAGAATGTGAGCAGAGGAGGAGAACGTGAGCGCGAGAGGAGAACGTGAGCACGAGAGGAGAATGTGAGCAGAGGAGGAGAATGTGAGCAGAGGAGGAGAATGTGAGCAGAGGAGGAGAACGTGAGCGCGAGAGGAGAACGTGAGCAGGGGAGGAGAACGTGAGCAGAGGAGGAGAACGTGAGCACAGGAGGAGAACGTGAGCATGAGAGGAGCGTGAGGCAGAGGAGGAGGGAAGAACTGGTGAGTCTCAGAGAGGAGAGCGTGAGTCACGAGAGGAGAGCGTGAGCCACGAGAGAGGAGAACGTGAGCAGAGGAGGAGAATGTGAGCAGAGGAGGAGAACGTGAGCAGAGGAGGAGAACGTGAGCAGAGGAGGAGAGCGTGGTAGCGAAGAGGAGAGCGTGTGAAGCGGGAGGAGAGCGTGTGAGAGAGAATCTTGAGCAGAGGGAGGAGAGCCGTGAGCAGAGGAGGAGAGAGCGTGAGCAGGAAGGAGGAAGAACGTGAGCATTGAGCAGGAGGAGAACGTGAGCGCGAGAGGAGAACGTGAGCGTGAGAGGAGAACGTGAGCGTGAGAGGAGAACGTGAGCAGAGGAGGAGAACGTGAGCAGAGGAGGAGAACGTGAGCGTGAGAGGAGAACGTGAGCAGAGGAGAACGTGTGAGTGAGAGGAGAACGTGAGCAGAGGAGGAGAACGTGAGGAGAGGAGGAGAACGTGAGCAGAGAAGGAGGACGTGAGCAGAGGAGGAGAACGTGAGCGGAGGAGGAGAACGTGAGCAGAGCAGGAGAACGTGAGCACAACAGGAGAATGTGAGCGCGGGAAGAGAACAAAACGAAAACACAGCTGTTTGTGTTGCCAATGCCTTAACCTGGACATGTTTTTCATTTAATTATTATTTTTAAGAAAGAAATTTAAGAATTAACCAGCACAACAAATATTAACAGCACTGATTTAAACATGCCATAATATCTGGGAACACATTTAGATCATGTTTATGAAATTACCCACCCTTGAATCACAAAAATGATTTTCGAACATGTTTATTTTGACATCTGAATTACTTTCTTAAGACTTCGCATACAGAAAAATACAGACATGTTTTGATCACAACCATTCAAAGTATGATTTGGATCTGAAAGCTTGTTCTTTCATCCAACATAGTGAAGGGAAAAAGACTATTTGTTAAAGCAGGTTTCTCCCTTGTACGGCTCTGAGCTTATTATACTGTGCACCTTTTTCACACGAGCCACGAGACAAGAACAAATGCGTCTGAATGTCCCACATGTCAGGGTACCAAAGCTACAACCAATCCAATTCATTTCAAGGATGTTCTGGTGCATGTCCCTGCCAGCCTTTCATCCCGGCCTCAGCACAGTCTTCATAATGCATAATGTACAGTGAAGACGGGCCGATTTTCTCTGCCCGCTTTCTATTGGAGGCCGAAATCTGTTTTCCAAAATCCCCCTGCATGACGACACGACTTATTCTTGTAAATATGTTTGACACGCCGAAAAACCAATTTGAGCGTTTGAGCATGCTTTCATAAGAGGACGTTGACATTGTGACGGTAAATGGTTGAAATCTTTCCGACACAAACCAATACAAAGACGGACGCAGCAATACTTAGGTCACGTTTTAGCATATCCCCATCGCCGCAATTTCATTTCCTGACTCTAAACACTGGATAGCGCAATCGCATGGTAGAGTTATATCAGAAAACAGAACAATGTCATTCAGTTGTGAAGTTTTCAAATGTAAAAAAAGTGTGTCTTCTTGCAAACTGTGAATAATAGAAGCACCTGTACCGAACATGTACGGCACAAAAGACGAGATTGATGGATGAAGAATAGATTGTCAGTTAAGAGAGGTTTATATTCATAGTGGAGCACGATAGAGCGACATAGTTTTTTATGTTCTTTTGTCAAAACAGAAAGCTGTGATGGATGTGACATGTTTTGTGAACAGCTGTCACCTTCACATTTTGAGGGGAACGCACTAAAGTGACAACAAACCACAATACAATTCAAAGTGTGTGTGATGTATGTTTTATTTTCCATTGTCACTGCTTATAGGGACATTGTGATAGGAGGCACTGCTCTGTTTGAAGCTCTGGCACTCAAGTTAGACTTTGAAGGCACTGTACCTGATTTTTTTTTTTTTTTTATACTGTTTTGAAATGTTGAAAACAGAACTGGTGCATGTACCAGATTTTTGCATGTAAAATTCTTTCTACTCAGGTGAAAATGAGACCAGGGGCACTTTCTCTGCATCTATTTTTATTCTACGAGAAGCAGGAAGTGTGCTGTTAGCATGCTAATGTTTGTTAGCTTTACCGGGGATGGCAAAACTTGTGTGCTCTTGTGAAAAGTGATTAAACTCATTCATGTTCACTTTCATATTTTCAGGTTTCAGGTTTTTGTCACTTTTAGTCGCATTTTGGTGCATTGAGTCATGCTTGTTGTTTTTAGTTGTGTTTTTAACACTTTTGAACATTTTTATCACTTTTGGTCGCGCTTTTGTCGCTTGTTTCAGAATATGTTTGTACAAATCCAAACTACAGTGTCAGCAGTTTTTCTTCAAATCAAAGCCAGACATTTTGTTGTTTGTGGAAGAAATGATTGCATTTTAAAAAACTGCAACCTTTGCGATTTGCATCCATTGTGCGATTTTGTGTCGATTCAGTTTAATTGTGCAGCTCTGGCCTTTAAGAGGTAAATAAAGTCATCAGAGGCTTCAGAGGCTAAACAACAGGAGAAACAGTGTGTTTGAACAGACAGCTGCATCAAAGAGACAAACAGTGAATCACGATACGACGATTTCACAAAAATAGCAGATTGTCACAGGGACGAGCTTACGATTGAATTTTTATCACCATATCGCCCAGCTTTAGGATCAACTAGGCTGGATCAATATGTAACTAAAAGCAGACTGTGTCAAAAAATGCACCCACAATCACGGATAATCCCATGGCAAATGCTGAAAAGTATGTAATAAGTGCCATTTAAACGGCCTCATCTTATAATTCTATACAACTTCTGAGTTGTTCCTTTCTTCCTTGTCCCTATCTGACCCGCCGGCTCTTTATGTGAGTGCGCCTCTAACTGCAGCGTACACTTGTTTTTCCTGAAGATGACAAAAGTGGAGCAAACTGTAAATAATGCTCTGCTAAAGTGTCAGGGCACAAAATGGCTTCTTCGGGACGTGATAAACAGCCTGAAAACTGCAGGGCTCCAACATCTGAGGCCAGTTTGTGATTATTAAACTCTACTTGAGGGGCTCGTGTGGGTTACTGCTCCTCTGTGTACTTTCTATTCTGTTTTGTTCTGGGACACATGTTTCTTCTATTTGAAAGATTTATTGAATTGAGAGAAGAGGCGACGACTACTACTACTACTACTACAACTACTACTACTACTGCTGCAACCACTACTTCTTCTACTGCTGCTGCAACTACTGCTACTACTACAACAACTACTACTGCTGCTACAACTACTGCTACTACTACAACCACTACTACTTCTACCACAACAACAACTAGTACTACTTCTACTGCCACTACTACTTCTTAAACTTTCGACTTCTTCTACTACTACTTCTATTACTAATACTACTTCTACTACTTTTTCTACTACTAATACTACTTCTACTTCAACAACAACTTCTACTTCTTTACATCTATTTCTACTCCTACCACTACCACTACTACTACTACTACTACCACTACTACCACTACTATTACTTCTATATCTACTACAGCAACAACTTCTTCTACTTCTCAACTTCTATTACAACAACTACTAGTACTACTAATACTACTTCTACTTCAAGAACTACTTTCTCTTTACATCTCCTCCTCCTCCTCCTCCTCGTCTTCTTCCTCCTCCTACTACTACTACTATACTTTCTACTCCCTCTCTTCTACTACTACTTCTACAACTTCAACTACTAGTTCTACTTCTCTACCACTACTTCTTCTACTTCAACTACAACAACTTGACTACTTCTACTACTACTTCTACAACTAATATGACTATTTTCCATGTCTACTACTACTTCTGCTTCTACTGCTTCAACAACACATCTCGTTGTCTTCCACTTCCACTGCTACTTCAACAACCACTACAACTTTGAATAATACTACTTCTATGTTTTCTACTACTACTATTACTCCTTCTTTTAGTACTCTTACAACTGTCATGGTCAACACTAGTACAACTTTCCGTTCTATCCTTTAAATATCAATACTAATTTAACTTTGCTTGAAGTAGTGCATGTTGTTTCTCTGCACTATCAAATAATACTTTAAAATGTGTATCAGAAAGTCCTGTTCTAAATTGTACAATGAAACAGGGCGATCTAGCCTTCACCAGGAATCATAGCCGACTGATTTATTGTGAAAAAACACAGAAAATCCAATCTACCTCTTCCACTGAGGAGTGCATTAGAAAAACATTAACACAGTTGGAGTCTGCTCAAACAAAAGTCCATAGCAAAACACATTGATCGTCCCAAAGCAAACCTCTTAAATTCTCCTAAACCTTGTATTCCTTCGCGCTGGAGACAAACGCAGCAGTTCATTAAATGTGTGAGACTTGCCTTAGATTAATACAGACACGACCCTCTGTGACCCTGGGTGTATTTTCTGAGAATGTGAGGACTAAACCGGGACAAAACAAGGACAAAACAAAGACAAAAGCAGGATTTAAACAAAGACTAAACTAGGACCAAACCAGGATTATATCAAAACTAAACCAAGACTTAAACAAAGACTAAACTAGGACCAAACCAGGATTAAATCAAAACTAAACCAAGACTTAAACAAAGACTAAACTAGGACCAAACCAGGATTAAATCAAGACTAAACCAGGATTTGATCAAAACAAAACCAGGATTTAATCAAGACTAAACCAGGATTTAAACAAAAACTAAACTAGGACCAGACCTGGATTTGATCAAAACAAAACCAGGATTTAATCAAGACTAAACCAGGATTTAAACAAAAACTAAACTAGGACCAGACCTGGATTTGATCAAAACAAAACCAGGATTTAAACAAGGATTAAACTAGGACCAAACCAGGATTAAATCAAGACTAAACCAAGATTTAAACAAAGACTAAACCAACACCAAACCAAGATTTAACCCAGACGAAACCAGGATTTAAACAAAGACTAAATTGGGTTAAATGAAGACTAAACCAGGATCTAGACAAAGATTAAATCAGGATTAGATCAAAACCAAACCAAGATTTAAACAAAGACTAAACTAGGACGAAACCAGGATTAAATCTGAATTGAGACTAAACCAAGACTGAATCAGATCTTTGATTAGGAATATGAGTAAGAGTACAACACGTCCAGCCACTGATGAAACGATAAATAAACAGGACTAAACCAGGTAAAAACAAGAGCTACCCCAAGAATCAACAAAGACTAAACTGAACCTAAACCCTAATTTATATAGTTCTAGGGCAGGGGTCGGCAAACTTTTTGGCTTCAGGTGCCATTTTGAAATGTCACTGAGTGTGCCACCAGACGTGGTCACACAGTTTTTATATTGTTCTTTTATAGAGAATCTCATTCATTCACAATTCAGTTTTACATTTTATCAAATTATCACACAAACTCACACAAACCCCAAGAAATTTTTAAGTAAACTGAAGTAAATCCCTGCATTCTGATG